>JAMXBD010000297.1:0-417500 GCA_024138025.1 Combretum micranthum
TTAGGATTGTCAATTAAATGTTATTAGGCCTCATTAGAATGATGGCCTAAGAGGACAATCACTAGGATATCAATAAAGAAACCCCAAGACCTAACATAACTATTAGGGTTTTGTAAGATAAAGATAGGTTCTTTAAAATCCTCGAATATGACTCACCAAGAATGGTAAAGGTTTTAACACTCGCAAATAATTGATATAACTCACAACTATCCACATGTTTGCTCATCACAATCAAAGATTGATAAGAGTTAAGGTTTCAAGAAAATACTCTTAAGAAGAGAAAATTTCATTCAACTAATTCAGACTTGTTATTGTTTTCAAATAAAGTCCTTTATATACTCATAGCCTAATTACAGGCAAAATAGTAATTAATCAACCAAATCTAACAAAAGAACCTAATAAAATAAAGAAAATCTAAATTAAATCCAATTCAGCGTCAAAATGTCCTTTATCACGGTCAGCAATAGGACGTAATCAACTTTGATCAATTGTTTCCTGTTGGATACAAGCGTGAGATGGGCATGATTGTAGGATCACGAAGGGCATCACAAGTGTCTAAGACCATGATTTCATAATGTCCATCACATTGCTTCATGTGGGCTTCATCACGGGTATTATCTTTGCGAACACATCCTTATATATCACTAACCTTGTTATGGGCATGATCTCCAGTCTTGCATGGTCACCTTCTTGTTACAGCCATGATGTGCAATTTTCCCCATTTTCCTCATGAATATCTTCATATTTCAAAAAAAGTGACTTGCTACTTCCTATGTAATGACTTCAAAGCATAAAAGGAATCCAACTCATCTTCATAAGGTCAATTCGTCATAATCCTCTATGTTAAAACCTTACAATCCCTTAACCTAGCTCTCATCATAGGACCCTAACTTGATTCTCATCATCTTCCTAGGGTTGTTGAAGATTCACCCTCGAATCTGATGGCTCTTCAACAAAATCTTCATCTTTAGTAACATATGGAGATAAATAAAAAATATTAAATGTAGGTGAAAGTCTATGGTCTCCTGGAAGTTCAATGCGATAAGCATTGTTGTTGATCTTCTCAATGACTTTAAATGGTCCATCGGCTTTGGATGATAACTTATGTTATCTTGTTTGGAAACACTATCTTTACTAAGATGTATCCAAACCAGATCTCCAATATTAAAAGATTTAGATTTTCGATGTTTATTACGTACTATCTCTATTTTCTTGAGTCTTCTTAAGATAATCAGACGTCTCTTGTGTAACCTTTAAATTTCCTTAGCTCATTCAACTCCACTGAGACTTTCCTCCTTCGCTGCAGACATGGCTATCAAATCAGAGGCAAGGTAAGATTGAAACCATATACAACTTTGAAAGGAGTTTTTCCATTCAACTATGTGTAGACCTATTATAAGCAAATTCAATAATAGCAAGACACAAGTCCTAATCAGAAAGATTCTTTCTAGCAATGGCTCTGAGCAAACCCTCAAGAGTATAACTAACAACTTCTGTCTATCCATTAATCTATGGATGACATGCAGTGCTATACATCAACTTGGTACCCATTGTTCTCCATAAAGTTCCAAAAGAAACTTAAGAACTTCACATCCTTATTTGAGATAACACTGTATCACACACATGCAATCTTGCTATTTCCTGTAAGGATAAGTTAAGATATTATAAAGTTATTTGTCTTATGGCATGGCAGAAAATGAGACATTTTGCTGAACTGATCAATAACTACCATAATTGCATCTTTTCCTCTCTTAGTCTTAGGCAAACCCAAGACAAAATCCATACTAACATCAACCCATGGTTTGTGTAGGCAATGGAATGGCAAATATTCTCCCATGACTCCTTCTTTCCTTTTACTTTCTTACATGCAACATACCTCTCTATAATTTTATGGACATTCTTCATCATCCCTTTCTAATAAAAACGCTCTTTGAAAATCTCTAATGTCTTCTTCTCTCCTAAATGTCTAGACAAGCTTCCAACATGTGCTTCATGTACTAATAATTCTCTAACAGACCCAGACCCACTACGAATACATATTTGTCCTCTTTTATATAAGAATCCATCTATTATACAATATCCATAAACTAATCTCCCATCAACACATTGTGTCACAATAGGAAAAGAAAGCATCATCAATTATTATTCTTTTAACAATTCAAACCCTAACATCTTAGCTTGAAACGATGTAACAAGTATACCTTCGAAATAATGCATCTGCAATTACATTGGTACTCCCTTTCTCATACTTAATTACATATGTAAAACCCTCCAGAAATTCAACCACTTAGCTTGTCTCTTAGAAAGCCTTTGTTGTCCCTTAAAGTGTTTCAATGCTTCATGGTCAATATAGATTACAAATTTTCTTGGTAAAAAAATAATGTTGCCAAATAGTGAGAGCTTGAACCAAAGAATAGAATTCTTTGTCATATACTAAGTAATTTAGAGTAGACCCACTCCACTTTTATTAAATTAAGCAATAAGTCACATTTCTTGCATTAAAATAGAATTTCCAATTCCTGATGCATCACATTCTAACTCAAAAGTCCTACCAAAGTCAGACAGTGCTAACACTGAAGCATTAATAAGTTTAACCATAATCTCATCAAAACTTTTCTGTGCTTTATCACCCTATTCAAAGTAATACTCTCCTTCGTAAGCTCAATAAGAGGACTCACGATACTACTAAAATTCTTGGCAAACCATTGATATAATGATGCAAGTTCATTGGACTTTAGCAGTAGATATAGGTACTAACCAGTCAACAATGGCTTGAATCTTTCCATCATCTGCCAAATCCCTACCTCCAAAAACTACAAATCCCAAGAAGATTACCTCTGGTTAACAGAAATAACACTTCTTCAAGTTGCCATATAATTTCTCAGATCTCAAGGTTTCAAACACCACTCGTAAATGATTCACATGACTATCCAAATCTCTACCATACCCTAGGATATCATCAAAGTATACTACCACAAATTTTTCTAAGAATTTCCTCAAGACATGATTCATAAGTCACGTAAAAGTACTTGGTGCATTGGTTAAACCAAAAGGTATCACCAACCATTCATATAAACGACGCTCATCTTAAAAGTTGTCTTCCATTCATCACTTGCTCTCATCCTAATATGATGATAACCACTCTTAAAATCCACTTTAGAAAATATCTACGCACCATTCAATTCTTCAAGCATATTGTAAAAATGTGATATAGGATATCAATATTTAATAGTAATCTTCTTAATAGCTCTACTATCGATGCACATTCTCCATGTTCCATCTTTTTAGGCACTAATAAAGGTGGAATGGCACATGGATGATGCTTTCCTTGCTATTCTCTCTATTAACTCACCTACTTGTTTTTTAAACTCCTTTGCTTCCTTAGGAATCATCGGATAAGCTAGATGATTAGGTAATACAATTCTAGGTTAGAGATTAATAGCATGCTCTATCCCTCTAATAGGTGGTAACCCCTTAAGAAGCTCTTCTAGAAATACATTAGCAAACTCCTCCAATAATCATTGTACTGTAACAGGCAAAGAAGCTTTCCCCATAGTTTCTAATACTTTCTAACATGTAATATATAAATCAACTCCTAAGCCTATTTGGCTAGATAGACATCTCTTTGCATCATAAACATAGATTTCTTCTTAACTGCTTTGCGCATTTGTAATTGTGCTTTCCAAACCTTAGCTGAGGATATAGGATTTAATATGATTTCATACCATCCTTCTAAAAAGCATAAGTGTTCCTGAACCATCATGTAGAACCTTACAATCAAACAACCACGATCTTCCCAACAAGATATGAGAAGCACACATAAGCAAAACATCACATACAACCTCATCCCTATACTTATCACCTATGTTGAAAGGTACTTTCACTTGCTTACTCACTTGCAAGTTATCTTGCTCATCGAGCCAAAGTAACTTATAAGGTTTAGGATGTGGAGTAGTAGCAAGTTTCAACTTTCAACTCAAGCAACGACAACAACATTAGTACAATCCCTCCATCGATGGTGAGTGCACACAAATTCCCCTTTACTCTATAAGCCACATGAAATAAAATTCTCGTTGCTCCTCTTGAGAAGATTGAGAAACATGAGAGCACGTCTAAATACATTAATGCTCATATACTGATCTTCCCTTGTTCTTCACTAGATTTAACATCTAGTTCACCATAGTAGGTATCTAGGGTAGCAGCAATATTATCTGGCCTCCAAAATCATCTTCTTCAATCTCACTAGAAACTTCATCACCAATATTCATCATGGCTTTTCAGTTAGGACATTGAGAAGCAATATGCCCCGATCCCAAACATTTAAAACATTTAATATCACGTGTTCAATCACTAGTTCCTTCTGCTTTGCCAGAACTATTTCTCATTCAAATTAGTAACACCTTTTCCCTTATCATTATTGTTTCTATAACCTTTTACATAAAACTAGACTCTCTTTTATCACTAGACTTATTAAAATTGCTCTTTTCATACTTCTTACTATTTGAAAAATAAGGCTTCCAAGATGCATACCTGTTACTCGATGATTTATAAGGGTAATTCGATCTCTGTCGCTTCACATTAAGAGCTAACTGAATTACTTCTTCAAGAGTATCATATATTTGAAGCTCCACTATACGAGCAATCTCATATTTTAGTCCCATCACAAATCTTGCAATTGTCTATTCAAGTGGCTCAGTAGCACCACTTCTAATCATTAAGGACTCAAATTCATGTGCATACTCCTCTACACTTTTACTTCTTTGTCTAAGCAATTGAAGGCGCATGAAAATCTCATGCTTATAATAAGTAGGCATAAATCTCTTCTTTAATACTCGTTTCATCTCTTGCCAAGTATGAATTCTTTCTCATTATCCCATCTCCTTGTATTCACTAGATTCTTCCACCATAAGGCGGCATACCATGCAAACTCAATAGCAGCCAATCGAACTCGCATGTGATCCTCCAAATCATAACACGCAAATAACCCTTCCACTTTGCCCTCCTAATTAAGATAGTCATCCACTATACCACTTCCGCTAAAAGAAGGTATCTACAATTTTACATGCTCTAATCCCCTAGGTGGCCTAAATTCTCTTCTATCCCTATTCAGGATTATCGCATCTAATGTCTCCATGCCTATCATAGTTAGGTGGCAGTGGGAGTGGTGCCTTTGCAGGGTGTTGCAACAAATTAGAGTTTTGAAGTAATTGTTGCATGGTTTGAATAAGAGTATTAATGTATCATTCAAATTTTGTAACTATGATGACTCATACTTCTCTACCATTAGCTTAAATACCAATATTACCTGTATTGTTACCTATAACACTTTCATTTCCTTGTACTCCACTATTAACTTTCTCTCCAAAATTACCATGTACACCTTCATTCGACATTCTCTTAATACGTGACTAGTAATCAAATCATGAATCCGAAAATTGGCATTAAACCCTAATATCAATCACAACCATGAACCTTAATCACTCACGAACACACACTACGGTAGAGATAACTAACTGTAACCTATGCTTTGATACCAGTAAAATATGATGTGCCTAGGAGGACAATCACTACGACATCAATAAAGAAACCCACAAGACTTAACATAAGTAGGGTTTTCTAAGATAAAGATAGGTTCTTTACAATCATCAGATATGACTCACCAAGAATGGTAAAGTAGGTTTTAACACTTGCAAATAATTGACATGACTCAACTATCTACTCGTGTTTGCAACTCGTCACAATCAAAGATTGATAAGAGTTAGGGTTTCAAAAGAATACTCCTAAGAAAAGAAAATTTCATTCAACAAATTTAAGACTAGTAACTATTTTGAAAATAAAGCCTTTTATATATCATAGCCTAATTAAGGGAAAATAGTAATTAATAAACCAAATCTAACAAAAGAGACCTAATAAAATAAAGAAAAATCTAAAATAAATCCAATATTTGGCATCAAAACATCCTCTGTTATGTCGGCATACAGAGTGTGATCAACTCTGATAAACTGTCTTCTTGTTAGAGACGAGTGTGAGATGCGATGTGAACTATAGGATTACGGGGATATCACAGTGTCTCTAAGACCGTGATCTCTACTGATCTCCATCACATTGGTTGATACGGCTCCATCATGGGCATTATCTTTACGAAATCTTCAGGAATAGATTATCGGCTTTGTCACTAGCGTGATCTCCAGTCCTCCATGGTCACCTTCCTTGATATAGTCGTGATGTGCAATTTTCCCATTTTCCTCACAATTATCTTCATATTTCATACAAAGTGACTTGCTACTTCCTATGTAATGAACTTCAAAGCCATAAAGAAATCAAACTCATCTTCATAAGGCCAATTCGTCTGGATTCTCTGTATTAAACCCTGTAATTCCCTCACTCTAGCTCTTGTCACAGGAGCTTAACTTGATTACCATCATTGGATACCTAGTCATGGTATGCTTCTACATGTTATTCGAAGCCTTTTAGTGACATAAGATTCGATCTTAAGCTTTGGTGTCATGTATGGTGGAACTGTCTCATCTAGGTTACCTTTGAAGCATCATAGCACAAAATCCATAAGTCGAGTCAACTTACAACTATAGCTACAACTCGACACCAACCACTATCTATGAAATGACCCAGCCTTTAGGGTGCTTAAGGGCATGGTTGTTTCACTACACACATTGCTTCTAAGCTATATATCCAAGGCATTTTGAAGTTTGAGTGGGTTTCAAATTAATTTTTATAAAAAGAAGTTCGATAAAGTGCTGTCTATTTTCCCATGGTTTAGGTTTATCAAAACTTGTAAAATGTAAGCTATTGGAGAAAAAGATCCACAAATATCGATATGCAAATATTACCCATTAGGGTCCATCAAATGAGTATAACTTAATTAACAAACTTTTGGGACTTAACGACCCACATTAAATCAAATGAAAATGCTTGACAATTAATTGGATACAATATCAAATTTTATAATAAAAAAATAATTATAGCAAATTTTTCATGAAAAGCTGATAAGGTCCATATCACATACAACGACATCTAGTCAGTTTACTCTACGTAGGTCTTTTCCCATCGGTTCATTAACAAGACCTAAAAGGTTAATAAAATGAGTTGTAAAGCCTAGTACACAGTAATCAAATACACAAACTATAAACCCCTCAATTTCTAGGGAAAAGTTGGAATAAACCTAACTCTAGTCAAATTGGAATTTCAAAAGTCAATTAAGATCAAGACAATCTAGCAGTTTCAACTCTAGCAATCCCGCACTCGAAACATGAGAACAATGGAAATAAGTTAATGATGGATTATAGTTCGAAATATAAGATAGCTTAAAAAGATCAGATTTGTCAAAATTCGATTCGTTTCAAACCAAAACGAGTTTAGTTCTCGAAAAACGTGTCTCATTTCCTAAAATAGCAAAAATATTCCGATAACACCAAAAGACTCGTAATTATACAAGGATTTTAATATATCAGTTATGTAATTTTACAGTAACTAAAAATATCAGATATCTCGTTTACGCATATTTTTATTACTACAGGTATTTTATTTGTCTAATCTACTATACATTACTATTTCACTAACTCTACTTTTTCTTACAATCTATACACCTATTCGTACACTTTTATATTTCCAACACAACTTTATCTACATCACACCTTACACATTATTACTTTCCATTACAAAAATTACAAAACAAATCAACTCTCTCCCTTCCCCATGCATGTACCGTTGATTCCCCTCTCTCTCTTTTCTCTATATTTATTTTTTTTTTAATTTATTTTATTACATCTAATTTTTACTGCAAAATTCTATAAATACCATATCTCTCTCACTTCTTTCACACTTCTCATTTTTCTTATCAAAACTCTACCAAACTCTCTCTTCAAATCCTCTCTCCAAATTTCTCTTCCAAACTCTCTTTTCTCTTCACAAAACTACTACCTGCATATTCTTACAACAATCACTTTCTTTCTTCATCAAATATAAACCTTTAGGTAAAAAACTTTCCTAATTATTTTTCCCATGTCATGTCACTTAGTATGACCATGATGTTGTTTCTTAAAGCTCATGTGAGTTATAAAAGCAACAATATGTTCACGTTTTGTTCTTGCATATGCCAAGAATTTCGATTATGTTATTTTTTTATTATTATGTATTATGTTGTCATTATTGTTATTATGCTCCTAATCTAACTTTATATATTATTAAATGTATTTATATTTATATTTCTTAGAGCCTAAATGCTTACTAAATCACTAATATGCTTATTATTATTATTATTCTTATTATTGCTTTTTCTCTTCTTTCTTTTTCTTTTTCTTTTGAGACCAGTCTATTCTTAGTCTTGGGAAGCCTTGATGAGGCTAAGGCTCTCAATACTTGATCGAGATACTTTGATGAAGCTAAGGAACACAATACTTGACCATATTATTTTACTTATTTGCTTATTATATTTCTTTCTATCTTATTATGTATTATTCTTATTTTTTTCATTGCTACATAATCATATTCATGTATGATTAGAATGTTATTGTCTTAATAAAAATAAAAATGAGTTTTTTCTTTAAGAAAGAAAGTAAACTAATTTTTTTTATCGCTTAACAAATGATTTTCAACAAAAGATCTAAGTATTGTTATTAATAAATTATTTCAAAGTTTAGATAAGCTAATAATAAATTTGAAAGTATTAGTAATGAAGATTTCTTCAAACAATAAAAGAAATTTATTTCTTTTATAAATTGGAACTAAACACTCTATAAAGATGTAATTTTTAGCATTAAATTTCAAATTTTAACCAAACCATATTTTTTACAAAACTTAAATAGGTTCATCATAGACTTTGAAAATCACTTACTAAGTAAGCTTCTACAAGACTTAATTTTAATATTGTTATTCTTTTTCAAAGTTAAAATGAAATTTTTGGTAAGTTCTAATGTTGATTTTTTTTATTATGAAAGCTTTTCTATAAAGTTATCCAAAAGGATTATGCCACCACTTGATAAAAATTAATGATAAAATAAGTTTTTCAAATCAATGTAAAATCAATTTACTATTTTAGAAACCAACTTAGAGAAATAAAATTTGCCGAGAAAATGAAGTTTTAAAAGGGTAAAGTTATTTTCTAAAGAAGTAGAAGAATAAAAATGAGAGGAAAACATATATTTAACACAACTCTAAATATTAGACAATGTCAACAACTTAAGAAAAAAAAATTTAGAATCTTATTTTTCAATCACTAGAAATCAAATTGGTAGATAACTTAAAGGACCAATTTTTGCAATTTAATTTATCTTTGAAAAGTTAGGAAATGAAATTATAATAGGAAAATACTCACTTATAATAAACCAAGAATTTTTTTTTTTTAATTTTTTTTAGCAATTTAAAAAGGAAAAATTTTCAAAGTTTTCATCTTTTAAAACTCTTAAAGACAAACTGTTTTGTGAAAAATTAATGTTGAGACAACACTACAAAAATCATGCATACAATATGAATATATATATACATGTTCAAAGGATTTTTCAACTATACAAATATCTATGTATTTTGTTTCAGGGTTTTTGGATGAAGGAAAGTTGGAAAAATTGTATTTTTAAAAGTTCGGAATTTTGTGGCTACTTTGTACCATGGTGTTTTGCAACCAAAATGGCTTTTTATGATAAAAATAACCTTAAAAATGGATAAATTTTTTGGAGTAGGTAGAAAACGAGCAAGTTATGGCTATTTTAAGTTGGAATTTCCTGCTATCTGAATTTTAATGCAAATACTAGAATAAAATTAGAAAGTTCGAGTAGAACTTCCAGGAAATACTCATTTTAGGTATTTCTTTCGTTTAGATAACGAAGCTTGAGAGGATCCGTATTCGAAGGACTATTACAAGTAAAGAATTTTAGTAAGGATGGTCGAGTGAGTTTATCTCCTACTTTTACGTACTTGTTTATGCTTGTAACTAGAGGCACTAGAAGTAAGAAAAAAACGAAAACGGAATATGCATGATAATATTGTTTGAAAGTATTCTAAGTATATTAGGACATGAATTGTTGCTAATTAAATTGTGTTTTATTTTTATAAGGAAGTGTCTGCAAATTATAAGATCGCTTTTAAATTACCTTAATTACATATTACAAGTTATATTAATTGATTCATGCATATCACATAGTCAATGGCATTTCATTAGCTACTATGCTCGATGGGACAAGAGTATAGTAGTAGGGTTTACAGGAACCCATAAGTCTATAAGATGGGCGAATAGGAGCCCGAAAGAACTATTTAAGGATGGCAAATAGGAACCCAAAAGAACTATTTCAGGATGGGCAAGTAGGAGCCTAAAATAAACTACAAAGTTGGATTTCAAAGATTGGTTTTAAAGAGCCCAAAACACCTAACCTCGAATGGAGGGGTAAATGCATTCAAACATATGATTTTCGGTAGATCATATGTATTGCTGGTTCACTTACTTGATGCATTTCATATGATTGTTTAATAACTTGTTTGAATTTATTGATACAAGTACGTTAATCCAGAAATATTGCGGTTTAAGCTAGTTGAGCTTACACCGCAATAGACTTTTGTTGAAGTAGGACCGGTATCTCTTTTACCCAAGGACTTCATATACTCGAGTGGAATTATGTTTTGGGAAGCTTTTGGAAATCCCTTGAAGATCTTAGAATAAATTTCCTATAATACCTTTTGGTTCTAGTATTGTTTATTTATGTGAAAGACTAAGTTGATATTTTGTTCTTTAGAGATTTACCAGGAGAATGCCCTTAAGATGATGTAATGACCATATTCTTAATGTAGAAGTTAGATATTTATCTAGATTTTTTGTATGCTATATTTACTATCTCGAACTACACCCACCAGAGTCTCCTATTATCGTGATAGACACCTTACATATGTTGTTAAAGCTTTCGCATGACTTCAGGAAGTCATTCTTAAGTTTTAATACCGTATGTGGCGAACTGCCACGTCTAGGGTACCCTTTAGGGCATGAGACAAACGCATGTCATGCAAACCTAGGCTAATGCAATAAAAACAAATTGAGTTTGTTTAATGTTAAGTCAACAAACAAGTATTTTTAGTGTCTCAGAAATACAAACACACACAAAAGTACTTAAGACTCTCGTTAAACAAAAGGGGTAAGGTTCCCTTAGTGGATCAAGCACCAGAGAGAGGGGTTCAATAAGTCCCCAAAATTTACTGGAAAGAAAAGAAGAAAATAGTCTCATTCAGATTATCTCCTTATAGGCTACCACCAATGAGCATGGTCCATTGTGTTTTATATTGGTCTCATAACGCCGTATAACTTGTTACAAGTTTGTATTTACTCCTAATTAGCCGTCTAATCTAGGAAATTTCCCTATTGACTACCTGTTGAGCCTAACCACACATTCATGGGAGCATAAGCACCTAGACTACAACATCATCCCAAAGTTGCAATCAGACTCAGAACCTAGTCTAGGGTAACACTCCTAAAGTAAGTGGCCAAGCAGCAACCAACACTTAATTAAGTTGAGTTCAAATTCTTAATCCAGTTAATAAAATTATCACAGTAAGCAACACGCAATTACTACGTACCTATTGGTCGGTTCAAGCTTGTTATCCATTTCCAAACTTGATGTTTGAAAACAATTCACGATTGAAATTGTAATCAATTCGTGATTAATTATCTTTAATCCTCTGTATTGTTTGTCACATCTAGGTCTCTTTGACTTAACCAATTTACTTAAAGATCATGTTTAGAGGGTTATTTAAGTC
The DNA here is from genome assembly GCA_024138025.1 of Combretum micranthum. Classification (NCBI taxonomy): domain Eukaryota; kingdom Viridiplantae; phylum Streptophyta; class Magnoliopsida; order Myrtales; family Combretaceae; genus Combretum; species Combretum micranthum. The sequence goes on from JAMXBD010000297.1 coordinate 11,752, forward strand.
CAAGGAAAAGATTGGATCATTTTTGGTTTGATTTACATAAGAATTGAAGAAGGAAAAGAGGTTAGCAAAGAATACTACTGGTATATAGGGGGATATATCTCCTAGTATTCTAGTACGTGATTGGATAGGTCAATTGTGTTTCAAGTGTATTCCTTCTTTGTTTGGGGGTCAGAGAGAAGATGGCTGCATGTATCTCCCCATGTTCTTCCATGCTTCAAGGCATTTTTGAACAAAAAGAAGCACATGGAGAATTCGGCTGCATGTATCTTCTCATGTTCTTCTAGGTTTCAAAGCGTTTTCAAGAATAGAGAGAAGCATGGGCAGGTACATGACGTCGCGTACATGTCGTGCTTTTTAAGAAAACATGAATCGTTGTGTTTTTAAGCTCATCAAGAAGCATAGACAGGTAAACGACTCGTGTACATGCCGTACTTTTTTAGGTTTGTATTGTTTCGTACTCAAACTTGATTGTCAAAAACTTTTTTTAGACAAATTTTGGTGATCTTAAAGGTATTTGATGGTCCTCTTTATGCCAAAACTCATCTATTTTTCATCTTTCATTTGTTAAAACTTGATTAATCTAAGTTAGGAACCTTAAGCATCTAGTTGATAGCAACATCCACTTTTACCATAGTTCCTCTACAAATTTTGACAAAAATTCGATCCAAACATGTTCTTTTTCTCACTTTCTCATTTGTAACAAAATCTTATCTTCATATTACCATAAGTTTTGAACATCAAGAGTTGTTTCCAAGGTTCTACCTTTGCTAAGATGTAGTTCCAACCTACTTGCAACTATGAGGAGCCTTTAAGACTCCAAAACCACTTCAAAGATTAATATCTTGACCCTTAAACATGTATTAACCCACTTAAGTTAGTATTCATGCTTACATAGCTATAAAACACTCTAAAACACATTGAAATCTCAAGTTTTACCTTATTACGGATTCTGAAAATCTTGAGCTCCTTGGATGTTCAAGTCTTCTTCATTGTCTTGAGGAAAGATGGAGAAAACTAATCTTAACACAATCTTACATATCCTAGCTTCAATATGAGCTAAAAGTGCTTAAAGAATGGATTTTGGAGGCATTTTACCTTACATGGGTTTTAAGGAGGTTTTTGTGAAGAAGAAATGAAAGAAAGGAGAAGATAAGAGGGAAAGAAAGGAAGGTGAGGGCAACCATCCAATTTTTTTGCAAATGGGGAGGGCTAGGGTTACATGTGCTAGAATTTGACAATCTAACTAGTTTAGGACTTCTTAGAGAAGTTTGGTGCAAATCATGATTTAATTTCTCAATAAATTTATTTTATCTTTTTAATGAAATTTTAAGTTCTAATTCACCCTTGAATCCTGTTAAGGATAAAATTGAATTTTTTTTCAAAAAAAATGAAAAGCTTTAATTCACTTTATTTCGATATTTGAATTGTTTTCAAATTTTTTAAATCTAGGTTTTCTGTATGAGACTAATTTAGGAATTTTAAAAAATTTAGTCGTTTAAACCTGTGTGTGACTCTAATTGGATTTCATTAACTCTATTTGATTTTGATTTCTTACGATTGGTGTCTAGATTATTTCATACTCACGCGCCCCCCCCCCCCCCCCCCCCCCCCTACGACCACCACCAAAATAAAATTTCGGCTCTAAAATTTTACTTGGTGTTTGAATGATTGATTTTTGTATGTTCGATGCCTAAGACTTCCTCTATTTGAGGGTGATTTAGTTCCACGTGCAAGTTCATTCATATTAATAATTGTTTTTCTCTTAAGAATTTATACCTTAGAGTGTAAGCATAGAGTCTTGAATTTTCTTCTTCCTACCTTTTATTTACCAACATTAGGTATTGTTTTGATATTATCGTGTATAAGATGGATTTCCCGTTCTTCTATCCCTTTGTATCTTATTTATAGTCCATTGTGGTTGTATGATCTCTGTACATATAAATGTTATAGTTATTGTCCTCAATTTCATAGGATTATAACTTCATATGACTTAGTATGTATATCCATAAGAATGTTTAGCAATTCTTGACTCTTCATTAACTCAGACTCTCCCAGTATAATTAATGAATTGAATTACTAGATATGATGGACGAAATGCCTGATGACTCAACTCAACAAATGCAAACTTGAAAAAACACAAGACTTGTCATGACTTTAAGCTAATGTGGCATAACAACCCAACTCAACATAGACGAGAGTCACCATAGATTTTCCATTGCATTCTATTTGCATATGCATACTATTGAGCATAAGGAGTGCAACTTTCCAATTGTCTTTTAATTGTCAGTTGTGTTTGATTATAAGTTTCTTGCTAGTCTAATTTTCAATTATTTATAATGTGAATACATTGTCATTGCATAATATTCTATCATTGGTGGTGTTATAAGGTTCCTTTGGATAAGCAAATTTCTCAGTGACTTTAATTTAGTTATGGTATATCATTTCGTTATGGCTATGTTATCATCTACATTTTAAAGATGTTTGGTTAGTTCGTAAGGCTTGAAGTCATCTTTAGTGTTCGACTTTAATATTTTAGTTTTCATGATGCATTAAACTTTTGTGAATACATCGAACATCTTGTTGGCTTAGTGTACCATCATTAACCACTAAAGATTGGATGTCCTATATCTTTTATTCAAGATCTCACAAATGTCTCCTAACCTAAGGTTAAGGGGTAGTTTATTTTATTTGTCAACCATTAGAAGTGAAGTATGATGGATTACCTGAACCATCTATAACAATACATTACATCTAACAAATGAAACCAAACCAGCAGACTTAGTTCCTAACCATCTTTAATCTCATCACTGCCATAATCAATCCATTATGGCTCCATCCCCTACATTTTACTTCACAAGATATATACGATATCATCTCATCCTCACAACTTTAAATCTTAACTAAGCGTTTTACCTAATATCGATTTCTATTAACATTGTCCCTATATTCACCTAAGGTATCAATCTACAAATTATATATCTCTCAACGCCATGAAACAAGGTTTTTGCTTCCAAATATACTACGTGATTCTACTTGTCATCTCCAACATTCAATTTTTGACTGAGTAATGGAAATAAGTCAAGATTCTAATTAGATTTGCTTATGATCTTTAGGCTACACATTCCAAGTCTCCCTTTAATATCACTCAACATATCTTATGTCTCTTTATTTATCACCTCAAGTTCTTATTCATTAATGATCGGGGTTTATACACTAATGTGATTGTATTAATTGATTCTTAAGATAATTATTGATTTAATCCTAACAAGTGGTCACACTTAATTCTTATTTTATCTACATCCAAGTCAGTTTCACTTTGATATCTAACTAGCTTGATAGTTCATTAATTCCACAAGAGGGTAAATTTTCACTTCAATAGCCACTTGATCTGGATCCTAAAGTTAATAATATAACCTCATGTGTCTACCTTACTGCTCTACCAAAGTTAAGGAAGTGACCTAAGATGGTATATAATTCCTTTCTTATGTACCTTTTAGTTTGAGTAATTAACTCCTATCTCCATAAACAATTGCAATACCTTGCTCTTATGGTCAATCTTTACATGATACTAATTAACCAACTTAGTATGACAAAGTCTTGTTTTAGTTTCTCTAACCATAATCCCTATCTACACTTCTAAATTTGTCTAGCAAATAATTAGTTATTTAATGCTCCTAAAAATTTTCATTAGGATTTCCTAGGTTACATCCTAACTTCACGTGGACAAATTAACAGCATCTTCATTGACATTCTCTAAATAAGACAATCACTCATATGTCTAAATTCCACCCATTTTATATTTAGAAAGTCTCTTCTAATTATCTTAAATTACTTCTCATTACCGACAACAACAATTATGTGATTTTCATGAATACATTTAAACTAATCACTAAACAAGCAAACACAATTTACCACTCCTCATGTATCTAAAACATCATTTAGCCATAAGCTCGTTCATTAGATTTTACTTCCAATTACCTTGATAATTGAAGTAATCCATTTATCAGTTCCTCTAGAGTCCTAACCTACATTAGTTAGAATCCACATATATGAACTACCCTGTATCACCCTTTATATATCATCACTTATATATCAGCATTTATGCATCATTTATAACAACATCTCTTACTAGTTTCAATATCACATTTTGTCAATATCTCTCATAACGCAATTGAAAGGAAGTAATTGTTCCAATTAAGAACAACTTTCATCCTATTCCGGTTATTCTGTCTCATAATCTTTAAACAACTATTTATTTAATTGTAATAACCATCCATCAACTAAAAACTTGTCTACATTCTTTACATAACTAACAAAACCAAGTTTGAAGTTCTAAAATAATTCTAGCAACCTCTCATAAGCTTAGTAATTTGGCCACATTCACTTGTAGAATTTCATATGTCAACCATCTCAAAATCATTACGTTCTTATCTCCTTTGACATATTAGTCACCAAGTTATCAAGATACTAAGAATCACGTGGAGTGAAGGGGTGAGGGAATTTCCTCAAAGGGAATCACCACATTTGATACATCTCTTAACCGTTTACATATCACAAGCAAAAGCAGCATCTCAATTCAATTCAATGATCTCAGCCCATCTAGAAGGAATAAAAGATAGCATGCACACTGATCCAAAACAGATGTTAAACCATGTTCAATTTTAGGTTCCATTTTCAAGTCATAACAAAGTGGGGAAAATAAACAATTACACTTTTAGCCGAGTTGTTAATTAATTAGTTAATATCCATTTTAGGGTTTTTAATTAGGTTAGCACTTCAAGCAACATAAACAAGCCAAAGCATCCCAACCTACTCTCATTGCTCATCGTTCTTGGTATTGCACCCTAACCAATTTAAACTTGTAGCTTTGGTACCAATCGAAACGACCCAGCCTTTAGGATGCTCAAGGGCATGGTTGTTTCACTGCACACGTCGCCTTCAAGCGATATATGCAAGGCATTTTGATATTTAAATAGGTTTCTAATGAAGTTTTAATTTGAGAAATCATTTTCAATTTTTGTAGAAAAGAAGTCTGGTAGAGTGTTGTCTATTTCCCCATGGTTTGAGTTTATCAAAACCTATAAAATTTAAGCTATTTTGAGAAAAATATCGACTTACAAATATCGCCTTTAGGGACCATTAAATGAGTACAACTTGATTAACAAACTTTTGCGACTTAAAGACCCACATTAAATTAAATGAAAATGCTTGAAAATCAATTGGATATATTCATCAAAGTTTATAATATAATATGATTATAGCAAATGCTTTCATGAAAAGCTCATAAAGTCCATATCTCATACAATGACATCTAATCAGTTCACCTCGTATAGTTGTCATTCCCATTGGTTCATTAGCAAGACCTGAAAGGTTAATAAAATGAGCGTGAAGCCCAGTACATAGTAATCAAACACACACATGCATGTCATGCATGCTTAGGCTAATGCAAGGAACATAAATTAAGTTTGTTTAAGTTTAAGTCGACAAACAAGTATTCCTAGCATCCTAGAAACACAAACAAGCACAAGAGTACTTAAGACTCCCATCAAACAAAAGGAGTAGGGTTCCTTCAACGGATCAAGCACTAAAGAGGGGTTTGATAAGTCTCTAGAAATTACTGGAAAGAAAAGAAGGAAATAGTCTCATCCTTCTCATCTTCTCACAGGCTTTCACCAACAAGCATGGTCCATTGTAATACTTTATACAAGGTCCCATAATACTGTATAACTCATTATAACTTTATACCTACTCCTAATCAACCGCTTGATCTTGAAAATTTCCCTTTCGACTACCCACCTAGTCCAACCATGCATTTATAGGGGCCTAAGCTCCTAAACTACCTCATCATCTTGACATTGCAATCAGAATCGTAACCTAGTCCAAGGGTGCCATTCCTAGAGTAAGCGGCCAAGCAGCAACCAACACTCAATTAAACTGAGTTTAAATTCTTAATTTGATTAACAAAACTATCCTAGCAAGCAACATGCAATTACTACGTACCTGTTGGTCGGTTCAAGCTTCTTATCCTTTTGCAAAATCAATGTCCAAAAGCTTTTCATGATTGAAATTATAATCAATTCATGATTAATTATCTCTAATTCTTTGTATTGTTTGTTACATCTAGGTCTCATGAACTTAATCATTTTACTTAAAGATCATGTTTAGAGGGTTATTTAAGTCTAAAGAAAAGGTTGGATCAAGTTTGGTTCGATTTAGATAAGGATTGAAGAAAGAAAAAAGGGGCTGGCAAATAATACAGCTGGTACACCGAGGGATGTATCTCCCTGTGCTCTAGTACACGATTGGACTGGCTAGTTGTGTTTCAAGTGTGTTTCCTCTTTGTTTGGGGGTCAGAGAAAGCATGGGGGGAAACACTGCTACATGTATCTCCCCATGTTCTTTTGGATCTCAAGGCATTTTTTAACAGAGGAAGAACGGGGGAACACGACTATATGTATCTCCCTATGTTCTTTTAGGTTTCAAACTGTTTTCAAGAATAGAGAGAAGCACGGGTAGGTACAACGTTGTGTACATGATGTGCTTTTCAGGGAAACATGACTCTTTGTGTTTTTGAGCTCATCAAGAAGCATAGATAGGTATATGACTCGTGTACATGGCACACTTTTTAAGGTTCATGTGGTTTCATACTTAAACATGATATTTTCGTTAAAAACTTGTTTTAGGACAAATTTCAGTGATCTTAAAGGTATTTGATGATCCTATTTATGCCAAAACTCATCTATTTTTCTTCCATTTGTTAAAACTTGATTAATCCAAGTTGAGAGCCTTAAACATCTGTTTTGACAGCAACATCCATTTTTACCATAGCTCCTCTACAATTTTTGACAAAACTTTAATCTAAACATATTCTTTTTCTCACTTTCTCATTTGTAACAAAATCTTATCCTCATATTACTACAAGTTTGAACATCAAGAGTTGTTTCCAAGGCCTTACCTTTGCTAAGATGTAGTTCCAGCCTACTTGTAGCTATGCGGAGGCTTTAAGACTCCAAAACCACTTCAAAGCTTATATCTTGACTCCTTAAACATGTATTAACCCACTTAAGTTAGTATTTATGCTTACATAGCTATAGAACACTTTAAAACATGTTAAAATCTCAAGCTCTTACCTTATTATGAACTTTGGAACTCTTAAGCTCCTTGGATGTTCAAGTCTTCTTCATTGTCTTGAGAAAGATGGAGAAACTAATCTTAACCCAATCTTACATTATCCTAGCTTAAATACAACCTAAAGTGCTTAAAGAATGAATTTTTGAGGCATTTTACCTTACATGGGTTTTAAGAAGGTTTTTGTGAAGAAGAAATGAAAGAAAGGAGAAGATAAGAGGGAAAGAAAGGGAGGTGAGGGCAAACATCCAAATTTTTTGCAGATGGGGAGGCTAGGGTTTTCTTCTTTCATTTCATGGTGCCACATGACATTATATATACCATTCATTTTTACATGTGTTAGAATCTGACAATTTAACTAGTTTAGGACTTCTTATAGAAGTTTGGTACAAATCATGATTTAATTTCTCAAATAAATTTATTTTATTTGTTTCAATTAAATTGTAAGTTCTAATTCACCTATAACCCGATTAAGGATAAAATTAAAATTTTTTCAAAAAAAAAAAAACAAGAAGAAAGGCTCTAATTGTATTGTTTTGATTTTTCTTGTAAATTTTCCATTTAAAGAACTATTATTGATTTCTAATTCACTTTATTTCGATATTTGAATTGTTTTCGAATTTTAAAAATCTAGGTTTTCTATTTGAGATTAATTTGGGAATTTTGAAAATTTTAGTTGTTTTAACTCATGCGTGACTCCTGCTAGATTTCATTGACTTTATTTGATGTTAATTTCTTATTATTGGTGTTTGGATCATTTCAGTGTACACATTATATACTCAACATTCATCATTGACCTTCAAACGTGACATTGAGCCAAAATTGTTATCCTACCCACCAAACTAAGCTTCACCACGCCAATCACACATGTCATCACTGAGCTACTTCTGCAAAACAAATGCCAATGAGCCATAATCCATCTCTACCTATCATCAAGACCATTATCAACACAATGTGTCAAGTTGAGTTGGCTCAATCATTGAAACCCCTTGTCTGCTATGCCTTGTCATCCTGGTGTTAGTTCAGTAAGCTAGTTTGTGGAGATGATGCATAGCATTTCCTAGTGGTGCAAGTTCAGTATAGGTAATGATGGCAAGTGGTAGTTATAGCAAATGGGTCTGATGACCTTGAGTTTTGTTCAAAAGTGAAGATTCAGTGAGTTCAAAGGTAGTATCTTTGGTGTTTGTAATTCGAAGATGAAGGTTGCAGCTTGCAATGGGAAACTGGGTGATGGTATGGTTAGGGGGAGAGGGGGAGGGTGATGGGGTGGGGGGAATTGATGTAAGCGATGTTGGTATAGGCGTGACGTTGGGGAGAAAGTTAGAGGTAGAGTGAATGGGTTCTTATATAAAATGAAGTTCTCTGCAACATCTTGTTTTGGGACAGAGGGGTTAAAGGGAGAAAAGGGAGAGGAGAAGATGAAGTTCTTAAGAGGTTGAAGAAGATAAGTTTGGTCCTCCCCTCTTTAGATAGACTAGAGTCTACTGTGTTCCAAAAAGACAGAGAGGGGACAAAGAAGAAGAAGTGGCAGTGGTAGCAAAGAGAGAGAAGATAGTGAAAAAAAGAAAAAGGAAACAAAAAGAGAGGATGCATTTGTCAAATAGAAGAGAGAAAGTGCATTTTAGGAGAGAGAAAATGTTCACATCAACTTCTCATTTGAGAATTTCTCAGATTCCAATATAAAGGTACAGTGGGTATCAACTTAAAAAAAATTGGTATTTTTATGGGATAATTTTTTTTTTTTTTTTTTTGCATATAATTTTTTCAAAATTGAAAATGTTCAAGTACTGCCAATGAAATTAATCCCTATCGTTTAGATGTTTCCTCATAAGTTATTCTTTATTGGGATTTAAGGTTGGTAATAGTAATTAAAATAGGTATATTATTACTATTATATTTATCTTACCTCTTTTTGTTAAGAATATTTATATATGCATGTATTATTTTTCCTTTACTAGGAGTGTTCATGGTTCTGTTAATCGGTCCGTGAATCCATTTTTTAAATTGGTCCATAAAGATCAAGTTTTTAATTTCCTGATTCTAAACCGATCAGTTATTAACGGTTAACCATCTTAACAATTCACCATTTATTTTAGGTTAATTTTTTTGGTTTTTCTTTTTTAACCATTTGACATAATAGTTAACCAAAAATTGCGATTAACCATTATTAATTCTTGTGCAATATCTTCCCAGATGGAGATTTAGGAATTGCATGGATAAATAAACCTTGTACAATCTCTTATAGAACACCACTTATTAGTTCATAAATGCTCTCTCTCATTATATTGGTTTTTTAGTTTTGGTTTGATTTTTTGATTTCACTGGTTTTTTTTGCATATCCCTATTTATACATGATAGAAGGCTTTGTTTGAGTAGATTCTATCATTTCCTTTTTACAATTCAAATCCTTCTTCAAAAGTTTACAAGGATTACAAAAACAACATATTGCTGCTAGACGATGTTAAGGGCAACAGTAAAAATTTATTAGTATTCTATCTCTTGTATAACTATAAAAAAATAAATGATATTAAATAGGTAATAAAAGTAGTCACAAAAAGTTTGATTGCGTATTAATGTTAGGCTTATTATTATAAGCTAAAAATAAGACCAAGTCGGCTACTCAAAAATCTCGATCACCACTTTATTAAATCCAACACTATATCAGGATTTTAAAAAAATTGTGTACATTCAATGTACACAAAAGACTAATCCAGATAGACCATCGATATTACAAAAAAAAAAAAATCTACTCCTCACTTGTCTATTTTGTCCTTTTCCAAAAGAGAAAACCTTAGATTTGAAAAAGTGTTTGAGATCCTCTCGAGAAAAAGACTTTCTTGCCAGTAGATGAGCATGAAGTTAGTAGTCATGACCCTGAAGGTAATGTTCCCATCCTTGCATGTTTTAATCTTGAACACCATACTTTGCAATATCAGTGAATCAATTAGGGTTTGCACAAGATAATATTTGTGTTTAAGATTTGTAAATCTAAGAACTAAAGCTTTATATGTTTTGTGTTTTTTTTTTTTTTTTTATGTGAGGTAATTAAGGGAAGACTTATTGGGTTCGAGCTACTAATGGCTCCAGAAACTTAAGAATGAGTTCAAGCAAAATGAACCAGGGTGACACCATTCATGCTTTCTCCATCTATTTATATAACATCAATCTATTAGATTCGTGATATCATAATAGTGTTTATTTTTTGAATCTGTGTATGAGCTATTTATGAGCTACTGTAAAACTTGTAAGCCCCTAGATTTTTTTGGTAATATAAGTAAACCCTAGAAGGAAGTCAAACCAGAACCCTAAAGTTAACCTAGTTCTATGTTTAGTCTAGTGAATCTAGATCCAGTGATCCCGTGTTCTTAAACCTAAACAATGAAATTAAGATAATTATGGTAAATGGTTTATAATAATATAGGAAAGCTTAAAAATATCATTGCAATTTCCAGTGTCTTTTAGATCCGAACGGAAAACCATACTCTAGTGCACTGGATAGTGAAAATAATCCAAAAAAACTAATAGACTCGTAAAAATATAAGGTTTTTCAAAAATATCAGTTTTAGAATTTTTCGGTAACTAAAAATATCAGATATAGACCATTTACGAGTTTTTTCTTTACTATCAGTATTTTAATTGTCTAGTTTACTATTTATAGTACTATTTCTACTATTCATTACTATTTCTCTATCTCTACTTTTTCTTACACTCTATTCTTACACTCTACTATACCTATATCTTACAATTTACCTTCCCCGTACAACTTTAATCACATCACACTTTATACATTACTTCTTTTTATTACAAAACAAAAAAATTAATCAATTTTTCTCTCTTCGTCAAGGCCTTACTGTCCACTCCTTCTCTCTCATCACTCTCAATTTTATTTTCTTTTTCATTTTATTTAATTACATCTAATTTCCACTCCAAAACTCTATAAATACCCCTTCCTCCTTCATTCTTTCACACGATTCATTTCCTAATAAAACTCTATCAAAATTTCTCCACAACACTCTCTCAAATTCTCTCCCAAGTTCTCTCTTCTCTCCATAAAACCATTTCCCACATATTACCACAACTCATTCTTTTCCTCTTCAACAAATACATAACCTTAGGTAAAGTTTATTTCACATACTCATCATGTTCATACAACTTAGCATAAGCTTAGTGTATGTTTTTTAGACTCATGAGAGTTAACGAAGCAACAATATGTTCATGTTCATATTTTACATTATGTTATTATTGTTATTATGTTGTTGTTATTATTGTTATTATTATTTGCTCGAATCGAACTTCTATATAGTATGTATATATATATTTCTTTAAAGCATATAAGCTCACTTGTTATTTATTTATTTCTATGCTTGGCAATTTATTTATTTATTTCATGCTATTTTTAAAACTAGTCTTTCTAGTCTTAGACTTGTCATTATCAAGTCAAAACAATTTTCTTTCCTTTCTTTTCTTTTCCTTTTGAGACTAGTCTATTTTTAGTCCCGGGATACCTTGATGAAGCTAAGGTTCCCAATACTTGACTTTATTATTATGCTCTTATTTATTATTATATATATTATTATATATATATCTTATCTTATTATGTGATATTGTTATATTTTCATATCTACATAATCTCATTCATTCATGAACATGTTGATATTGTCTCAACCATAATGAAAAGGAGTATTCATAAGTAATAAAAATAAGAACTCTCTTTAAAAATAAATTTTGTCACATAAGAAATGATTTTTCCATAGAAACTTAAAGTTTTATCCTAACAAATATTTTCTAAAGTTAGATAAGTTTAGCTCAAGTTTTAGTAATAATATTATATGGGATTTTATCAATGAATACAAAATAAAGTTATCACAAACTCTCTTTTTAATCCAATGAAATAAGAAAGTTTCTTTAACTTAATTCTTGTTTAACAAAAGTTTTTTTAAACTCATATGTAAAAGTTCTTATCAACATACTAAGGTTTAGATAAGTTTTACAAAATTATCAAAGAATAACCTTTCTAAGGATAAGCTTTACTTAGGAAATAAAAATAATAAATAACTTATAAGATCATTAATATTATTTATTTAAAGTGGATCTAACTTTAGAAAAACTTTAGAACACATAACCAAGAAATATTTAAAAAAAACTACATTTTTCAAACTCTAAGAATAAAGTTGTAGGAATCTCAACAAGACTAAAATTACTTTTGAAAATTTAATTATTCTCGATAACTAAGAAATGGAGTTAAAAAAAAGAAATACTCACTTATGATAATTTAGGAAATTTCCCAACAAAGCTAAAAAGAAATTTCTTTTCAAGCCTTAGCATAATCTCACTTTTAAGACATATTGTTTTACAAAAACCATTGTTGAGATAACACCACTAATTTCATGCATATAATTTGATGTGTGTGTGTGTATATATATATATTCAAAGGATTTTTCAACCATACAAATAACTATATTTTTGTACAAGAATTCTTGAATGGAGAAAAGCTTGAAAACTTGAGTTTTGAAATCTATAATTTTCGCAACAATTCTCTATGTCACTATTCCGAAAACCAAATGACTTCTTTTGATAAAAATAACCTTAGAAATGGATAGATCTTTTCGAGTAGGTAGAAATCGGTATATAATATGTGAAATTCCGAGTTAAAATAAGCAAGTTATGGTCATTTTAAGTTGGAATCTCTATTCATGCGAATTTTGACAATTCAACAAGATAGAATTAGAGAATTTGAGTAGATCTTGGATGAAATACTCATTTCAGGTATTTTTTTTTTTTTTGTTTAGGTGTTGAGGATCAAGATCTTCTCTTCTCCGAGGATTACTTTGACTCATAGAAGATCGCTATGGACGAGTGAGTTTCCTTTACGTTTATGTATTCGCGCATGTGCTTGTAGAATAGAGCACTAGATGTTAGGAAAAAATAAAATTGATATGCATACGGGTTATCATGGGAATTATGTATATGAATTGTTATGTGCGATCAATGAACGATAAGTATATCGGAACCCAATCTTTGATTGATATAATTGTTTCTATGTATGTATTGCTATGTGCGCAATTATTATTTGATCGCTTTAAATAAATTAATGTTGGATTTGATTCTCCATAAATAAATTGCTCATGCATATCACTTAGAATATCATTTGGCATTTTTGCTACTACTCCTCAGCATGAGACCGGAAAGGTAAGCTGCCTAGCTATATCTTGAGGATTTAGGACGTTCAGGGAATATGGCCTCAAGTTGTAGCCGAGCTGAATAGATCGCTTTGGGTAAGAAAAGCCCGGGGATTAGTAGTACGGTTCGTTAGAACCCCAAGACTCGCAAACTTTTAAGGAGGTCGTTTGGAGCCCAATTCAAATCATTCCCTAACCACCGATGGAGGGATAAATCCAATATATACGAAACCAGATAGTCATATGTAATGTTTAATCATATAGTTGTTGCATTTCATATGCTTGATTAATGAACTTGGTTGATTACCTTTTATGAGTATTTTTGCGTAAGGAATATCTCACTAAGCTAGTTATGCTTATACCTCTATAGACTTTTGATATTGCAGGATCGTTATTTTGTACCTGAGACCATCTTGATCATCCAGGTAGAATCCTTATTTTGGGAAGTTTTTGGAAGAACTTTGTTTTGAAGTCTTAGACTAGATTTCCTTAAAATCTTCTAGCTTTAGTTAATCTTCATATCGAGACTATGTTACTATGGAAATTATTGGGAGAATGCCCCTTAGAAGTTGTAAGACTTTATATTTTAATGAATATATTAAGTGTTATTTTGCATGTTCCGCTGCCAATATCTTAAAATGCATTACTCCACCGGTTTCCCTTTGATGTGAATGTACGCCTTGTACGATATGAAAGCTTTCGAATGACTGAGGTAGTCATTCTTAAGTTTTTAATATTGTGTATGGCGGGTTGTCACGTGTAGAGTACCCATTAAGGCGTGACAAAACTGGTCAAATATGAATTCTTATTGAACATATTATTCCAGAAGTCTGGGCTTGTATTTTATCTTTGTATGCTTATCAATTTCCTTCTCCTTTAAAAAATCGACCTTGTCCCTAAGGTCAAAAGTTGGATAATCAGTTTAAAACTCGTTTAGATCGATCCAAACAACATCCTCTAGCATGAAAGATTCATACTGAATTCGTGGAATGATCTTTCCTCTCCTTGAAAAGGCACGTTGAGACAAATATGTAAAGGTTTAATAATAGGGTAATCACCTAAAGCTTCTGTAGGTAGCGAAATTGTCTGATCTTGTATGCCTTGTGATTCCTTAAGTAGATAAACATGAAAAACAAGGTGAATTCATGACTCTTCAGCTAGCTTTAGTTTGTAGGCTACTGAGCTAAATTCCTTCAAAATCTAAAAAGGTCCATAATATCTTCTAGCCAATTTTTGAGATGGCCTATTCGTAACTGATGATTGCCTATAAGGCTACAACTTAACACACACATAGTCTTCAACTTGAAAATCCTTATCGACCTCATTACTATCAGCTGTAGACTTCATAACCTGTTGAGCGTTAAGTACATTGGTCTTCAAAACTTTTAAAATCTCATCTCTAGATGTTAACTCAGCATCTATAGCCTCAACAAAACTCAATCCTCTAACATAATTTGGGATATGAGGTGGTTCTCGTCCATACAAAGCCTGAAACAAAGTTAAGCCTGTACTACTATGAAAGCTTGTATTCAATGAAAATTCAACCTATGGTAAAAATTTTAGCTAATCCTTAGGAACATCCATAACAAAAGAGCATAAGTAATGCTCTAAATACCTATTGACGACGTCGACTGGCCATCGGTCTATGGATGATAAGCAAAACTCATCCGTAGCTTAATTCCATTAAGTTTAATAACTCATTCCAAAACTTGCTAACAAAGACATGATCTCTATCACAAAAGATAGAGCGTGGAATTCCATCAAGCTTGACCAAAATGTCTACAAGCAGTTTAGCTACTAAGATAGCTGTTAATTAGCACTCAAAGGCCAAAATGGCAATATTTAGTTAAACAATGAACGATGACCAAAATAACTAAAAACCCATGAGAAACTGGTAGAGTAGTAATGAAATCCATGGAAATGTCTTTAAACACCTTATGTGGAATTGGAAATGGTTATGGTAAACCATGTGGAGCTAAAGTCAAATACTTCGCTTGCTGGCATACATGACATTTTTTAATAAAATCTACAACAATCTTCATTCCTTTTCAAAAAAATGAAAGGGATAGTCTCTTATATGTCTTTAACACCCCTAAATGATCACCAGTTGGGGTATAATGGAATTCCATTAACAAAATTGGAATAATAGTGGAATTAGCCAAAGAGAATATTCGAGATCCTAACCACAACAAGTCATCCTTGTAAACCAATGGCCAAGGAATAGAATAACCTCTCTACAGTTGGTTTACCAGAGTTAAAAATTGAGCATCTTTAGAAAGTGTCTGTTTCAAAACAGTCGAAAAATCAAATGAAGAAATGGTTGGTGCTAATACAATGACTCCTCAGAAAACATCATTGACAATGAGTCTGCTACGCGATGTTCTACCCTTAGCTTGTACTAAATTTCATAGTCATAGCTTAAAAGCTTGATTAATAGTTGTTGTTGTTTTAGAGTTTCAATAATCTATGTTAATATTTCCTTGAAACTTTTCTAGTCAGTTCTAATAATGAAATGACGTTCCAAAAGATATTGACGCCATTTTCTGACTGCTTCCACAATAGCTACTAACTCCATAACATAGGTACTTGCCTTTTGCAACTTCAATGTGAATTTCTTGCTAAAATAAGCTATGGGGTGATTGTATTGGTGCAAAATAGCCCCCATGCCTAATCTGAGGCATTAGTTTCAACAATAAATGTCTTTGCAAAGTTGGGCAAAGCCAAAATTGGTGTTGTGATCAATACCTGTTTTAATTGTTCAAAAGCAATTTGAGTGGTAGAATCCCATGAAAATCTTTCCTTCATGAGCAGGTTAGTAAGAAGAGATGCAATTTTAGCATAATCTTTAACAAATCTACGATAATAGCCCGTTATGCTTAAAAAACCTCTCAACTACTTTGCATTAATAGGTTGAGGCCACATGTAATTGCTTTGAGCTTATTTGGTACAGGGCCTACTATCCCAGCTGATACAATATGGCCCATATACTAAATTTTATCTTGGCCAAAAGAACACTTGGATATCTTAAGGAAAA
Source organism: Combretum micranthum (assembly GCA_024138025.1). Taxonomy (NCBI): domain Eukaryota; kingdom Viridiplantae; phylum Streptophyta; class Magnoliopsida; order Myrtales; family Combretaceae; genus Combretum; species Combretum micranthum. Next base: position 28,093 of record JAMXBD010000297.1, read on the forward strand.
ATGTATGCTCACGTAAATAGTGAAGAGCCTTTTTTACATGAACTAAATGGTCTTCCATCGATCTACCGTAATTAAAAAAAATGATGAACTTCCTTAAATATAACCAAAAGATGGTATTCATAATGGCCTGAAAATGTAGAAGGGGCGTTAGATAAACCAAAAGGCATGGCTATAAATTTGTGTGGCCTTCATGTGTCCTAAAAGCAATTTGAGGAATATCATCTGGAAACATCTGGATTTGATGGTATCTTACCTATAAATCCATCTTAGAAAATATTGCGGCTCCTCCCAATTCATCGAATAACTCGTTAATTATGGGAATCAAAACTTGTCTTGAGCATTAGCTTGGTTCAAAGCTCAATAATCAACATAAAACCTCCAAGATCCATCTTTTTTTTTTACCAACAATATTGGCAAGAAAAAAGACTAGTACTTGGTCGAATGACCCTTACTCCAGTATTTCTTAAACCAAATTTTCAATTTCAATCTTCTAAAAAGTATCGATACCGATATGGTCTAACATTAATAGCTTGCCTGTCTATCTTTAAATGTATATGTGTTGTACATCTCAAAGTGGTGGCAGTGATGATAGAGTCACGAACACATCATTGAATATGCCTGACAATGCATCTAAAGCATCGTTATTCGCGGTACACAATGGTGAAATATCCACTTGAGCCACAATATTAAAATAATAAGCCAATGTATCCGACTTCCTCATGTTCCAAAGCTGCTTAGATGAAATTTCTTTGCAAGCTATATCGGTTGATCCAATTAAACATAGAGCCCTGTTGTTCCAATTAAATTTCATCGTTAGTTTGCTATAATCTAATGTAACAAGTCCTAGAGTGGTCAGCCATTGAATTCCCAACACTAATTTCACTTGAATTGGTAATATGTAGAAGTCGACTGAAATGTGACTCCTTGTAAAACCAAAGGCAGTTTCTACATAAACCAGTAAAACTAGCTTATCCCCATTACCAATTAGTAATGAAAACTGAGGTATTAATTCAATAAGGATTTTCAGTTTAAGAGCTACACTCTCTTAAATAAAGTTGTGAGTACTACCAGAATCAATTAGAACATTTAATGTGACTCCCTTCACTTGTCCTTGAATGCATAAAGTTTTTGGCACAATTGCTTCATATAGAGCTTGATAATTGATCTCAGCCTTCTTCACTAGATTACCTTCATCATAAGAATCATTTCAGATACCCTCATATTCAGGAAATCAAGAAACTTATCATCATCATCCTTAGGATGAATCATGAGTAAAAATTAGATTTACAAACATAGCCTTTGTGATATTTATCATCACAATTATAACATAATCCCTTGTTACTCCTTATAGCTAATTCAGCCGGAGTCATCTTCTTAAAATAAAGGCTTCTTAGCAGATTTATCAGTGGATAATCCAGATGGTTAAGTAACCATAGTGGGACTAAGTGAATGCACCTTAGAACAATTACTAGGGAATATACACTAATTTACTCGAGGATACAAAAGAAGCACTTTTAGTATTCACATTCATGAAGTAACTCAACTTGTGTTCTTGCAATTTGGATAGGCTAATTGATTCTAATAAAGAAGAAGGTTTAAAAGATAAAACCTCTTGTTGCAACACAGGTTTTAAGCTCGATATGAAACAGCTTATAAAAAGCTTTCGATAAACCTATAACCCGATTACAAAGCTGTAATTGATAGTTAGCCACACTGCCCTCTTGAGTTAACTTGGAAAGTTAACCATGAAGATCTTCGAATATAGATGGACCAAATCGCATTTCCACTGCCAAAATAAAAGAAAACCAGGTAGAAATCAAGTCATTTCTAGTCATCCATTGGAACCAATCCGAAGAATCACCTTCCATGGCAACAGAAGCCAACCGTACTCTACCCGCAATTGGCACTTGATGAAACTCAAAAAATTGAGTAGCCTCAAAAATCTAACTTCTTGGATTTTCTCCTGAAAAATGTGGCAATTCCAACTTGATGCCCTTCATGTCAGATAATGAATCCCTATTGTGTTCATGAGAAGATGATGAAGGCAAATTAATTCCCTGTACATCATTTATGCCTTGATTCTCACACTTATATTTTTCCATCTATTTTTGTATGTATTGTACCATAAAATGCAAATTATCATCCACATTATTAACCTGTTCATCCATACTGTTAGTCTTGATTGCATTGTATTGATTTTGTCACCTAAGTCCTTAATTTGTTTAGTATGCAATGACACTTCCGCATTCAACAAAAGAACTCCCTAAGTGGCATCCACCATTGGAATGAAAATCAAAACTCAGTAGGAGCACCGAATTGTTAGGTTTATGATTATAAGCTAAAAATAAGACCAAGTCCAGGTACTCAAAAATCTCGGCCCATCACTTTATTGAATCTAACACTGTATCAAGATTTTAAAAATTGTCTACATTCAACGTACACAAAAGACCAATACAAATAGACCATCGGTATTACAAAAAAAAATAATAACATCTACTCCTCACTTGTCTGTTTCTTCCTTTTCTAAAAGAGAAAACCCTAGATCTGAAAAAGGGTGTTTGAGAACCTCTCAAGAAAAAGACTTTCTTGCCAGCAGATGAGCAAGAAGTTAGTAGTGACGACCTTGAAGGTAATGTTCCCATCCTTACATGTTTGAATCTTGAACATAATGCTTTGCAATGTCAGTGAATCAATTAGGGTTCATAAGATAATGTTTGTGTTTAAGATTTGTAAATTTGAGAACTAAATCTATATATGTTTTGTGTTTGTTTTATGTGAGGTAAATTAAGGGATGACTTATTAGCTTTGAGCTACCAGTGGTTCTAGAAACTCAAGAATGAGTTCAACCAAAATGAACCAAGGTGACCCCATTCATTCTTCCTCCATCTATTTATATAATATCTATTTGTTAGATCTATGATATTGTAATTATGTTTTTTTTTTTTTCAATTTGTGTATGAGCTAAAGCTATTGTAAGACTAATTAAATTTGAATTCCTACTAAGCATATTATTCTAGATGTCTGGGCTTGTATTTTATCCTTGTATGCTTATTAGTTAAATTGATCACTTCAAATTTCACATACTAAATTGAATTTTCTTACAATATTCAAACACCAAATTTTACATCTACCCATGAATAAATAAAGTATTAAAATATCTATTTCTTCTTCTAGTTTGCATCTTAATAAATGACCTTAGATAATCCATCAACATTTTCTTCGTTAAATTTCTTAGTTAGCACAAATCTTATAATTTCACCTTAAACCATCTTTATCCTGAGGTTCTTTCTCATCCTTACCTCAATTTAGTAGTGATTGTATAGGTCATGACCCGTCTAAAGACTCGGCGAGTTGCCATGCCTAACCTTCGACTTGTGTAACCCACTGGGTCAGCCAAGTATCCAAAAAAAAAAAAAAAAACAAAAAAAAAAAAGAGGAAATGGAAAATTAAAAAAAAAATTAAAATAGGAAAAGAATGTTTAAACTATTTTCCACATGAATAATAAAAATTTATTACTATTCACAATATTAAATGTAGTAAATATGATCAAAAAGTTGTCCCGTTGAATTTATACATTTCTAAATAAAGTGATTTCTTATATTTTAACATTGTAAGCATCTTTTTATCTTTCTATAAGTTGTTTGTTGTTAAGTGTTTTGAGTCCCACATTACTAATGTCACAGCTAAAAGTAGGTGCGGTCTTATATAAATAAATGCACACATTGAATATTTTTTTCAATAAATGGGCAAAAGAATATTTTTCTTAGGCTCAATTGTATATTTAGTTAAATATTCTTTTATTTAATTTTATTTTTAATTTTTAATTGCATCTTTATTTTTTTTAATTTTCCTTTTCTCATTAGACGTTATTTTTAATTGAAAAAAAAATTGGGCCGGTTCAACAAGCCGTGACCTAAGCTGATGGTAAGTCCGGAATCAATCCAGTCCACCCTAGACTTGACAGCTCTTGGGCTTGACCTCACCAGGCTCGTGACGAAGCGGGTTTGAGCGGAGGCCTACATGCATCGACTAAACTATTTCGGCTGTTCCTTGAATAGGTCTAATGTAAATTCTATTTGTACGTCCTTTTCATTCTTTCTTTGGATTTGTATTTGGATAACTTATATGGTTGGCATTTTAATGTCGAAATTATTCGAGCGATCAAATTATATATTTTTATCGTATACCATTTATCTTCCAAAGGGGCCAGAATAAAACAAATTTTTTGTAACTTTTAAATTACAACCTAGTACGATTAAATAAAATAAAATGCACACAAAGGTCTACTAAATCAAAACAATATACATGAGAAAAATTAGTAGGTTAAACAAACTTGGCATAGTCTAGGTTTATAATGAAAACCATTGGGAGTGGCTTCATGATTTTTCATAATTTATAATTTACGCCATTTACCTTTCCATCTTTCTCATTATTATTTATTTATTTATTTTTACCCATAAAATGATTTTAACCCTTAAAATTCTTATATAAATTGTTATAATCATCTCAAAGGTTAAATAATGGACTAAATAATCCAATCATATGGTGTAAAAGTTTAAATAGATACCATGCTAAAGATGTAACAATGGATGAAAACAGGTCTATGATGTGAGATTCGGTATCCTATCAGTTTAAAAATGTTTTAGAAGCAAAAACCACAATAATTCTAATTAAATAGGTATTCGATTCCATCTTTCTTATGATTATTCATAGGATTAGAAATTAAGATCATTTTTAATAAATATGGTATGTCAATATTTTAAATATAATATAGAAATAAAATTTAAAATACTATAAATAGTTTCAAATAGGGTAAAAATTTGCCATTCGTATGTTAGTTCTATTTCGTTTCATTTTTGTTCGTTCTATGTTCCAGGCTATTTCCACGCATTTACAATGTATGCTGTACCAAGTAAAGAAAATGGTAAGAAAGGCTCATACAAGAGGATCAAGAGACCACAGCCATCCATTCCTTAAAATCGGGTCCCATATGAGATAGCAATTAGCAAATAATAATAATTGCATCGCATGGGAAGTCCATTACAATGTATCCGGGGTCCGCATTTCATGGAAAGCTCGTCTGTGTGTAAACACGCATAAATAAAATTTTAACATATAAATAGTATTTTTTCTAGAAAATAAAATTCACTATCACTATATTTTATAAAATTATATTAAAATTTACTTATCATTCATTTAAATACCAAACATGTTAGTACTAACAAATTTTTTCATATAATTAAATACTATTAATTGGCAAAAACTAATTAGAAAAGAAGGGAAGAAACTTCTTTATTGGGTCTTGTTTTTGTTATAATTTTATGGACCAATATATTAATTTATTATATATTATAAACCATCTAATTGAGTTAATGGATAAAACTTTTAAATAAAAGTAATTATTCTATTATTGTTGATAGGTAAGACTTTTAAAACTCATTTTTATGACTTTAAACACATGACTTAATATGTAGAAACCTAATGAGTTACAGAATATAATAAAGGTTATAAAAAGAGTTGAGGTCACCCATCTAAGTGGTAAGAGTTTTCTCATTATATCTAATCTCATATTTCATTATTAAAAGAAAAATCAAAAGAACTGATATTTTTCTAGACAAGAAGGTCAAAACACTCTCAAAGAAATTAATCTTCTTTACAAATTCAGGTACCGTGCTGCACTTGTTTAATTTTATTCACTATTTCCTGATCTTATGTCCGCTAAGTTTGGTCTGGCTGCGAAATTACAGCTAAATTTCATGGAATTCGCCCTTTGCCTCTGTGATATCTGTTCGTGGCTATAGATGGCGATGGATTGACATAATTCAAATGTTCATAACTTGATTTCCAACAAATGTTCCATGGATTCAGATTTCTGACAGGCTCAGTAATAAAAGCAACCTCAAGTTTTTAAATGATATATATTAGGGTTGACGCTATATCCTGATGATCATGGAAAAAAATTGGTATTGGGTTCTTCCATTTACAGTGATTCGATTAATTTGATATTTCCTAATTTGCTCTTCTGGCTGTATGAATAAGTTAGATCATTTAACTAATTATTCTAAATAGTTTCTATATGACTTCTTGATATAATCCAATTAAACAAAATTAGAACATTTTGACTTTCTATAATATGCTGTAAAATTGATATAAAGGATTTATATATGGAAATGAATGAAACATTCCTATAAATTAATTAATTAAATATAAACCGATCTCAAATATCTCATTAAAAATTTGAGATAAGAGTGAATCTTTATTTACTTATTCAATTTATTTTTAGCAAACCAAAGCATTATTGGTAGAATTATCTTATCAATATTTATTATTATTTTAGAAGATAATATTTCTATTTTTTTTCAAAGATTATATATTAATGATGTGTTAGGTATCTCATAAAAACCCAATTAAAATAATTATTTTATTTAGCCAATTGTGACTTTTCATTGAACTCATCTATTCACAAAACTGTGAAATTCATTAATTGTGAGAAACATGCCACTATTTTACTTGGAGGTATGGATTTTGACTATACACTCAGGACTAACGAACGTCTTGCCGTAACCAACAAAAATACTACTATTGAAAAAGGTGAATTATTAAAAGGGAGAATGTTCAAATTGAATGTGTAACGCCCGTATAACAACAACATCAAAAAATAATAATAATAATAATAATAATAATAATAATAATAGAATTTAATTTATTTTATGGAAAAATTTCAAAAAAAAGATGAATATTATAACCTCTACATCCCCTTCTCTAAAAGAAAACCCTATCACCATAAGAAAAAGTAACTTTCAGTTCTCTATCTCTTGTACTTATCGATTCTCTGTTTCTTCTATTTCTCCAAAAAAGGTCATAGATAGATTAGAGGATCAAGTGAGATCTTCAGCTAGCTAGACAATTTTTGGCATTGAGGTAAGTATATTTAATTATATATATATTTTATATATATGCACGTATGTTGTTTGTTTTTTTAAAGGTGTAATTGTCATGCGAGTTACATCAAAACTGCTAATTGAATACTATGATTTGTTGCACTATAAAGTATTTTTATTATTTTATGTTGTGGCGATATGCTTAGAGATGTGATTTGGATGAGTATCGATTATTGAATGTCATTATTTAACCATGGATTGATGCTGATGGTTGGAATTGTTATTGTAGTGAAAAAGGTCGGTTGATAGCTTACCTAAGATTGGGTATACCCATGGTTATTGAGATGTAATGGAAAAGGAAATAAGATGCGATATGTGATTTGTTAGGTACAACTATATAAGGTGTCATAATATTTTGGGCAGTATGATATCATGTGTTGTTATGCTAGACACTGGGGTAATTTAGGATATCAAGTTATAAGGGTAACCTATGATAATTATGAGAAATGAAATTGATACTATGGTTATGGTTTAGAAAGCCAACAAAACGAGTTTATACAGTCCCATCGACGAGATTGTTCGGTCAACCATCTAACCATTAAAATAAATATAGTAATTGTAATATTAACTATTTTAATAATTCGATTCTGGTTGGATATGGTGTAAGCCGTTGTGATGGGACCAGTCTTGTCAAAATTAATGATGGAACCATAGAATTTCCCCCATTTGATATAATTTAGCTAGGCTAAGTGGGAACTAGTAATTCATTATAAGTAGTTATCTGTTTTATAATTCTTGGTTTGTAAGGATTATATATGTAGGGTAGAATGAAAGATTATGTGTCCAATAATTCAAGTGTCTTCTTATTAATTAGATGTGATATACATATATATATATGTAGGGTAGTGCAAAAAAAAAAAAAAACGACCAAACCGTGAATCGAACTAAAATTTCTATTCTTTTTTTAAATAGTTCGGTTTGTAGTTTGGTTTCATTTTTATATATTTTTAAAAAATTAGACATTATTTTTACTCTTGTTTCATTAAAAAAATTAGTTGTTTTTTAAATTTATGACTTAGATATGTAAATTAAATTTATCATATTTTATTTTAATCGTTATATTGTCTATAAATAAAATAGATTTTAGATTTTAGCATCTAGTGTTCTAACTCCTGAATATCTTTTTTTCTTTGTCTTACTAATTAATCTACTTCCATTATTTAGTTACTTATTGATTTATATAATTAATAATATATTAGTTAGAAACATACAAAGAATTAAATTGTGTCTTATATTGGAATAAAGTCTAGTATACCATTATAGTTCAAGATAATTAAAAAAAATGAGACTAATCACAATTATAATTTTATAATAAATGAAATATTTTCCTTCCTATAAGTTTTATATGTTTATTTGGTAAATGATTAATTTCAAATATTGTTGTTTATATTTGCCTTAGTGATAAGAAACATGTAATGAAAGCTTTTCAATAGAATATATTTTTTATTTTATGAATAAAATAGTTTGAATTGCAAACCGAACCATAATGAACCTTTTTTTTTGTTCGAAAAAATTACGAACTGAACCGTATGGTTAGGAGAAAAATCAAACTGTAAAATATGGTGCAGTTTAGTTCTATGAGCAAATCGAACCAAACTGTACTATGTACTCCCCTATATATATATATATATATAATTAGCTATTTGTCTATTTTTTTCTTTTTTAAGAGATAGAACATGGCGATTCATCCATTTTTATTTGAGAGCTCGCTTGTTAATTTTGTTAAGTGTGTCAGCTACATCCTGTTGAGTTAGAAGTTTTTTATATTTTTATCTGACGAACAACTTGAACCTAAGTAGAACTTATTACAAATTTTGAAATAACCAACATTTACTTTGCCTTTATATTCTTGTTTGGGACGAACATTTTAATTGTAGTTGGATAATAACTGTTGAATTTAGTCAAGTATTTAACTATTTGAGCTTTAATTTCTTAATTAAAGCAAAGATAATTTTTTTTACTAGTTTTATTATATTTTCTAAAAAAAGGGGTATACCATGAATATTGTGGCCATGATGCACTCTATTCCAAGTGGCATTGGGGAGCCATGCTTGAGGAAACAAATGCTAAAAATGTTTCTAAGCCAAATTGGTGGATTATTTCTCAGGTTTTGAAAAGTTCGAAGAAAATATTATTCTTGCAAAGTTCATTTCCATGCGGTATAATAGAAAAGAAATATAAGGGAATTCATCAATGAGATGTCTAATATTGTTATGTCATCGTGGGTCTTAAAGTTGGAATTACGCAATGACATTATTATTAACCTAGTCTTGATCTCATTTCTTACTTGGTTTAGTCCTTTTAAGATAGGTTATAACGCCCAAAAGGAGAAATGGACATCAAACGAGTTTTATTACATAATGTGTGCAAGAGGAAGGGAGATTAAAACTAGAGAAGACTGGAAGTGTTCATATGGCAACTCATTCCCAAGATAAAGCTCCAAAGAGAAAGAAAATGGATCATAAGGAAAAAGGAGCTACCAATATTAGGACTTCACATGTGTAAGAAAAAAAAAAAAAGCACATTACTTGTTTCTTTTGTAAGAAGGTTGGTCATGTGAAGGACTTTCCAAGTAGTCAAAGTTACTTTCACAACTTTGTTTGTTCAAAAGCTAATTTAGCTTTAATACCAACTCACACTTGGTGGATACATATAGGTGAAACTATTCACATAAATCTGCCTATGGAGGGTTCCCTAAGGATTCGAGCACCAAGTGATCTCAAAAGATTTATCTATGTGAGCAACGGCGATAAGGTTCTCATTGAGCCAATTGATTTTTGGTTTTCTTCTTTGTTTTTAAATTACAATTAGAGTCTAGTTACTTTTTGGATTTGAAAGAGACTTATTATATAATGTCATTTAGATAGAATTTAATTTATGTTTTTTGTTTGAACAAATCTGATTATCTTTGTTCATTTGGAAATGGAAAATTTAGTCTTTTTCAATATTCAAATGTTATTGTTGCTTGTACTTTGATTGATAGTCTAGATAAATTTGATTTGTATGCCTCGTGTATGGAAGGAACATTGCATAAAAGTAATTATGGTATAAACCGAAAATTAATTATTGAGAATTCTTTTATATTGTAGCGTAAGCATTTGAGACATGTTTTTAAACAAAGGATTTAAAGGCTTGTGTTAGAAGGAATTCTTTAAATTTTGAATAATGAGTTGAATGCACTAACAAAAAACAAATAAACATAAAAAAAGGTATTAAAAAGATTTCAAACAAATCCTTTTCATGACTAAGAATGTTAAGTTTCTTGAAGATGTTGAATATGGTAAGAGTACACTACTTATGAATATTGAATTTGATAAGTGTATCAACATTCCTACAGTTGTAATTGAAAATGCATTGGCATTTACTCCTCGATGTCCTTTCTACATTTGTGGAGGAACAAGCTCCTATTCATACTAGGGAATCACAACAACCTCAAGGGCAAGTGTCATTAAGTAGATCCACCAAGGAAAGAAAATCTACGATTCTAAATGACTGTGTCATTTATCTTCAAGAACATGAGTTTGACATAAGACTAGCAGATGATACTTCATCTCTCAATCAATTCAAACAAAGTAAAAACTCCTAAAAGTGGATTGATACGATGAAGGAAGAGATGAAATCAATGAAAACAATGGCATTTGAGATCTTATTGAATTGCTTGAAGGTGTGAAATCAATTGATTAAATGGATTTTTAAAACTAAATGGCATTCAAAAGGCAATGTTGAAAGATATATAACACATCTTGTTACCAAAGGTTTCTCTCAAAAGGAAGACATTGATTATAAAGAAACTTTCTCTCTAATATCATTTAAAGACTCATCTAGAGTTATGGTCATACTTTTAGCTCATGATGGCCTATAGCTCAATTAGATGGATGTGAAGACTGCATTTCACAATGACAACATTGAGGAAATGATATATATGGTGAATCCATAAAATTTTGAAGTTGAAACATCAAAAGATCTAGTATGAAAATGAAAGAAATCCAATCTATGAATTAAAGTAGGCATCCTATTGATGGTATAAAAAGTTTGATCAAGCTATTTCCTCTTTTTGTTTCAAAGAAAACATCATTGGTCAATGTGTGTCTTACAAGATTAATGGGAGTAAATTCATTATTCTAGTGTCATATGTTGATAACATACTACTTGCGAGTAATGATCTTGGCTTATTGCATGAGATCAAGAGATTTTTGTCAAGTAATTTTGAGATGAAAGATCTTAAGAATGTGTCTTTTATGTTAGGCATGCAAATCCATCATAATTATTTATAAGGTACATTAAGCCTATCATTTAGGGCATATATTGATAAAACACTTAGCATATTAAGCATGAATAATTGTGCATAAGGAGATATTCCTATAGCAATAGGTGATAAGTTCAATTTACTATGATATTGATAAAAAGGTAATAGAACAAATTACTTATGCATTAATAGTTGGGGGTCTTATGTATGATCAAATATGTAAGCATCCAAATATTGCATACATTTTTGGAATACTAGGCAATATTTAAGCAATTATACAATGGATCATTGGAAGGTAATAAAATGCATTATATGATAGCTACAAAGAATAAAGGATTAAAAGCTCACATATCAGAGATCTTTACATTTAGAGATCATAGGGTATTTCGACTCTAATTTTGCTAGATGCCTTGATAGCATCATGTTAACTTGAGGTTATATTTTTATAATGTGTGGCAAAGCTATTTCATGGAAAAGTGTTAAACAAACCTTATAACTTCCTTTACTATGGAAGTAGAATTTGTTACTTGTTATGAGACATCAAATTAAAGAATATGGTTATGGAATTTTATCACAGGACTACAAATTGTAGATAGTATTGAGAGACCATTAAAGATTAACTTTGATAATAAAGCTGTTGAACTATATTCCAAGAACATTTTAATTTCATCAAAATTAAAGCATATTTAATAAAGTTTAATGCTATTAAAAAGAGAGTTTAAAGTATTTCATGAGAATGCCAATTTCATGGGTAGTGTACGTTTTAATAATATGACATTTTAGTGGGAGATTTGCTATTTGTTGATGTTCAATATACTTGAGTTACATACATGTTCCTATTGTAGTTATCCATGAAGTGAAGAGTATGTTATGAGTTATAAAGTAAGGTTTGTTGGAAATAGGCATTGTTAGGATCACACTGCACGTAATTTTTGCTCTATGCATTCATACTTGATTTATGTCATTAATTCTATTAATATTGATAACCATTGATGGGTCATATCACAACAAAAAGATGGAAAAGGCTACTTTGCTCCTATATTGATAAGATTGATGGATCAAATTGTTTCAAAGATGAGTCTCATTATAGATAATAAAGCTTAGACACATAATGTTTTGTACTAGTAGCTCATTAACTTTACTGTAATTGCAATTTTATTACAACCTTATCTCTTATGAATAGATATTACAATGTTTAGTTTATTAAATAGTGATTCCACAATGAATCCCTATTACATAAAAAAATTGAATAGTCTATCTTTATTCAAACTATAAATACCAATTCAATGCTAGAATTGTCTTTTTTTCAAAATACCACTATTAAAAAAAAATTAATAAAGAATAATCTTATTATAGCTCTATTTCATTCCTCCATAACAGAAATTCCATTATACCTTTATTCATTCAGCGAAATGAATAAGCCATAGATACAATTATCAAGTGATATATGTTACCTACGTGGGAGATTGTTATAATTTTGTAGGCTAATATATTAACTAATTATACATCATATATTTTCTAATTAAGTTAAGAAAATAAGCCTTTTAAATAAAAGTAATCATTTAATTATTGGTGGTTAAGGCTTTTAAAATTTATCTTTATAGACTTATGAGTGTGGGCCTTAATGTGCAGAAACTCATATATTTATTTCACTTATTATGATGAACCATATTGAAGACTATAAATAGTGTTAAGGTCCCCATTTAAGTAATGTGGATTTTCCAATTTTCCATTTTTTCACATCAAATCAGTGGGAAAAATCAAAATAGCATAAACTACTCTAAACCAAAAGACTAAAATATTCTCAAAGGGATTGGTCTTCTCTATGGATTTAGGTAGACTTCCACACTTGTTTGATTTTAATCATTGTGCCCTAATTTCATGCATGAGATCTTGGATACACACACACACACACATAGAAACCTACTAATTATTCCAACAATTTCTCCACCTCCATGGTTGATTCTAAAGCTACATGAAAAATTGAAGCTCTTGAGGCTCATTTAACATTAAGTTTCTAAAATTTATTTATTTATTCATTTAGGTAGGATTCAAAAAAAAAAATAGCAAATGCAATATCCATGTGAAATGTCAAGCAGAAGTAAAGTCAAAGAAAAAGATAAAATTACGTAAAATCAAAAGTCATATGGATATATTTTACAAACTAAAAAGCAGGTAGACTTTTAACGTACCTATTTTTACTCATACCCTCATTAAGGGTATTACAATATTGCATATAAGAAATAGGGTTTTCATGTAGAATTGTATGAAAAACCACTTTCTTATATGTCGCATGCTGAACATAAAGTGTTGCTAAAAGAGGGTAGTGTGTGTATGTTTTTGTCTATTACTAGAGTTTCCTTAACATATAAATGGTAAACTTGCTCTATAATTGCTCAACTCTCTTTAAAACTGCCAATTATTCACTTTAAAGAAAAATAAAATAAAAACTCAAAAACCTAACCATAACCATTTTTCCCTTGAAAATAATGGTAATAAAATTTTATAAATTAAGTACAACAAGATATATAAAAATTTAAAAGAAAAAATAAATGAAGGTAATTCATTCCTTTTTTTTATCTTTTTTTTTTTTAAGTTTTAACACGTATAGGCTATTATATATCTAATGGCAAATTAGTAAAATAGTAGCAAAATAGTGATTGGGTTCGAAGGTGCCTCTCACCAAAAAAAAAAAAAAAAAGATCTAAATGTGCAATTAGAAAAAAAAGAGAAGTTAGAGAACACCTTTAGAGCATATATATATATATATATATATTAAAGATATCTTGTAATTTTTGTAACATGAAGATAAATGAATTATAATGAAGGACAAAAGTGTCATTTGTTGATAAATAAGAGGGTTTTATGATACATCCTAATATATATCTATATATATATATATATGTTTTGTTAGATGGCAGACATATAATTGAGAATAAGAAGAAACTGTACACCGCCTTGTAGGTCGCGGCCTTGGCATTTACGCTACTGGCCGTAGACCTGTACACTATCGACGTTTGTGCCAACCATCATGGTCATAGTTTCATTTCTTAAGTTTTAGGCTGCTAGCTTATGTATCTAGGCCGTCAGCCTTTGTACTAGCATACATACATGGAATTTGAAAGGATTTTCAAGTTCTCTTTATAACCCTAGCCTTATTCCTTCTTCTCCAAACCATTCCTAAGCAATAGAAAACCTGAAAAACCTCTCTAATTATGATCTTTACATCATGAGAGATCAAGATTTAGGAACTAGGTAAGTTGGTTATTTTCAATTCTTTAGCAATCTAAAGGAATGATCTCTTCTTAAAGTCTTCTTTTGGTTTTGAAGGGAGTTAACTTGGAGGAGTTTTGGAGAAAAATCCTAAGTTTCTTGTTGGAGATTTCATGTTTTGCAATCAAGGAGGAAGAAGAATCAAGAAATAGGTAAGTTGATCCTTTTTTATCGTTTTGGTGATCTAAAAGTGTTATCTTAATCATTTGGTTGAAGGGAATTGAGTTCTTTGAGAAAACCTTAATTTTGGTGTTTAGAGATTTTATAGTTCTACAATCAAAAGGAGAAAGGTGTTTATTGTAGTTCTTTTTGGTTTAGGATTCAGATGATAATAAAATTTTGATTATTTTTGTGAAAACATATTTTGAATGAGTATTTGATTGTGATCAAGTGTTTTTTATGAAGTTAGGGTTTCTATTCCTAAAGTTATTTTAAGTACGTCCTTACCTTACTTGTTGGTTCTAATTGTAGGCTTAGTATTTGTAATTTAACATAATACTACCCAACTTTAATTGAGTTTGTTGCTTGTTTTGGTTGGGTCTAGTAGATCGGGAGGACTGTTGCTACTAGGATAACAACTTGATGATTTGTGTGTAACATTGTCCCAAGTGGAGTCGTACATAGAGATAATTCTGATAGTTTAGGAGCAGTATGCGTACGATACCTAGGGTGTGTGAGGAGTATCCGACACCAATATATGTATATATTATTATTTTCTATACTAATTGTTTTTACGAAGTCATGAGTTACTCTAGGTTTAGGACTAGATTGCAAATAGTTCTAAACTGTGTTGCTTGCCTGGTTAATAAAGATAATAACATGTATTTGTTATATATGATGATATATGTGAATTTGTATGTTATTTGCTCATGCGCATATGATTGTTGTTTGACATACAGGGCTTTTGTCGTCACTCTTTTATTTTTCAAGATTAGATGAGAATCTAGTGGTGTTCGACTTATCAAGATATGATGTGTTCGTAGATTATGGGGAGGACGATAGTAGACCTAAATTTCCTATGGACTTGTAGAAATTTTGGATGAGAATCTAGTGGTGTTTGACTTATCAAGATATGATGTGTTCGTAGATTATGGAGAGGACGATAGTAGACCTAAATTTCCTACGGACTTGTAGAAATTTTGGATGAGAGATAACTAAATCTGAAGACTTTTTGAAGTTTTAATATTTTTTTTTATAAATTCTAAATTTTTATGAGACTATTCTTATGTTGTTATAAGTTTGATGTAAGTTGGCTTTAGTTTATGCCAACTATGTTGTTATAAAGTTTTTGGTTGTTATATGATGTTTTAAAGGTAACCTTATATGTGAGATGTTGATGATATATAATATTTATATTTATGGATTAGTAAAATAATAGCCTTAGTGTGTTCATTTCTAGGAAAGACACGTGGTCGGTCGTTAACGCTTTTAGTTTAGGGCGTTACAATTTTCTCAACAAAATTCTTGCAAATCAATCTATCCCTTAAACTTGGGTCTATTTGGCTAGCTTTTTTCAATAGATATAGATACTTTTTTCTAACAAATTGTCTATCAATAAGTAAATACAAATAAAAAAAGTTGGCAGTTTTCATGAAAAGATCAAACAGATCAAATACACATAAAATATAGATACAAATCAGACATATTTATATATATCATTTCGATATAGATACATATACAGATACAGATGAAAAACAAACCTTTCAAAAATTTTGATCTAAATGTGCAGTATCTTAAAGTAATAAACTATAATACCTAGTCACTTATTATTGAGCACCTTTAGCATCTCTTGTTTACTTGGCCAAACTCCACTTCTGAATTCCACATGAATGTCTATCGTCATATTAAACCTAGTAACCCCTCCACATCAATCCACACCCGTGCCTCTCGTTATCTTCTTCCTCTTCTTATCGTTCAGTTGGGTGATGTTCATCTGGAACTCCACCTCCGAATTCATATTGCGTAGGATCCCAATGGTCGGATAAGGATCCAAAACTACCCTTGACACGAGGATATCTCTGTAAACCATCTGGAGGCGGACATGGTCGATCCACATGTCGATTTTCTTGCTCGGATTGCTAATGTTAATGTGAAAATCATATGTAGCAGCACTACTACATCCAACATAAGAATGTAACCAGGTTGACTTTTATAGGGTTTTCGATCCATCCGATCCGTTAAAAATCTCATAGGATTCAATCCTATAAGGTTATAGGGTCGGATTTGGATATATAATAAAAATCCTATAGGGTTATAAGGTCGGGTTTGGATCATATAGCAAACCCGATAGATACCCGATAACCCGATATTATAATTAAAAAAAATAAATAAAAATATTACTAAAGGAGCAAAGAGAAAAAGAAGACATGAAGGAGCTATTATCTTTTTTGTCTCCTAATAATGTTTTTCTTTTATATTTATGGATTAGTTACGAATTTAGAACCTTTTATTAAATTTGTTCAAGTCATGTTTGTTATGAAAATTAATATTATTTGTTGTTCATTATATTTTAGTTCCAACAGGAAATTTAATTTAACCATATTTTTAAAATATTATACAATGATAAAAGTAATATATTAATATGTTTAAATGTTATATAATGAATGTAATATACAACATTTTCTATCAATTCTACATGCATCATATCGTTTTTGAATATATAGAAAACTTATCTTAGAAGTACCGGTTTTTCTTAAATTTATTATTAAAATTTGAAAATAGGTTTTTTTTTTTAAAAAAGGGTTATGGGATTACAGGGTCGGGTTCCGGGTTCTAAATCAAACCCCGTTGGGCGGGATTGGATATAGCATCAAAACCCTGTAGGATTATAGGGTTGGCTCTGGTAAATCCTATAGGGTAGCGGGTCGGGTTTCGGATTCATAGGATCCATCTAAAACCCGACCTGGTTACATCCCTAATCCAATGTTGGATGTATTGACCCCAGAAGCGGAGAGAGACTCGGCTTTCACTGCCGTAAGGTGTGGATGCAGAATGAACCATCCGACCAAGACTATGATCCCACACAAGGAGAGTAATATGAGGAAGAAGATGGCAAGAGACAGAAGGATGGCGTGGAATTGACTATTTTTCTTGGTCATGGAGCTAGGAATTCTATATATTAATAGAATATGAAAAGAGATGAACGTTTAGTGGTTGCTTTGATTGCAATAATGCGTTAACGGTATGATGATGATTGATGAGAATATTGTAGGGTCTAGATATGTTTATATAGAAGTCTAGGCAGCGTGAAATTAAATTTGCATGTGAAATAATGATGCACATTTCAAAGAAGATATATATATTAGATAAGTTTTAAATAAAATGTTATATTTGGCATCTAAATTTTTCTTATTTATATAACCAATTACTTGAATTTTAAAAATATCCTATAAATTTATTTTTTTGCAATAATTTATAGTATCCAAATTCATCAATAAATTATCGAAATATGCAAAATTTAAATAGTAACTATAAAATAAATAATATATATATATTTGTAAAAATAGAAAAAATAAACTTCTTAGGAAATGATGTGTGATTTCCAGGAAGTGTAGGAAACACGAAAACGCGTGGTGAATTGCCATCCTAGAAGTTTCTTCGTTTGTGAAAAACCGTAATATGTTAAAAAAGAGATGGGGCACAAGTAGAACTACAGCTGCGTGTTGGTTGTTAGAATGCCAACTTTCCTAGAAAAATATTGGATAGGAAATATATACGCATATACGTCATGGATGGCTATTGATCACTTTTTGATACATGAAAGAGACATGAGTAATTTTAAAATAATTATCATGCATAAGTTGAAGATAAGATTTAGTGCCAAATAATAGTTGATACTCATTCACCAAGTATATATTATACATCACATGTATTACATAAAAAAAATACCTCATGAGTAGTGATGAATAAATAATTTAATAATATGGAAAAGTATAACTCTGACGTGATAATGCTTAATAATTAATCAGGTGGGAGACTCAGATTTTCGTATTTATGGAAATTGAAAAAATCCGGACACCCCTTAATTAAAAAATTATGTGCAAAAGCTTGATGAACAACTAAAATATATAACAACATTAATAACAATCCAAGACAAAGAGGTAACAATGGATAATTGAGAAAGTGAAATAGAAGAGTACGAAGATCTCTAATTAAATAACCTCAATGAAAGTGTTTTGAAACATCACACTATTTTGTGGTGAGAGCCTTTCATATATATATATATATATATATGTTTACATATGGTATAAGAGAATAAATACACATAAATATTGATTACAAAATAAATAAAGAATCAGCCATTCAAACTCTTATAATGATTGGTCTAAGGGTGCATTTAATTGAGGGTCAAAGAATGCATTTATGGTACGTCTTAGATTAAGGCAGAGAATCCTCAACACCAAACCCCACCCCCCACCCCCCCTGCGCGAGCTAAGCGTCGGATTTGAGCAGACGTGAAAGCTTGGAGAGGAAAAATTGAAAAAAGAGGCTGAAGTATACTTTTGGTGAAGATATGGGCAACTGTAAGTGAGAGGGCACATACTGAGTGCGAAGTTTACCACCAATAACAAGTTCACGAAGAAAATGTAGTCTAACTTGACATGCTTGGTCGCTTGTGAGATGGGGTTATAACTCATAAAAATTGCACTTTTTTTGTCATAGAGAAGAACAGGCTGTTGTTGTGGAAGAGAAATTCTAAGGTCACGAAGAAGATGCGTGAGCCTAGGAAGTTCAGCGGCAGTGAGAGTAAGGGCACGATACTTAGACTCACAGCTTGAACGAGAAACAGTAGGTTGCTTCTTGGCACTCCAAGAAACCAAGTTGTTGCTAAGAAAAATAGAATAACCAGAAGTAGAGCAACGAGTGTCAGGACATCCTACCCAGTCGATATCAGAGTAAGCAACTAAAGCACTCAGAGCAGCAGATGGACTAAAAGTGAGGCCAAAATGCAGTGTGCCCTTAACATAGCGAAGAACGTGTTTCATAGCAAGAAAATGGTCTTCAATTGGAGAGTGCAGAAATTGACTGACAGAGTTTACGGCGTAAGCAATATCAGGACGCGTGATAGTTAAATACTGGAGAGCACCAACTAGAGAATGGTAAAAAGTGAGATCCGAAAACAGAGGACCGTCAGAAGATAGGTGTTGAGAGACAACCATGGGGGTGTGAACAGGCTTGCTGTCAAGTAACTGAGCTCGTGTGAGAATATCCTGTACATATTTGAGCTGACTGATAAATAGACCATCAGTGGTAGATGTAACTTGTAGACCAAGAAAGTAACTAAGAGAACCCAAATCCTTAGTAGCAAACTCAGAATGAAGCATAAGAATAAATCTATCAAGAAGAAAAGAGTTATTGCCTGTAATAATGATGTCATCAACATAAAAGAGCAAATAAATAATGTTAGACTGCTTGTGAAGGATAAAAAGTGATGTGTCGGCACAACTGAAATAAAAACCAAGTTAAATAAGAAAAGAGTTAATTCATTGAAACCAGGCACGAGGAGCTTGTTTGAGACCATAAAGAGCTTTCTTCAACTGACAAATATGATTGGGAAAGCGAGGCTTAATATACCCGAGAGGTTGTTCCATAAAAATTGATATTTTTATCAGATAAGTGTCTTTTTCTTTCATAAATCACATAAAATTCATATTAAATAAATCAAATAATAAGAGTCTTTTGACACTTATCAAACTTTCCCACACTTAACCGTTTGCTTATCTTCAAGCAAATAATTAAGAAGAATGAAACCCATCATCAACTATACTCTAAAGTGTAATGAAAATTCAATTCACATGATGGCATTCAATTATCAATTAAGAATTTAGGAACTTTAAACCTATGTGCCTCCTGCTCAATATTACTATACATGTAGTTAATTTACCAAAATAAAAAAAATTAAAATTAATCTAGGTAAATCAAACTTTACCCTCATCATTTAATAATAACTTCCAAAGTTATAAAGTAAACACGAAGTCAAATAGGGCGAAAGAGATGTGGTTACACTTCCACTTCCTACTTAAGAGTACATAATCCCTTCAGCCATTTCTCTAAGCACAATAATCTAAAGTGAAAATTCTTCGCATCCATCTTTTCCTTAGATTTTCTTCTTTTATTTCATCTCTCGAAAATTTTCATTCATTCCTTTCTATTTTTAGCTAAGCTTCTTGACCTATATAGTGAGTTTTCGGCTAATAATCCTAGATTTGTCACCCAAGTTAACAAACGTTATCCCCTTTACAAGAGGGTACCCCTCAATATTACTTACTTGAGTCAATAAGCTCAATTTCTTTCTATTTTTTTATGAGTTGGTAGAAGGAAACTAATCTTGCTCTTCTAAAAGCTCAAGACCTTCCATATCCACTGAACTTTCTTTTTACTGGCTTTTTATTGTCAGTAGAGAGGTTAAATTTTGCTCTTCTAAGGGACTAAAGCCCACCCTTACTAACTAAGTCTTTTTATTTCATTCACATCTACATATATATATGTATATATATATTTGAAGAGACCATCAAGAAGAATCACCAAGTAAATAATTTAATTTTCCCTTTTACTAGAGATTAAATGAGCTCTCAAAATTTTTTAAAAGAAAAATATATACCTCAATAAGTTTAGAAACATAACCAATTAACTTTTAAATAAGGACATTGATCCATTTCTAAACTCTAGATTCCATCATTAAATAGCAAGTAAGTTTTTCTCGCATAGATTTCATTATACAATTTTAACTAGGTATGCTAAATTCAAAGTAAGTTAGTAAGGCACGAAGTTGCTTTTAATTCTTTGAACAATGTAATTAATAAGGAAACTAAGGAGTATAATTTCAAGATTTTCAAAATTTCTACAATTCATATCATTTTAAGTGGAGGACTTTTGAGTAAAAGCGCATAATTCATTAAAAAACAAAACAAGACTACTTAACTTAATGTTTTTAAATTATCCTTTCCCCATGCATAGAGTGAGACATTGCCCTCAATGTCTACTATATCAATTAATTCTAAGAAAGAAAATAAAAAGAAAAAAGAATTAAGACTTTCTAGCTTTTAAGATTAACAACATAGCAAGCATAAAAGAAGTCATGTAAGTGGAGCCAATTGTAACAGCAAGTCATGCATATGAGATGCCAATAGAAGTTTATGATGCAGAAAAATCATAAAAAGAAAAGGAAAAGCAAAAAGATAGCTAAAAGGTAGCTAAGAGTTAGACTACCCTACAAAGTTCTGTATCAATCATTAGAAATAATATCAGAGAGTCTGCTCATTAAGAGTACCCATTAAAAGTACATGATCAACAAACTAACAAATCAACCATAAGTCTTAAAAAAAAAAAAAAGAAAAACAAATATCAAACAATCAATCATTCTTCTCCATCTTCATGTTCATCTTGGCCATCTTCCATCTCATCCTCCCCTTTTTCATTTCCCTCATTCTCATCATCTTCTCCTCATCTTCCTCTTCATCTTCCCCAGACTTAACTATTTCTTTATCTTCTAAACTTAAAACTTCTCTTTAGCTGAGGTGAATTTCTCCTTACCCATGTTCTTGTTGGATGCTTTTGAAGCTAGGGCAACAAGTGTAATCGTGCCATTACTGTTAGAAGAGGCATCATAAGATGGATGATTAGTGGGGGGTGGTGTAATGTGTTGGCAATTACTTGGAGGAAGTCAACAATATAAGCTTAAATTTATTGGACTTTCTGGCATGTTTTTCCATCTTTTTCTTAAGCTTATCTAACCTCTTCTCAACACCAAATGGGGCTTGGGAACTAGAGGCACCAAGGGAGTTATAGGATCTCTATAGTGGTGTGGAGTAAATCTTGGTAGGGGTTTTGATCACTTTGTTTGATCCTCAACCAACAAAAGGTCCATTAGCAACCCTTGTAATCTACACACAAGGTGTGCTAAGAGCTAGTTCCTTCCCTACAAGAGTTTTGTAATGAAACTACCACAATAAATTCCTTTTGAGCATGGATTCATGGTCTGGCAATAAAAGTAGTAGGCCAACTTAATCCTACATTGACCTTTAAGCAAGTGGTAATGTTGTAAATAAGCAACTCAAAGTTGCTTACTAGTCTTTTACTACTTTTTCTAGCACCTATGGTGTTATCCAATATCCAATGTATCACCTCATATTTCACATTCACCATAAAGGATTCCTTGGATTGTGAAGGGTAATATCAAGCTCTTGGTTACATAAAGTCTTCTAATAGGCATCGGTAGTTAATCCCTCTGGCCATCTATTAGGCTTGAGCCTAAATTCCTCGATCTTAGTATCCTCCTTGGTGTAAAGTCCCATATCATAATAAAACTCAGCAAAGTGAATATGGTGGTACTTTCCATATGCTTGGAATGAAAAGATGCTGGTCACAACATGATGCATACCTTTATGTTCTAGTTCCAGTGTTGAAAGGAATTCCAAAGTAATATTCCGATACGATGGAGTGCGTATATCAAATAAAGTTTCCCATGGACTTATATATAATAAGTCCTTAATCTCTTTGTCAATGCCATAGCTCCTAATCAATTCCTAGTCTACATACTTATGAGCACAAAATGGTTAGCTGCCAGCTTATCTTGTCTCTTTATACACCAAGGTTTATCTGAAATCCTCCATATGTATATGGACCAATCATCTTCAATAGGCTATTCTCTTGGTCTTTTCTTGGAACTGGAGGGCTTTTGAGGAGGAAGAGGGGGTATTTTAGGATAAGTTTTCTCCTTTCCCATGGTTACAAAAGAATGCAACACATATGCATGCTTTGGGGAATATCACGACATTACATGCCTAAAATTAATAGCAGTGGTGCCTATTATACTCACATGAGATGAATATCATCAAAGTACTCCAGCAAATACAATTAAACATGCATATCACCTAAAAACATGTAATTCTTGTGTACATAACCATTCTATACAGCCTCTACACGATGGTTATGTAGAGACATGAAGTAAAAAATTTGAATCCAATACAACCATGTGAAATTGTTCATGTACAAGCTTGTGTACGAGTTCATAAAAGAATTTTAGAAACAAATCAAGTTCAAATGATAAAAAACCATCACTTCATGTACTCAAATTGCAAAAACCCCAAATTTTCACCATTTCTAACCTAAGCATCATGAAAATGATAATTCATGCATTAATTCCTTATGATACTTGAATATCTATGTTAAGCAATGAAGGAATTGCATAAAAAAACATAAAAGCCCTAAATTTCATGACATGTTAAAATTCAACATAAACCTTAAAGTTTCGTGATTGTGGCGTGAATGGTGCATGCATGTGTATGTGGTGTGTCAAAATTTAAATGCACATGTCAAGTGAGTCGAAGGATTATATAATAATGTAAATCATGCAAAATCACAAGTACCCACCATTTAAATGTCATACTAGTATGAAATCCATGAATGGACTAACAATCAGGATACATGAAGCAAAGATGGGAGAAACAAGCATAAACCTTAGACGATTTTATGAACCAAAGTGATGGAGGATTAGTGCACTGTGTTTCACATTCATAAGTGTAGAGTGGAAGAGAGAAAAGTGTGAATTAGGTGTAAATGAGCGTGTAGAATGAAGAAGTATGAGGGTATGGTATCATGCCTCGGAGGGTACCCTAAACTTAGCAATCCGCCGCATATAATACTAAAGCTAATGAATGACAATCTTAGTCATGCAAGAGCTTCGATATCATGTACAAGGCGTACTTTCAAGACAGTAGAAACTCAAAGGAGTATTATGTTTAAGCAGATAATAAAAGCATGCAATAACTTATAAAGGTAAACATGTAATAATCATTAAGATAAAAATCCTTACAACTTCTTAGGGGCATTCACCCGTACTAAAAAGCCTTGCTTAATCTAAGCCATCTTAAAAATATATATGAATATAACAAAAATCTACTATAGAGATTTTTCATAGAGGTTTACACCCAAAAACTAAATATGTAAACTTCTTTCGAAAACTCCTAGTAACTTTAGCTCATACTTGGCAAAAGGGGCTCCTTGGTGCCAACCATAAGTAATCAAACTGTAACAAAAAGCTATAGTGGTATAAGAAAAACTAACTTAGTGAGATAACTTCCTTCTTCAAAGCATTTCCATAAAAGATACAAATGTTTTAGACAATCATATGTGAATGCAACAATCACATGAGAAATCAAGATACACACTATCAACCGGAAACCATGTGTATCATGGATTTTACGTTGTCCATGTTGGGGTTGGGTGGTTACTGGCCTATTTGACCATCAATATTTGTAGACTTACCGGCTCCTACTTGCCCATGTAGACTTCTCGGCTACTACCAGCCACCACTACAATCCTTCGTTTCCCCACACAAAGAATAGTAGTGAAAAAAATAAATGTAACTCACAATATGCCATGCATGAATCATTTTTAATATTGGCTCATCCAATTATTGTTGACTTCAAGTTAAAGGTGACCAAAACAATATTCATCATACCATTGTAAGAAAACATAAATATTCATATAACCTTCTTTCAATATAATTAGCTTTTATTTAACAACTACTTCATCCAATCGTTCACACAATTATTTATTCATTTTTCTTTCTTTAATCTCTAATGCCACTACTTACAAGCAAATTCAAAGAAATGAAATTAGTAAGGGATTAACTCACTCCATGACAATCGCTCCTAGTCGAAATAATCTTCCGGGAAGGCGATATCGGTTCCTTCTTCACCTAAACAAGATGAAATACTCAAAATGAGTCTTTCATAGAATTTGTACTTTAAAGATTCTAAGTCTATTTCTAAATTGCGGTAAAAATCGAATTGAAGGAAATTCTAACTTAAAATGGCCATAACTTGCTTATTTTAACTCGGAATTTGGCATATTATATGTCGTTTTCTACCTATTCGAAAAGGTCTATCCATTTCTAAGGTTACTTTTACTATAAAAGGTCATTTGGGTCTCTAATCAAAGGAGTATAGATCTACCACGAAAATTCTCTTCTTGAAAAACAATATTTTCTAGTTCTTCATTCACTAAAGCTTGTTTAAGTAAAACTCAAATATGTACATACTTGAAAAGAATTCCTTTGGTGTATGATGCTATAGATGTTGTCCCATTTAATTAATTTCCTTAATACAACCTTTTTTAGGCTTTGGAAAATTGAATTTGTTAAACTTTACTTTATGTGGTTGAAATAACTTATAAATTTTTGGATGATTATAATCTAATATTCTATATTTTTATTCTTTATTTTATCAAAAATGAATTGGAATAAAGTTTGGTCTTTTTAAGTTATCCACCAATTTTATTTCTAAGAATTGAAAAATAGAGTTCCCAAAAGTTTTCTTTAGTAGTACTTAATGAGTTTATTCCTTGAAAATTTATTTTCTTAGATTGTTGATAAATTTCACTTTTCTAAGTGGGTTTCTTAAGACTTGTAAGTTGATTCTCTTGAAAACTTGTTTAGCCCTTAGTTTTAGAAAGTTAGTAAAAATAGTATCAAGTTATTATCTATTTGTCAAGATTTCCTATGTTGTTATTTAACAAGAAAGTATCTTTAGACTTTGAAGAAACTTCTTTATCAATAGTTTGAAATTTCATGATGAGCTTATATAAACTTCAAAAGAAAAAAAAGAATTTATTTGAAAACATTTTTCTAAGTCTTTGGGAAAACATTTATTTAGTGATAAAACTTTAAGAGTTTATTCTTTTATTAAAAAGATCTCTTTGACAACAACTCATTGGCCATGCATGAATATGATTATGTAGTTTATAAAAAGATAAGAAGATCACAAGATAAGATAATAAAGAATATAAGAAATAAATAAGCATATTAATAATAATTGTCAAGTATTTGGAGCCTTAGCTTCTTCAAGACTTTCTGGGACTAAGAATAGACTAGTCCCAAAAGAAAAAAAAAATTGTTTTGACTTGATGAGGACTAGTCTAAAACTATAAGGACTAGTCTTAAAATAACTTGAAAGTAAATAAATTGCAGGGAAAGTAAATAAATTCCAACAACAAATGAGCTTATGTGCTCTAAAAGATGTATATAACTTCATAGATATATTTAGTTAAATATAAATATGAACAACATAAAGGAAAAATAGATTTATGAACAAGAACAAAGTATGAACATATTGTTACTTTCCTAACCTCCATAGGTTTAGAAAACACATATTATGTTCATACTAAGCAAATGAACATAAGGAAAGCTTAAAGGAGCATTACCTATAAAAGAAGAAAAACTAAAGAGAACTTTGTGAGAACTTTTGGAGAGATTTTGAGATAGTAATGGTAGTGTAAGAAAGGTGTAAAGGAAATGGAAGAAAGGAGTGGTATTTATAGGAAAAAGTGGAGGGTAATCTGTGATAATTACTTAAATAAAAATTAAAACAATTGGAGTGTGAAAGAGGGAGGGGCCGATGCAATCTTAAAGGAAAGAGATATAGAGATTTTACTTTTTTTGTATTTTTGTTAATGAAAAGTGAAATGTAAGAGATGTGAAGTTGTATTGAAAATGAAAATTGTAAGAAAATAGGTGAATAGGTTGTAAGAAAAAGTAGAGATAGTTGAATAGTATAGAATAGTAATGAATAGTAAACAAGACAATTAAATTACCAGTAGTAATAAAAATACGCGCAAAAAGATTATATATAATATTTTTAGTTATCGAAAAATTTTAAAACTGATATTTTTTAAAACCTTATATTTTTACGAGTCTAACAGTATATCTAGAATATTTTTACTATTTCGAGCTCCGGGACACGTTTTTCGAAAACTGTATCCAATCGGGTTCAAAACGAATTGCGGTTTGACTAATCTGATATTTTTAAATCTTCTTATATTATTATGAACTATTCTACATACTAATCTGTTACTTACTTACTTAAGGGTACGAACACGGGATTACCGGAGTTACAGTGTTGTCTAACTAGGGTTTTGTTGACCATAGGGTTTCCAGTTGACCTTCTAACTAGGGTTTAAGCTTAACCGATCGTAAAACTTTGGGGGTTTACATATGGAATAACTCTATGGGAGTTTAAGGCATACACGACCCTTTGTACACAGGCTATGTACAATGGCTATGTAGGGGTCAAAAAATGACTAATGAGCTCTCCAAAGTCTACATGAGCTTGAGCATGACTTACGTTTGAAGGTCGTGTGCTCGAGCTCGTCTAGGCAATTTTTTTTTTTTTTATTTAAGAGATGGATCAAGAGTTATGCTTGACTTTCATGCATGTCCTATACACAATGGTTGTAGAAATTTTAAAATAGCCCCAAGAGCTCTCAAAATAATTCACTAGCTTGAATACAAGTTGTGTTCAATGGTTGTGTAGGCTGGAAAAAACATACAAAATGATTCAAGATGGTTGCACAACCTTGAACACAAGTTATGCTCATTGGTTGTGCAGACTAGAAAAAATCATCCAGCAAGGTTTTTAGGTTCTATGGTACTTTAAACACTAGTTGTGTTTAATGGTGACGTATAGCGTAAAAACTTATCTTTTACACCTTAAGTACTTGCCTTTAAACCATTGTAAAAATTGATTCTTCCCCACACTTTGAACTTGAAAATCACTCCCATACATGAATGTTTTATTACATACACCTACAAAATATAATGCATGGACTAAGGATAGTGAAGAAAAAATTAAGTAAAAGGAACTAAACATACCTATGTTGGACATGGGCTGCTCCCATGAAGCACTTTGTCTAACATTGTTAGCTCAATGTCTTTTGCCAACTTAGCTTGGCAGTTCTTTAATAAATAGTCTTAACTGTGCCTCATAATTGATGGATATCTGTTTGTACCCCTTTTAATTAAAATCATATCAATAGCTTCTAGTTGAGCTACAATATCTTACATCTTAGGGTTCTTACACTTTGCTTTCTCTCTTATAGTTAAATTCAACTCCATGGTATCCCTGCAAAGTGCATTTTGCACACAATCTAAAATAGAGGCATCAATAATCTTAGTACAAAAATAAGAATCATTAGAATTCATAGACTGTTTGAGTACTATAGGGACCTTCACTATCAGCTCATCTTCCTCAACTCTAAGGGTTAACTTACTATCCCCCACATCAATTATAGCTCTAACACTATGTAAGAATGACCTTCCCAGAATTAGTGGACCTCCCCATCTTCATCCATGCCGAGTATTACAAAGTCTACAGGAAATATGAAATCTCCCATTTTTCTCTAGCACATCCTCAATAATCCCTTTGGGGAGCATTAGTAAATGATCTGCCAGTTGCAAACTCATTCAGGTAGGGTGAGGTTCACCTAATCCCAATCATTTGAAGAACAAATATGGCATCAAATTAATGCTTGCCCCTAAAGTTGCGAAAGCTCTCTCCTCATATAATTCTCCATTCAGGCACGAGATTGTGAAACTTCCTAAATCCTTTAGCTTTATTGGCAGTTTATTTTAAAGGATCGCTGAACATTTTGCTTCAACCATCGCTATAGATACCTCTTCTAATCTTCTTTTATTGGAGAATGTCTCCTCTAAAAATTTTTCATGTATGGGCTTTTGGAATAGGACTTCAACAAGTGGTAAGTTGATATGTAATGTTTTAAAAGGTTCTAGGAAATTACCAAATTTTTTAGTGTCATGATGCTTCTTCAGATGGGTTAGATATGGTATTGGATCAGTCCAATGTGGACATTAAAGTTGTTTTCAAAATTATAAAATTGATAATATGTTTTATTCAACTTTGATCATAACTACCAATTTAGGTAAGCGCACCTACTAAAGTAACATAAAAAATATTAGGTTGTATACCTTAGGGATAGTTAGCGTCTACCGTATTCACTCCCAATTTATTATCTAGCCAAAGAAAATTCAGCAAAGTATAGAAAACAAGGGTTTACACACTAATCTAAAGTTAATCTTAGTTATGTACATGTTCTCTCGGTAAATTTTAGAAAATGAGTTTGAAATGAAAGAGTAAACTTAGGATTTGCTTCACCAAGTCCTTATCATGTGATTTTTTAAACAAACTCAATGAGTTTTTTGCTGGGTATACTTGTATCGAATTCACTAAAGCATGTTAATACCTCTCTTAAGGTTCAAGAACTTTTAAACCTAAGTCAAACAATCGGAATCTCTTATAAACCTATTAGCAACCTAAATCCCCATTAAGTTAAAAAAATCCTTTAATTAAACCCATTTTAATGAATTTAAAATCAAGTGATAGAAATTTTCGCCATTCCTATCTTAAGGTAATTATGACTACTAGAATCTCTTCTTAATGTATTAGCAACCTAGATCCCCATTATGATCAAGAATCCTTTAATTAAAACTCATTTTAATGAATTTAAAATGAAGTGATAGAAAGTTTCAACATTCCCTTCATAAGGTACTTATGAACAACTTCATTAGCAACCTAGATCTATTCAAAAGAATGATTTCTTAATCTATTCAGTCTAAATCAAACATGGATCTATATGGTGCATACATATAAACCCATGAAACAAAGCTCAAGCAACTAATACAAGTACCCAAACAATATTCAATTAAAACACAGTTGAAATAACATGAATCAGGTCTTGGATTCACAAACCCTATGATCAAACAATAATTTCTCCATGAGTTTCAACATTCAAGATGGATTTCTAGAGAAATAACATAAAATGAAGACAGATATCACATATGAAGCATAAATTCTTATAAAAAAACTTCAATTAAGCTCCAAATTTAATTAGAAAACTTAGATTTTTAGTAAAAGTGAAGTTTCTCGCACTAGAACTTCCTCACACCTATCTATGTTAGTAAATTTGTTATTATATGGTACAATATTATACTATACATGCTTATTCCATTCTGTATACATTTATTTATATACATTAGGCATGGAAATCATGATTATTTTATTCACTGATGTGACAGATTTTTTATAATAAATATTGACAGAACGCCACACATGTGCGATGGGAGTTGGATCGCAGGTTCAATCGACTATGTTCGATTCACAATACATACGACTATCCGGTTTCATACGTAGGATAGATTTACCCTTCCATCAGTGGTTAGGGAATGATTTGAACTAGGCTCCAATTGACCTTCTTAATATTTTGCGTGCGTCTTAGGGTTCTAAAGAACCGTACTACTAGTCCTTAAGTTTTCCTTACCCAAAGTGATCGATCTGGCTCGGCTACACCATGAGGTCTTATTCCCCGAACGTCCTAAATGCTCAAGATATAGCTAGGAAGCTTACTTTTTCGGTCCCATGCTGAGGAATAGTAGCAAAATGCGAGATGATATTCTAAGTGATATGCATGAGCAATTTATTTTTAAGGAATTTCCGATCCGTCATTAATACATTTAAGGCGATCAATCAATGTTTGAACACATAGCAATATACATAGAGATAATTATAACAATCAACAAATCAGGTTCTGATATACTTAACGTTCATTAATCACACGTAACAATTCACATATATAACTCCCATGATAACCCGCATACATACTAATTTTATCTTTTCCTAATATCTAGTGCTCTATTCTACAAGCACATGCATGAATACAAAATATGTAAAGGAGAAATTCACTCGTCCATTTCGCAATCTCCTTAGTCGTAGTGGTTCTCTGGAAGGGAAAACCTGTATTCTTCGTCGACTAGACAAAAAAGATACCTAGGATGAGATTTCGGAAGTTCTACTCAAACTTTCTAATTCTATTTTTCTATGTTTGTCAAAAATTGTATAGAGAGAAATTCTAACTTAAAATGGTCATAACTTACTTATTTTAACTCAGAATTTTGCATATTATATACCGTTTTTTACTTAACAAAAAAGATCTTCTAAGGTTAGTTTTGTCATAAAAAGTCTTTTGCATCATGAAAAAGGTCCGTACATAATCTCCACGAAAATTCTAGCCCTTGAAATACAATTTTTAATCTTTTCTTTATCCCAAAAATCCTTTAGCAAAATATAGATATTTATATGATTGAAAAATCCTTTGAATACATATATATAGACTCATATTGTATGCATGATTCAATAATGTTGTCTCAAGGATTATTTTTCGTAAAACGATTTCTCTTATGGTGTTGAAAACTTGAATCTTTGCAATTTCTTTTCTAAGTGTTTTGAAAGAACTTTATAAATTCTTGGGTTATTGTAAATAAGTATATTCCTATTTTGTTTTCTAATTTCTTTTCTAAAATAAATAAATTTTCTCTTAACTTTGGTCTTGTACAAATTTTACTTCAAGTGATAAAAATGAAGTTTCCAAAAGTTATTGATAACCTATAATAATTTGGGTTGTATATATATTTTCCTTTTAAAATGGTTTTGATGAACAAGTCTTCTTCCTCTTATATTTTCACTTCCTAACTTCTAAAACAAAATAAATAAATTTCTAAAACTTGGCCTTTTAACTTCTTTGTCTATTTTACTTGGAAAGAAATCATCTTTAATATATTCTTAAGTTATTGATAAAATCTATTGTATTTGAATTCACTATATTTACATTTGCTTTTTTTTTTTAAATGGGTTTATCATTTGGATTCTTAGTGACCTTTATTTTTTCTAAGTGGGTTTATAATTTAGTGAATTGATTTTATCTTAACTTTGAAAACTAATATAGTTCTTGGTTTTATTATGGAGTTAGAAAAAAAAATCCTATAATTAATTTTTTTATGAAAAATATGAATATCAAAGAGTTATCAACACTAAGTTTTAATAAACTTTATGTTAACCATCATAAAAAGATAGTGTTTATTTTCTTAGTTAATTTCTTTGGTAAAAATCATCTTTTATTATTATTGAAGGAAATTTATGATGGGTTTATCTAAATTTTTTAAAAGAATTTATAAAAATATTTTTTCATGTTTTTGATAATAAAATCTTTGTTTAATTCAAAGTAAGATAATAAAAGAGTTTAGGTCCATTTTCCTTTATTAAAGAGAATTCCATTTTAAATTTATTGAGACAATATCATTATAATGATGCATGCACATGATTATGTAGTATGGAAAAGATGAAAATATTACATAATAATATAAGAAAGATTATAAGAAGCAAAAATAAGCAAAAGAATAAGATCAAGTATTGGGAACCTTAGCTTCATTAAGGTAACTCGGTCAGGTATTGAGAGCCTTAGCTTCATCAAGGCAACCCAATCATATATTGGGAGCCTTAACTTCATCAAAGCAACCCGCAACTAAGAATAGACTAGTCCCAAAAAAAAAGAAAAAGAAAAAGAAAGAAAAGAAAAGCAATAATAATAAAAGCAAGTTGGTGAAAGTTAGTGAGCATTTAGGCTCTAAGAAATATATATATATATATACATATAGGTAATAATATATATATATATACATATAGGTAATAATATATATATATATATATATATAAGGTTAAGTTAGACGCATAATAACAATAATAACAACATAATATCATCATAATAACAAGATAATAAAATCGGAATTCTTGGCATGTCCAAAAACAAACCATGAACATGTTGTTGCTTCTACAACTCATATGAGTTTTTAAGAAATAACATCATAGTAATGCTAAGTTACATGACATAGGAAAATAAATGGTCGAAAATCTTTACCTAAAGGTGTGTTTATGTTGAACGAAGAAGATGATAAACTTAGGATTATATGGGTAGTGGTATGTGGTAAATGGTTTATGTGTAGGGAAGGATTTTTAGAAGAATTTGGTTAGAGAGAGTTTTGGTAGAGAGGAATTGTAGAGAGAGGATTTGAGGAGTGATTTTGAGAGAGTTTTATTATGGTAAATGAGTGTGTGAAAGAAGTAGAGGGGAAGAGGGTATTTATAGATAAATGTGGAGGGAAATTAGATGTAATAAAATAAATTGAAAAAAAAAAATAAAATTGAGAGGAAGAGAGAGAGTGTACCATTGGTTGAGAAAGAGAGGGAGAGAATGATTGATTTGTCATTGTTGTAATGAAAAGTAATAATATGTAAGATATGAAAGATATAAAGTAGTATTGGAAATGTAAATTATAAGCAAGTAGATGTATAGGTAGTAAGAGTAGATAGTAAAAAAAAGTATAAATAGATTAATAGTAATGAATAGTAGAAATAGTATTATGAATAGCAGACTAGACAAATAAAATACCGACATTAATAAAATTACACGTAAACAGCCTATATCTAATATTTTTAGTCACCAAAAATCCTAAAACTGATATATTTGAAAACCTTATATTTTTATGAGTCTAATGGTGTTGTCGGAATATTTTCACTATTGTTCAAAATTTATGTCTTACTTTATCTTTATGATTTATTTAATATTTTTTACTTACCAGGATTGTTTAATTGAGTATAGGGCTGCGTGATTGACTTAGTTTGACTTTCTATATTAATTTAAATTTTTTATTTCAAAATTAACCGAAAGGCTTAAGGTTCTATAATTTTGTTGTTGAATATTATTTAGATATTCTATCTCGATTTATATGTTAGAGATCAGATAAATGAATTGCCTCTTGTTCAACTTTTGAGTCAATCTATTATTGAATTTCTATTTCTGTTTTTGAATGTTCTTTTTTTCTTAAGGCCATGAAATTTCGTATTTGATATTGTTTAGGGTTTGGTTTTAACTTGGGTCGGCTTTTAGGATTTCGATTTGATATTTTAATTTCAGGATTATTTCCTAAGAGTTACAATAAATTTGAGGGTTTAAAATAGCAGTATTGAGACCATTGTAGAAAATCTGTACCTACATCCAGTTAGGTAACTAATGGTGAGGAAATTTCCTTCGCAAATCCTTCCACCTCTGCTATGCATTATAAAGCATTTCAAAATCATGTTGCATGAATGATAAGATGTCGTTCCTCAACTTTGCAATCTTAGAAGGTAGAAAATAGTTATCAAAAAATTACTCAACCATATCCTTCCAGGTTGTTATGGCCCCAGGTCTTAATGATGATAACCACTACTTTGCTCTTCCACCTAAGGAGAAAGGAAATAGGTAAAGTCTTACAGCATCATTTGTGACCACATTGTTCTTGAATGTCTCATAGATTTTTAGGAAATGTCTAAATGTTAGTATGGGGGTCTTCATTGAGTAACCTGTCAAATTAACAATACTACTATAGCATTTGAATCACCATACTCTTGATTTCAAAATTATTTACTGCAATAGGTGGCTTTACCATAGTTGTTACAGTCCCATCAAGTGTAAGCCTATTATAATCCAAGTTATTCTCCAAAACTTCTTCATTATTATCACTCATGGTTATTGATGCACAACCACTGATAGTGTTAAAATATAAAATTTAGAAACCCAAGTTAAATCCTATAAGCATGCTAGCCAATTGTATCTATCTAATGTAGTATAGATTTTAATGGGTGTCGTCCTCAGGGATCTTAAAAGCAAGTACTAGTATTATCTATTCTCTACTACCTAGCATAAATCTTGATATGAGATAAATGATGTAAACTACTAATTAATCTACTTTAGCAAACCGTAGAGTTAAATATAAGTGCTTCCTCAAAAAGCATTTAACCACAAAACATACCCCTAAATTTGATATACCCTAAACCTTAATTTTCTTATGATAATGGATTAATTAATAAATTGTTTATGCTTTACACTAAAGGCGGTTTGAGATTAATTGTGGTGTTTGTTGATGAAATGAATTTCAGTTCATACTAATCATTGATCGAGTTTTTCAAATTTATAAATGTTTCTAAATCAGTTTCAATAACTACGGTCTCACAAGGCAAGCGCACCCATCAAATTTGTAGCATAAATAGAATTTAGGTCGGTTCTAAGGGAATGATTGGCAGCTACTATACTCTCAACCTCATTCATTGTCTAGCCAAAGAAAGGTTTAGAAAAACATAAAGAAGAAAAGCAACTATGCTAAGTTAGAAATATTCATAAATGTTTAATGGGTAAAATAAGAAATAAGGCTGAAACTTCTACGAAGCAGCAGCTCAAGGTTACTTCACCAATTCCTTATCAGAATGATTTTTAAACGACAACAAACTTCTTAAAAATTGTTTGAATTGTGGGTTTATACAGTCGAATTCTCTAATTTAAGCTAAAGCTTCTCTCGAAATCAGTAGTTCTAGATCTAGTTAAAACCAGTAATATGAAGTTTCAATTAGACTCGCATAAAGAATAGGAATCCATTGTTTCGAAAA
Source organism: Combretum micranthum (assembly GCA_024138025.1). NCBI lineage: Eukaryota > Viridiplantae > Streptophyta > Magnoliopsida > Myrtales > Combretaceae > Combretum > Combretum micranthum. The sequence continues at coordinate 63,661 of JAMXBD010000297.1, forward strand.
GATAACTCAATGAATTTTTAAAACAAGTGACAAAAAGTCTTCACTTGTTCCTTGAAAAAAGGTAGTTAGGATCGACTCCATTAGCAACCACAAATCTATTCGATTGAATGATCTCTCAATCTATTCAATTGAAATCATTCGTGGATTTAAAAGAGTGCACTACTCTTTAAAAAAACCACAAGTTTAAGTTCAAATCACTAATTACAAACACCTAATCAAATTAACTTGAAAGTGTATTTGAAATCAAACTGAATCAGGAATTGGATTCGTAATCCCTAAGTTGTAGGATTTTATTTCTCTATGGATTTATCAAAGTAAGCACATATTAGAAGAAATAAAACAAATACAAAAGATTACTCGATTAATTGCTTAGAAATTCATAGAAATTACAAACATCAGATTAAATTGATTTTACCTAGAAAACAAAAGAAATTCTCAAGTAAAAAGAAATGAAAATTCTTTTACCCAAGAATCATTCAGAAATCTACTCTACGTTAATACTGATTTACGTTGTTGGTACATACTTTACAATGCACGCTTGCACATTTATTTATAGGCTACTAGGCACAGAAAACATGACCTACTTTATTGATACACAGAGGATTTGACAGATTCTTTCTAACATAATTTGATAACTTTCCACGTGCGTATATGATCTGTGAAAACACTTGTCGAGGACGCATGTGATTTGTTGGTCGAGGCTTGTATAAAGCAAGATCAAGCTTGACTTCAGGAATTTCTAAAGTAAACTGTGCGTTTTTTATCCATTGCTCTATCGAGGGCAAAATTGAGAGAGTCGAAGGTCGTATTATTGAGGATCGAGGCTATCCTAATATAGAATTTGTCTGTAAAAGCTTTTGTCGAGGATCGAGATTTGAGGCTCGACTTTGAGGCTCGACGATGTATTTTCTTCTAGAGTGATGCTCGATCGCTTCAACTAAAGTCGAAGGTCATGTCGAGGGCTCACAGTTGAGGCTCAATAGACCAATTTTTGCTATCTTCTTTCTCTGTTTGGCCTCAGTTGTGACTTTATAGGGCTCGACTTCTGCAATCTTGACTTTGATTGTTGTTTTTGCTTCAAATATGAATTAAAACACTTGATTACTTTTTATTTAATTCTAAAAGCTTTAAAACAACATTATTTATCAAAAATATAAATTTTACAAGATTTTATCGAAAATTCGTAGTAAAATGAGCTCAAAATCCTATGACAAATATAGAGTAAAAATGACATATTAAATTCCCCCACACTTAAGCCTTTGCTTGTCCTCAAGCAAAGAAAACAATTTACAGATTACATGGCTTATTTAAGAAAACAAATCATGAATGATTCATTTGACCTAAATATTTCAAGTGCAAATCATCTCAGTATTCTAAAAAATTTAATTATCTTTACTAACTAAAATAAATGTACTTTTGTAGAAATCAATTGGCTTATCTATGTAAATTAGCTTTTACCCTTCTTAAGTAAAAATTTCTCAGAAGATCAATCAGAGTAAGAAGAAACTCAATCATCTTTTATCCCTTATATATAAAAGTATGTAATCTATTAATTATTTCTCTAAGCAGAGTAATCTAAAGTGAATACATGTACACCAGTTCATCCCTTGAATCATTTTTCTTGTTTGTGCTTTTTATTACTTAGTTTTATTAATTATTTAAAGTGTCAGAGGGACAGGGTGGTGCCTGCACCTTCTCTTTACCTTTGGATGGGGTATTGCCCGCATCTTTTTGCTTGTTTTTTTTTTTTTTATAGCTTTTGAAATTGAAAGAGGGGACAAGAAGTGCTCTTTTAAGGGACCAACCAAGCCCATTCTAATTTTAAGCATAGGTTTTATATTTAATTTTTTTAATTATAATACACAAAGAAAATTTACCAAGTTATGATTATTATTTGAACAATCACCATAAATTGAAACAGCTCTCAAAATGACTAATTTGGAAAACATACAAATCATTTAAGCTTTTATAAGATAATTTGAGTAACCTTATTAAGGACCTTAAGCTAATTCCAGCTCTAAAATTCTAAACTAAATAATAAGTAAAACTACTTCACATGATACTATCAATTGATTTAAACAAAGTAAAAATTGTTCAGCTTCGAGATAATTTCATAATTCATTTAGCTAAGTGATTCTTCAAAAAAAAATTTGCCAAATTTTAACCATTTCATTGAGTTTTTATGAATTTGCGTGGGACGATTAATCTATATCAGTGCATACTCTATTCATGCAATTAAGTTATTAGATCCATTCATCTTAAGTTAAACATTGTCTGCAGTGTTTATCATCTATATAAACAGTTAGGGGATTTAATTTATCAAAGCAATTTTTATTTAAAGCACAATTTTAAAAAGAATCGAAAAGTGAAGAAAACTTCTCTCTGTGTAAGCTCGAAGGTCAAACTTATCTTGTCAAGACCTGTTTAAGTCTGTTAACACAAAGAATTGGCAAAACATATGTTATTATCAAGACTCAATCAGAGCTTTGATAGAGTTATCGACAGAAGCAATTCATAAAGAAAGATAATTCATAAAGAATGAAAAAGAGAAATGAAGAATCCGTACTTTATTAAAAAGAATAAAGAATAATGTACATATGTTACAAAAACATTAAAATAATAAAGAATAAAGAATAAACAAAAACAAAAATCTTTAATGGTCTATTCCCAGCCAATATCTAAAGCTTCTACTAAATTCATTCCCTTTCCTCTTCTAGGCCTGGGAAGGTCTTCATAAGGGTCTCTACTCCTTCTTCCTCTTCCTTGTCTTCTATCCTTGTTATAACTCCTGCCTTTACCTCTATTATCAATCTTTCCTCTACCTCTTTCATTAGCCCTCTCTACCTATACTAGCTTGACTTCTAAGGGCTTCATGGTAGGATCTGGTGGAGGACTAATTTCTTTTTTTTTTTTTTTGTTGCCATTTCTTCTCTATCCAACTTTTCTTGTAGTCTTTGGGCAAAGATAGCACCACTTTCTAATTGAGCCAATCTCTTCTGCTTAGCTTCTTATTCTCTCCTCCTTTCCTCTTCATCTTCGCTGTATAGGAGGCTATCATCATATATATCTTCATCATTTTCATCCAATTCCTCTATTCCTTGAAGATTTTCAATTATTTTTGGCTAATAGGATTCATTTATTGGCTGTGGTTAAGTTTGCAGTCGGGCTTCTGCTCTTTTCTTCCTCTCAACCTCTATGGCTTTTTATAATCTCCCGACCTCCACTCCAGTGACAGCAGACCTAATATGTAAATTTCTTTTCCTTTGCTTCTCTACCCTTCGATGAGTTTGATTAACTCTTACTTCAATTTCCTCCCTTATTTTGCTTTTTCTTTCTTTTCTTGCCACCTCCAGCATTTCATTTATTGTAAGGGAATCTTCCTTGTCTGGCTAAGGTGCATTAAAAAGGAGCTGTTGCTGTGGTTGTGGAGCATCATGAGTCACAGGGGTTTTTGTGTGAGTATTCCCCTCTTCATGATTCATGGCTGCTTCTTCTTGGAAGCATGGAGGATAGAAAGTTTCAAGTCTATCCCATGTTAGAGTGTTCCTCAAGGATTTTTAGACCATTTCATCCTCAGATTGCCTCTAAGCTTTTCTTTCTCTATATTCTTTATGCTACTGCTCTAGTGCACGCATTCTATCTTGGTGTGCTTTATCCCTTTCTTCCTTCCTTCTCCTTGCAGCAGCCATTCTTTCCACAAGTTCCAAAATTGCATACCTAGGTGGTGCTTGTTGAAGATGTTTAACATCTGAAATGCCTAGAGTATCTAAAACTGGCTCCATAACTATTTCTAGTGGGGGTGTTACTTTCTCTATTATTTCTTGCCTTATTATGGCAGCTTCATTGGACTCCTCATCAATAGACCTATCCTCTACTGCCATTCTTTCTTCCAACCCAGTCTCTTGTACAACCTTCTATACCAGATCACTTAACAACTTAAGGTTGTACTCATTATTAGAGTCTTCCGTTGAAGGAACAATTGGAGCATCTATTAAAACTGGCTTCACTATTGTCTCTGATATAACCGGTTGTGTTAAACCTTTATCCAACTCTAGGTTTTCCGAAAGGATCATTCTCCTTCTCTTTATGGTTGGTTGCTTTATCCTCTTTTTCTTTATTGAAGTATATATAATTAGAGCTGATTCTACAGTCTCCATTTGGTGGTTGAGGTAAAAGAATTGGTTGTGGTTGAACAATGGCTTCATTGTCCTTAGAAATGTTCTGAGCAGGTGACTCAGCCAACTATTATAATGGTTCTGTGTTTAGGGTTTGTGTTGGTGGTGATGTATATGGTTTTGTATGTACAAGGGGTGAGTATATTTGGGTTGTGGTTTCAAGGATTTCTGTGTGTATTGTGTCAGTGTATGGTATGTGTGTATTGTGTCAGTGTATGGTAGGGGTGATGTATGTGTGTATGGAGATGGTGGTTTGGCATCATTGTCATCATCATGATGTGACTCTGCCAAAATAGGTTGTGGAGAGGGTGGTTTGGATGTTATGGGTTGTGGAAGTAGCTTTGAGACTACTTTTAAGATATTGGACATCATTTTCTTTAGATCGTCCATACCCTCTTAAGTATTCTTTTCTAAAACAGCAAGCCTTCCCTTCATCTTAGTAACTTTATTTTCCAATCTATGGAAGCTTGCTGGAGAGGGTTGTAGTGTAGCTTCTAATGTAGAAGCTTTAGGTTAGGCTATTGGTGTTCTTCTTGTGGAGAGGGAAGATTGTGGCTCATAACTTTGCTCCTCAATGGTGCAGTTGACTCTTGAAAAGGCTGGGGCTCAACTAGTGGGTCATGGTCCAATCTTAGCTCTATTGTGGTGCCCACTTCCACTAATCTCCAATCTCTAAAAGCTTTCCTTTGGAGCTCTTTATACTGACAACTAAATCAGTTGGTCCTTGTCCTGGCCACATTGTTAAGTTTCTCAAAATCCAGGTGATCAAGTCACCAAGGAATATTCCTTTACAATTCAATGTGTCTTGATACTTTAGCCTACAGGCTACCAATAATCCTATAGTTATCTTAATCCCCTTATAACACTAACTATAGGGTGTAACTCCGCTTCAGAGACTGTTGACCCTCCCTTCAGTTTAGAGAAAAACGCTCTTAATCAGCATAAAAGTATAGCATTCGCACACTTTTATTCCTAAACTTACATCCTGTGGTCCTTGAAAGAGCAAATCTTCCTTCAATCTCCTCTTCTACAAAATTTCTGAAATCTCCTTTAGGTATCTCCAAGGGTAGTTCTTGGAATTCTAGTTCCTCCAAATACCCTTCATCATCATAGCCCCATAGCATAGATAAATGTCCTCATTGGGATTTCTATATTCTCCAAAAGCATAAAACTTTACTACACTATCTAAGCTGGGCACTTCTCCTTCCTCTCAAATTAGGCCATAACGTAAAGTAGTGCCAATAATAAACTTCCTCCTTGATTTCAAACACTTTTCTACATACATGATCTTCAAAGTATTTTAGAAAGTCATCCTCCGTCCCAAAATTTCTCAGCAACTCCCAATTAACTACATTATTTTCTACTATCTTTTTCTGAGATAAAAACATATTAAACCTATCTCTATCCTTAGCAGATAAATTTTCGAGAGCTTGGTACTTACTTAGAATTGGATCTGTTGTCTTTTTTGTGCCATTTATTCTGCAAAAAGAGATAATATACATTAGTTCATACTTACTTATACTTGAAACACATATTTCTATTTTACTATCATCATTTTGAGTAATCAGAGACAAACTAGGGTTTCGATAGAACTAATAAGTCCAAGAAGAAAACAAAGTTTGTAACTGCTTACTCAAAGTTTTAAGAATAACATTACTTAACAAACTACTTTAAAAATAGAAGTTCATCGTTTTTATCAAGTTTAAAAAAAATCTTGAAAAAAACCCTAAAAATTTAAAATATAGAGCACATTCTATAATAACAGCGGAAATTAGAAAAGAACGAAAGTAAAGAACCTACCTTATATGATTATAGCTTTGAGATATTTGAAGGTTTTTTTTTTTTTTTGGGATTTTTAGTGAAAAATTCGTGAGTGCAAGTAATAGAAATTTTCGAGTGCAAGAATAGTGTTTGTGCCAAGTGTTGAATGAACAGTCTTTTTCTTTTCAAAAGTTTTTAAGAGCCAAGCCAGAAAATGAAAAAACGTTATTTTATTTATTAAAGACTAAAGAAATAAAGAAATAAACGACACTCAACTTAAAAACAAAGTCAAGGCTTATTTAAAAAGAATTAAAGAATGCGAGGGATAAAATTCCTTTATTTTATTCACAAAAGGACTTTAACATTATCGAGGCTCAAATGGGAGGGCTCGACAATGAGACTCAACTTCTATAATCCACCTCAAAATTGTCAAGGCTGAAACTTGTACCTGCACAAAATTTTCTCAAAGTAATAGAGAACTACATTCATCAATCATTCCATTAAGACACATGATATAAAAAAATAATCCATTTCATTCATTAGAAAAGAGTTTTACACATAGATTTTGTCTTGGGACCACTTTCGTCCTATCAATCATTTTGTCATCCTTCCTATCCCTTAAAACAACCAAATCATTCTATAAAAAACAAACAGAAACAAAAGATGCACGATAATATCCTAAAAATCATTCTTACATCGTTTGATCATGCGGATTGGACTCAGTGTTTGAAGGTAATGATCCTGAAGGTCTCTCCAAAAGAATTTTGGAAATTTAGCCAAGCTGATTCTCTAAGTTATTGAATGGCAGCAGTATAATTTCTCAAGGTAACTCTATTCCATGTTGCCTATTCTCAGAAGCTTTAATAAATTGAGAAACTAAATCTTCAAGAGATTTGTTGTTTTCTTGATAAGCTCATGACCTTTGTACTGGTGGTTTCTGAAAATTGGGTAGGTTTAATTGATTTTGGAAATTACTATTACTCCATCGAAAATTTGGATGGTTCCTCTACCCAGGATTGTAAGTGTTACTGTAAAGGTTAGTTTTTCTGCAAGAAAAATTGTTCACAAATTCACAACTCTCAGAGATCATTTCTTCAACATTTTGGTTAGGAAACTTAGCAATCATATTCACTTGGTTTCTCCCAACAGACAAATGTTCAAATTTTTTTCTTAAAGCCTCGATCTTAGCAGTCAAATTTGACACTGCATCAATCTCAAAAACTCCTCTTGATCTCTCCGTCTTAACTCTCACAGATGACCATTGATAATGATTGTTGGCCATATCTTCAAACAGGTTTAAACACTCCTCAAGAGATTTATAATTTAGACTTCCTCCAGCAGCTGCATCTATTAATTGTCTAGTCCCATAATTCAATCCATTATAAAAGGTTTGTACCTGGGCCCATTTAGGCAGTCCATTGTATGGGCATCTTGCTAGCAACTCCTTCCATCTCTTGAAAGCTTCATACAATATTTTAGAATCCATCTTATGGAACAAAGCAATGTTGGCTCTCAACTTGGCTATTGTAGAAGGTGGGAAATATTTCCTCATAAAATTCTCAGCATTTTGTTGCCAAGTGGAGATAGAGTGCTCTGGTAATCCATTCAACCATTTTTTTGCATTTCTTCTTAGGGAAAATGGGAATAACCTCAATTGAATTGCATCCTTAGACACACCATTTATTTTGAATGTATCACAAATCTCCAAAAACTGCTGTAGTTTGCTATTGGGATCCTCATCCTATATGCCATCAAACTAGACCATCTATTGGACCATTTAGATGATATTGGGTTTAATCTCAAAGTTTTTAGCAGCAACCCTGAGTCTGTTGATGCTAGTATTGGCTCCATCTGGGTTGGGTCTGCAGAAATTGATCATAGTTCAGGTTGGTTTACCCTAGGCTATTCATTATCTTCTAGTAATTCACCATAGTCGGCCATTTTTTATTGTTTGCTTTTCCGACCTATACGATGTGGTTATCGATCAAACGGAAACAAGAATTTAGATTGACTTCTAGTCATATGCCTACATTTTTATTTGGAGATAAATCAGAAGGAAACAAAATATATACAAAGAATTAATGAATTTAAAGAATAACAAATCAAAAAATAAAGAATCAACAAAAAAAGAAACAAGAAACAGGTATACACAATGAAAGAATTAAGGAATTAAAGAACTGACATAAAACAGAAATATATATATAGCAAAATTTTTACAGCAAATGTACAAAAAAGAGAACAAACAAACAAATATATACATAATCAAAAAGAAGGTTAGCTCAACAAAAGATATTTACAAAGTTAAAGTGGCTAAAACAACAAATGAAAATTAATTTCCACTATTGCCCTGTGAGGCTTCAAAAATATTATTGAATCCAACACCATTCCCCGACAACGGTGCTAGAAAACTTCGTGTGTGTGAGAGATTAATTGTTGTATTTGTTGATGAAATGAATTTCATTACATACTGATCATTGACCAATTTTTTCAAATTTATAAGTGTTTCCAAATCAGTTTCAATAACTACAGTCTCACAGGGCAAGCGCGCCCATCAAATTTGTAGCATAGATAGTGATTTAGGTCGGTCCCAAGGGAATGATTAGCAACTAGTGTACTCCCAACCTCATTCATTGTCTAGCCAAAGAAAGGTTTAGAAAAACATAAAGAAGAAAAGCAATTATGCTAAGTTAGAAATATTCACAAACATTTAATGGGTAAAATAAGAAATAAGCCTAAAACTTCTATGAAACAGTAGCTTAGGGTTATTTCACCAAATCCTTATCAGAATGATTTTTAAACGACAACAAACTTCTTAAAAGTTGTTTGAATTGTGGGTTTATACGGTCGAATTCTCTAATTTAAGCTAAAGCTTCTCTCAAAATCAATAGTTCTAGATCTAGCTAAAACTAGTAATATGAAGTTTCAATTAGACTCGCATAAAGAATAGGAATCCATTGTTTCGAAAAGACAACTCAATGAATTTTTAAAACAAGTGATAGAAAGTCTTCACCCATTCCTCTGCAAGAGGTAGGATTGATTCTATTAGCAACCATAGATCTATTTAATTGAATGGTCTCTCAATCTATTCAATTGAAATCAATCGTAGATCTAAAAGAGTACTCCACTCTTTTAAAAAACCACAAATTTAAGTTCAAGTCACTAATTACAAATACCCAATCAAATTAACTTGAAAGCGCATTTGAAATCAAATTGAATTAGGAATTTGATTTGTAATCCCTAAGCTGTAGGAGTTTATTTCTCCATGGATTTATCAAAATAAGCACAGATTAGAAGAAATAAAACAAATGCAAAAGATTAATCAATTAATTGCTCAAAAATTCATAGAAATTACGAGCATCGGGTTAAATTAATTTTACCAAAAAAACAGAAGAAATTCTTAAGTAAAAAGAAATGAAAATTCTTTTACCCAAGAATCCTTCAGAAATCTACTCTACGTTAATACTGATTTACCCTGTTGATACATGCTTTACAACACATGTTTGCACGTTTATTTATAGGCTACTAAGCACAAAAAGAATGCCATATTTTATTGACATGTGGTAGATGTGGCAAAGTCGAGGGTCATGTCGAAGGCTCGTAGTTAAGGCTCGATAGACCAATTTTTACTGTCTTCTTTCTTTGTTTAGCCTTGACTATAACTTTACAGGGTTCGACTTTTGCAATCTTGACTTTAATTGTTGTTTTTGCTTCAAATTTTAATTAAAATACTTGATTACTCCTTATTTGATTCTAAGAGCTTTAAAACAACATTATTTATCAAAATATAAATTTTACAGGATTTCATAAAAAATTCTTAGCAAAATGAGCTCACAATCTTATGAAAAATATTGAGTAAATATGACTTATCAGCAGGAATTCTCAATTAAACTAATACTCCCTCAAATTAATTAATTCTTATCCTTACATGAGATAATGGAGATCCCTCCCTCACTAACTCCAGACAAGATTGCATTAACGTTCATAATTCGTAAATAATGTTTTAATTTTTGTATAGAAAATCAAAGTTCTTTACCTCTAGATAAAACATGCAATCTCTCTATTCATGAGGATCTATTTTATTATATGAAACCTCTTCTTATCTAATAAGAATCATACATGCAATTAATTTATACACATAAATTAATCACAAGAAAATTAATATACATGAATAGATACAAAGGCATAAACTTTCATTAATCAACAGATTTAGCATGTAGGTCTAGGGTTTCACAACACTTAGGGTAAAGAAATCTACTCGCCCATAGAATTTACAATCACAGCACAAACTCTAGAAGTATAGGCAATGAGCAAGATGTAAAAGATAAAGCCCTTATAGATTTTTTGTGATCTCTAATGATGTCCTTGTACTTCTCCTCTTGAAGCTCGTAACTTTACTCTCTTAGGGTTTTTACAATGTATAAGAACGATAATATCCTCCCTTCATTATGAAATAAAGAAAGTAGTTATAATTTTGGAAACATGAGTGGTCTACACGGCTTCTACACTACCGTGCTTGGGCCATGCACTCTGGAATAAAGTGAAATCCGGCGATTAAAGCTCTACATAACCTCTTGTATAGTCGTGCCTGGGATTGTGCACTTTGGAATTCCTTCTTTTCTTCTCTAGTAGAATTTCATCTTTTAGCACTACTCTCTACACAACTTGTATTGCAGTTAGGGCATACTTTAAGATAAATTATAGTCACTTTTTACCCTCCAGCACTAGTGTCTACATAGCCATGCTGAAGGTTGTGCATATATGAAAATCACCCTTTTCTATACTTTATCAAATTTCACCTCATTTTTGCTTATATTGTCCTTAAATCTTTCGAATGATTTCTTTAAACCCTAAAATCACATATTAAGCAATTAAGTATCATTTTTCTTGGTAAATTCACATAAAACCTATATAGAATTATATTTAATGAGTACTAGAACTAAGAGTCTTTTTAACACTTATTAGTTATGTCAAAATCCAATGTTTTGGCAATGTCTCTAGATTTGAATCTGCATCTCCTATGAAGGTCCTGCCAATCTCTAAATCAAAGTCAAGAAATCTCGTATATGAGCTTGTTGTCATGCACTACAAGGATCAATAAAATTGAAGTTAGAGCTTATATAGAATATTAAAGAAGAGAAAGAAAGAATGATCATAAAATAAGATAGGTAGACTAGTAGATATTTAGGCATTCCTAATATTGCCATGTCCCCAGCAATGGTGCCAAAAACTTAATGTGATCAATCACAATCAATCAAATTAAAACCTTATATATATTCTATGATTAATCCTAGTCAAGTATACTTGTTGATTATACCATATATTATATATTAGCATAGGGGTCACTCCACTGGGACCTGCAACTAATAGTAATTACTAGTTCTACTATATAGCTAACCGAATTCGAATTATATTAATACTTATAATTTCTAATAATTAATCAGATTAATCTACCGAATTAAGTGTCAATGCTTCTAATGAAAAATAAATCACAAAACTACCCCTAATCTTGATTCACCACTAATCCTATTTTCAATCATTATAAAATATTCACTAATGGTTCATTTAGATTCTTGAACTGTAGCAATCCCTAATTTCATCAATAACTGTTTCAAGCAAATTGAATTCTAATCCTATATGACTAATGAAAATGTCTTGCATCATTAGAGACATACAAGATTAAATTAAAGTTCATCATGCCTAAAAGATTAAATCTATATATTGAAAGTTCATGCTATCTATGCCTAGAATCGCATACAAACTTCTCTATTCATGTAAGATCTATCTTATCAATTAATGTTTCGACGTAATTAACCAGAATCACGTAATGATATAGTACTGTGCATATGTTAAAGCAAAGGAATAATAAATACACATGAATAGATTTAAGAAGGTATAAACTTCCATTAATGAAATGATCAAGCCTTTACATTTAGGGTTAGGGTTTCTCAAGATATAAGGTATAAAGATCGATTTTTTCATAGGTACATATATGCAATAATAGAATATAGAAAAATAGAAAGAAATCAGTATTAAAACCCCTTTTGATCGATGTTTTGTGATCTTGAATGAGCTTCTAGGTTCTCCACTCTAAAATGTTTAATTTTCTCTCTAAGGTTTGTAGAAATAAAGATATATCTTCTCAATGATGAGCAAATGCAACTAATTATTGGTAAAGATGATTATGGTTCTGCATGACCATCCCATATGGCTTGTGCTTGAGCCCATATAAGATGAAAATTGAGGACTCTCATGGAAAGTAGCTCTACATGGCCCCAAACATGGCTTGTGCAAGGAGCCTGTACAGAATTCAAGCATCATTCTAACCTTTTTATTTGTTCAACACATGCATTCTACATAGGTTGTATAGTTCCTAGTGCACAATTTCAAGTTGCATTTTGGTCAAAATTTTGCTCCTACACAAATATTTTGCACAAGTTGTGTAGAAAGTCATGTAAGTTGAAATTTTCAATTTGTCTAATGCTTCACCAAAACCTCCTTTAATTCATCTAAATGCCTTCATTAAAGCCCACTTATCTTCTTTTACACTTGATATTGATATTTTTATCCAATAAGTATCCTTTTTCTTTCATAAATCACATAAAATTCATACCAAATATCATCAAATAAATTCGAATAATAAGGGTCTTTTAACACTTATTACCAATATTGTCATGTTTACATAAGAAATAAGAGTATCTGAAGCTTACTTGTCATTTATAAGTATTACATGATCAACTTTTCTCCAAAATGTGTCTCCTCTTAAACTTGAAGAAAGATTTTCTATTATTGTGGCATGTTGCATATGGTATGTTCAAAGTTAGTTGTTGCCTCTCGGTTTCTTCTATCCTCTTCTTTTCATTTTTCTTCGTGGCTAACCATTACATGAATAAGCACATATTTGTTAATGATAAAGTAGTAGAATGAAGTTCAATTCTTCTCAAATGCTATTTTATTGTTAGTCAGACATTGCATTTAATAAGAGCTCCTTCCTTATTATCACCTCTCACACAATATGCTTCAAGTAAATCTATTCTTGTCAATTCATAGTTCAAGTATTAGCTCAGCAATCTATATGAAGAATGAAAGACACAACTAACTCATTTAATCATAGTAATATTCTTGGACATGATGATAGCATTCCTAGATATGGTGCTATAGACGACCCTTCCCTTGTATTTTTTTTTAGAAGTGTCATAGATGGTATTTACATTAATTTTTGTTTTGTTTTAGAACTAAGGGCCAATGTCACATTTGATACCTAAACTTTGTGACCTTGTGCAATTAACTACCTAAAGTTTAAAAGTGTTGAAGTACTATCTACACTTTCTCCATTTTTGCAATTATCCACTTAAACTTTGTCAAATTTTATAATTAGTTTCCTAACGTTTTGACACAACAGGTTAATTAAGGTTTGATATGAGGATCCATTGATTTTTAGAATACCCAGAAAGCGATCCTCAACCATCTGTTGATCCTGCAAATACCTAGATAATTGACATCTAAAATCAAAATAACAATGTGAAATTTGAATATTGGGAAGAGAAGAGTAAGACGGTTCAATTATGTATTTATGATATATTAACTGAATGTCTCATTTGTCTTATGGCATACAGATATAAGCAAGCTCAAAGTTGCAAAAAATAGAAGCATAAAAACTGTAAACCCCTAAACTTTTCAATACTCATAGAAAATAATCTTATAATTAAATACCGAAATCGAAACCCTAAAAAATGACTCAAATTAAAACCAAATTCTAAATAAGATTAAATACAAAATTTTTTAACCTTAAGAAAATGAGAACCTTCAAAAACAAAATGGAAAAAATCAATAATCATTTGACTCAAAAACTGTACGCTAAACAATTCACCTATTTGACCTCTAACACAAAAATTAAAAAAAAAAGTATATCTAAGCAATATTCAATGACAAAATTTTAAACCTTAAACCCTTCAGTAAATTTTAGAATAAAAATTTTAAATCAATACTAAAAGTCAACCTGAGTTAACATACAACCCTATACTCGATTAAACAATCCCGAGATTGCAAACTATTAAATAAACCATAAAACAAAGTAAAACTTAAATTTTCAAATTGAAATTATAAGTATAACGTAAACTCCTAGATTTTGTAATCTTATGAATAAATCACAAAGCTAGAATTGAAGCTGGATCCCTAAGAGTCAACCTAGCTTTACTCTAAGATCTAGAGTGTTTAGATTCGGCAATCCTGGGCTCGAATCTCTAGAAAAATAAAAATTAATTAACCATAGATTATAGTTTGGAATAATGACTTACAACCTAAAAAGATCATATTTGCCAAAAACTCGCTTGTTTTTAACCCGAACGGGATCAGTTTCTAACATTAGAGCCCTGGCATGCAAAATGATGAAAATATTCCAACAAACAAATTATACTAAAAATATATTAAGATATTCATAATATCATATATAAAATTTTCAGGTTAAAAAAATTTAACAGTTAAGGCTAAAAGATCGTTTCGGTACCCAACCTTTAGCACACAGACCGAGAAAATAAAATCGAATAATAATTAATGATAAAATAATATTAAATCATATTTCAAATATCATCTAATAATTTATTATTTCATCAAAATATAAGTTACAAATTTTTCAGCTTCTAAAAACATCAAATATAGCCTATTTATACGTTTTTTCTTACTACCGATAATTTATTTGTCTTTCTTACTATTCACTACTATTCATTACTTTTTATCTATCTCTAGTTTTTATTACACCTATCTCTTACATCTTGTATAATTTTTTTTCCCATAAAACTTTACTATATTTTTTTACTTAACTTCTCTTATACTCTATTACACTTTTTCTACTTAAATTACTTTTTTCCTCTCTTTAATCTCCATGTGTAGCTGTTGGCACTTTCCTTTTTTCCTCTTATTTATTTTATTTTTTATTTATTTTTACATATTTAATTCCCTCCTTCTTCTCCCTATAAATACCCATCACATCTCTCTCATTTTTCACTATCATTTCTCTTTCTTAACAAAACTCTTGCAAAATTTCTCCACAACTCTTCTCCCTCTCTTCTTTTTCATGCCAACAACACGCACACCCCATCTATTTGTTCTTGCAACTTTCTTTCCTTCATCTTAGGTAAACCACAAAACCTTCTTCATAAGTTCATGTTAACCTATCATGAACATCATCATGCGTTTTATTTCCATAGGAAATCCCCATGAGCTTTATGCTAGGGAATGGAAATATAGAAACAACATGTTGTTTATGTTATTATTCAACTCCATAATATATTCATTTTGTGTTATGTTCTTGATTCTAACATAACTTCCTATATTTAGTATGTATAGTATATGTATATATATTTTTAAAGCCTAAAGCTCACCAATCTAACATTTCATTTATGCTTTTAATTTCTTATTTATTTATTTATTTCATGCAAATAAATAAAACTAGTCTCTAGTCTTAGGCTTGTCCTTAATCAAATCAAAACAAAGGGGACTTGTCTATAATCTATGTTTCGGTGAGCCTTAAAATTTAATCTAAAAATCCCATGATTTTCATATTTATTTGCTTTACTTTATTCATAAGACTGGAGATATTCTCGGGGAGCCTTGAGAAAGCCTAAGGCTTCCATAATTATTTTCTTGCTTTTCTTATTTTGTATATAGGACTTGTTAATTTCTAAGTCCTAGGAAATCTTGAAATAAATCTATGACTTCCATGATTTTTTTTTCCTTTTCTTATTTTCATGAAACTTGTCCGTTTTTAAGTTCCGAGAAGTCTTGATAACAAGTTAAGACTTTCATATTTTTGTTTTTATATTTGCACATTTAATTTTCTATTCTTTTATTTTTTCTACATGAATTTATAATAAATATACTAAGTTCATATTCATGTTTGGTCATATGATGATGTTATTGTCTTAACCAAATTTTCAAAATGACAATATAATTTATTTTTCTTTTATGTAAAAATGGGGCTATGCTCCCAAGAGAAATGATTTTTAGCACTTAAAATGAATTTTCATTAAAACTTAGGATAATTGTTCAAACTACACTCTTTCCACAATACTAAAATAAATTTATCATAAATTTCTAAACCTTTGTTATGCAAGTTTTTCTTAAAACCTTATTTATAAGGCATATACTCATATTTTGATAGGCACTTTGAATCAAACAATTGTTTTCTAAAACAAACTTAAAAATCAACTCACTAGTTAAAATCCACCTAGGAATAAAATGGTTATACAACTTAAGGAACTAAGTTTTAAAAAATAAATTCATTTTTATGAAGTTAAGAAAATATAAATAATAGGTATAATAATTAGACACTCACTTGTAACAAATTAAAAATTTTAGTTTTCTTCTAACAATCCCCTAAAAGATCCATGTGTTAAAAAAAATTTAAATCACTATTCAAGAAAGAATTATTATGAGAATAAAAATTTAGGACAAGCTATTCACTTAATTTTTCTTATATGCTAAAACTTAAAATATTTTTACTATTATACAACTTAGATTTTCTTCACAACCACATAAAGATTCATGTGTTGGACAATAATTAGTTAAAAGAAGTCTAATATGAAAATAAAATATTCATGAACTCAAAAATAAATATGAAATCATAATTTTCTTTAATTAAGTTTCACATTTACAAAATCTAAGAATAATTTTTTTTTAAGAACCAAACTTAAGAAATCAAGAGAAAATACATATGGAGTTTTATGCCAAATAGGTAAAACCATGTTTTATAAAATAAATTGTTAAATAGAAATTGTTGAAAAAATAGAAGACCTTTCAGATTTCAATATATATATATATATATATATATATATATTGAGCTATAAATTTTGATAAGTCACATAGTTATAAAAACTTAAGATGACCAATTTTATCACAAGTTAAGAAAATGATTTTTCTCATAAAACTCGACCTTGTTACCATCTGCCAAGATTGTTTTACAAAATTACTATTGAGACAACATCACTAGTATCATGTATATAATATGAGTTATTGTCAATATTAAATGATTTTCAAAAGTAGAAATATTTATATGTTTGCTATAAAGTATCTAAGTGAAGTAAAACATTGGAAAATGCAAATTTGAGAGCTGAAACATTCGTGTCAAATTTGTGCCAACCCATATCGAAATCCAAATGGCTTTAAATTTTAAAAATAACCTTAGAAATAGATAGATATTTCCAAGTAGGTAGAAAATAACTAATAATATGTGAAATTTCCAATTAAAATGAGCAAGTTATGGCATTTTTAAGTTGTAATTTCTCTTAATCCAAATTTTGACGAAAATAACAAGATAGAATTAGAACAGTTAAGTAGAATTTCTATGAAATACTCATTCCGGGCATTTTTTTGTCTAGGTGATGAGAAATGCAGGACTCCTCTTCTCAGGATTATTACAACTAAGTAGATTGTGATATGGACGTGTGAGTTTTTCCTCTTGACTTCATTTCCTTGTTTATGCTTGTAGGTAGTTGTACTAGAGCTATAGGTACAAGATAAAAAAAATGGATATGCATGGGGTTATGAGATTATATGTAAAGGCTTCTATGTATGTGTGACAAGGATGCTAAGCATATCGAAACCCACGAATGATTGTTTAAGTGTGTTATTAATATTATCTGTTAGTTATGCATGTATGATGCTTATTTGATCACCCTCAAAGTATATTCAAATTACACTCGACCTTGATATAAATCAAATGGACATGCATTACATCCGTTGAGTCACATGTCGCAGACCATTCCTATGAGAAGAATCAGAAGGTTCCAAGCCCCAGCTTATTCAAAGAAGCCTGCAGCCATGCTCATTCTTAGGAAACTAAGGCGTACCATGGATGCATTCTAAGGATGAGCTGCGCCGATTGATCATTGAGGATAGAGTGCGTCTGGAAACTAATAGTGAAGACCGCGTAGACCTTCAACTATCATTTCCTTAACCCTCGATACGGAAGATGTAAATTTGTTCTGTGTATGGTTTCTGCGTATGGTTTCTGCATACCCATACATAATTATTTGTATCATGTGGTTATTGCATAACATGCATAGCATATGCTTGAAAATTAATAAACTTGTTTGAAATACGGTACAAATAAAAAGAGAATATCTCACTAAGTATGTTGTAAGTTTACACCCCTATAGATTTTTGTTGAAACAGGCATGATTGAGACTCTATTTGAGGATAGAGACATTAAAGAAATTGTTGGTGGATCTTTAAGCTTTTATGAAATAAGTAGGAGAATAAAAGGAATTTACATTCTTGAATATCTCTTTATGGGTAATATATGATATAATTGTATTTTGGAGATGACTAAGAAATGTATTTATATCGACTTGAAGATATTACGGGAGATATGCCTCTAAGAATTATAATTGACCTTATTAATGTTTAATGATAAGTATTTTTCTTGCCTTGTACTTAAAGGTTATCAATGTAAATTGCACTACTCCGACGCATTCCCTTAGTTGTGATGTACACTTTGTGCAGGATATGGAAGTCTTTGCGTGACTAAGATAGTCATTATTAGGCTATAATATTGTGTACGATGGGCTATCATGTTTAGGGTATCCATTGGAAAATGACAAAAACTGCCAAAAATAAAAAAATCCTAAAACTTAATGATAAAAAGCACATGAAAAGACAAAAATAAGATTATAAACGGCATTAAAAATAGAGTTGCCTATAATAAGCCCGTTTGAGAGCTTAAACGAAGGAATTTGTCCTAAAAAATACATAGCTCAACACTTAAAGTGCTGACTTCTTCCCCTTGGCTCGTGTCGTTCGAGATAGGATCAAAATTCACAAAACTCATACTAATCAATTTCTGTTCCATTTTGCTAGGTAACTACTCGTCATTGTTTTGATCTCATCAATTTTACTTATTTTTGCAATAGCTACATTATTCAAATACAATGAATGAATTCGAAAAAGCCATAGATAATAAATTAATACTTTTAAATTTTAAGTAATTAGTTGTATAAATTAACAAAGTTCAGGTATCAAATGCGACATTTAGCCAAAAATTGAGAAGCGTTAAATTTGTTAAATTCCTTAGACGATGTTTATTTTAGGTTTCTTTCTGTTTGTATAAATGTTGATAAAATAGCAGATTGAATGGCTTTGCTTTTCAAGATCAAAATCTGCTTTTATAATTAATGGTTAAAGCCTATTCTCTCACCTGAAACTACTTTGATTAGAGTGTACTTTACATGATTATGGATGAGAATGAAGATTATGCTTTTACGTCCATCAGGAACAATGTTTGACTATTAATGTAATGATGCTTTTCAATTGGGAAATAATAATAATTCTCTGAAGTGAGAAGCGTGTGAGGACTTATTCTCTTTTTTTTTTTTTTTTTTTTTTTTGGGCGCGTGGGGACTTATTCACAGCCCTTTATTTGGAACCACAAATTATTATTATTATTATTATTATTATTATTATTATATTATTATTATTATTATTCTGTGCTTGTCTTTGCGTACCTAGAAAAAAAAAATACTAATTGAGACGAAAATGCAATAATCAATATAATCCCATTATTGACGTACTAGTCAATTGTCATGCACATAATATAATATTTTCGCAAGTAGTATCAAACACGAAGGCCGACGGACCAGCAATAATATAATTCCACGGATTTGAGTACCTTAATTTTGCTTCTTTTAATTTTAATTTATAAATTAGTAATTGAGATATTTTAAAAAATTAAAAAATATTTTATAACACTATTATAGCATCAATTTTTATTTTAATTTTAACCATTAATTACACCTAACAGTATTTTAAAAGCTTAAAATGGAAAAGAAAAAGGAATTGAGAAATATATATATATATATATGTTCGTAATTCAATTGGTAAAATAAAAGAGTTAATTAAAAAAAACCGTTGTTTCACCTCTTTTACATATAGCAGATTTATAATTTTTTTTTTTACAAACAACCGAACCGAGATTATGTTATGTAGTACTAGTTAAGTCAGAAATCTAAACCATTAAAAAATAATAATAATATTAATCTAAAATAAAAGAGTTAATTAAAAAAATAACCATTGTTTCACCTCTTTTACAAATAGCAGATTTATATATATATATATATATATATATATATATATTTACAAACAACCGAACCGAGATTATGTTATGTATAAAAACTGTTATTTAGAAGCCACACGTACTAGTTAAGTCAGAAATCTAAAACATTAAAAAAATAATAATAATAATATTAATCTAGAAGCCAGACAAAACACGATAGCACCCAACGCGCTCACATGAATATATTAACAACATGACATGCCAAGGCCTAAACTATTTGACCAAAGTAAGACTTACAATATGAAATAAACAAATGAGAGCACTCAGTGATCGTGGATTGGAGCATGGATATGTGGATCTGCGTTGATGGGTTGAGGTCAGTAGCACCGGCGGTTGGTGATGTTCGAGCAGCCGGCGTGGTGAGTCACGACTTGACTCGGTGAACTTGATGAGTATGTACGGTGGTGAGTCCGTTTTGGTTCGGAAGACCAGCGTGTTGACCCTGACGAGTGGGGGGACAGTTCACGACGAACGGGTGGTGAGTGGGCTCAATTTTGGTTTCCGATGCTGACTTATCAAGTTCGGTTGCCGAGTTCAAGTTGGTTGAGATGGGGTCTGATTGATTTATCTCGTGGGTCTGGGCTTGCGTCGGATTTGGTGAAGGTTGAAGAAGATGGTGAGGATGGATTTCACGGTGGTGGGTGTTGGCTTGGACGATGGTCCAGCGTGGTGGTCGTGGGTTTGGGTTTGTGCAAGGTAGCTATGGGTAGGCTGGGTTGTTGGAGAAGATGATGGACGGTGACGGTCGGCCTCAGTTTGGTGAAGGTCTGATGGTCTGCTGAGTTGCGAGAGAAGGCTCAATGGGTATGGTGCCGAGTGGATTTCGTTCTGTGATTTTGGAGTTCGGCCGATCCTACATGGAGGCTCATACCAATATTCCTTTCAATTTGTCACGTGAGGCACGTGTGGCTTGGCTTCTAGGTAACGCTTTTTTTACAGAATATAAGGGAACATTTTCCGAATTAGTTATTAACGGAGGAGGTAAAACACAGATCAGCCTTTTTTTTTTTTTCTTTTTTCCAATTAAACCATTGTAAAACTAGTAATCAACTTTACAGTCCGTCGCTACTCGTAAATTCCCTAAATCTCCAGGAGGAGATGACAACACAACTTTCAAATTTTTGCAAGAAACTGTCACCAGATTTTGCTTGCTAGGCAAAATCGATCCATATCTAAATGTCACCGGAATGTTTATTATCATATCGAAAATAATAACCCCTCCGCTCCAATCCCTGCTCATATCCATCCCTTTTTTCTTTGTCTTGTTATGGTTTAATTCATTAGTAAAATTGATCTTCGGGGAATGCATGCCTGGTGGGATCAGAATGCCTTCAGGAGGTTCTGATAAACCCACCCTTGAGACCACAGCTTTTTCATAAAACATCCGGAGGTTGAAATGGTCAATCCACAGGTCAATTTTTTCGTTCGGATTAGTGATAATAATCTGAAAATCATATTTAGCACCAAATCCCGAGCCGGATAGGTTGAGACGGGAAGCCGAGAGTGATTCGGCTTTCACCGTGGGAAGGTGGGGATTGAGGAGGTGCCATGCGATGGAAAGTGTTAATGCAAATAGCGTGAGCAATATGATAAGTACGATAGCCAGGGAGCGAAGGACTTTCTGACAATGCTTGCATGGGGTTGATTGAGAGTTTGTGGACAAATTAGAAGAAGGGCTATTTGTAGGTGGTGCAGTTGTGGAATTTGAATCCATGATGAAGAAGAAAAGGAGTTGTTGTACTTATAATGGAATTATGATGAAAACCATCACATGATTGCTATTATATATACAGTCAAGGCATTGACGTTGTGTGGCCTTTTTGTGGAAGAAAACTTTTTTACTTTTTTACAACAGCAAGTTCCAGGAAGCTCTGTTTGATAGCAGAAGTGCACATTTCCTAGGAAACATCCTCGGAGGCACAGCGTGCAATCTGCGGCAGGGTGGGAACGAATAAATAAACTTCCGATCCTTTGTTTGTCAACAGAAATACCAAAATAAGAAAAAATAAATAAATAAAAGCAAAAGTCAAATGCAATATAAATCTAGCATCCGACATTCCTCAATTATAATTTTTATCACCTAAAGTCCAAACAATTACATGTAGCCACATTCGCCTTTTAATAGAACTTGCTATGAAAAACAACTATAATTAAATGTTTTTACATATATTATATACAAAAAGAAATATATGAGGTAACTTTATTCGTATGTTGACTGCCCGAAGGATTATCAGTCCACAATCATTTCAATCGATATGAAGAAGGGGAAAAGAATTTGCATTGAAAAATTTTTAATCAAAGTTTGGATGTATGTTCTGTATCTCTTACCGGCTCTATATGATTGCAATTACAAATTTGTATGCAAACCTCACGATCAAGCTTTAAAAAGCAAAAGGGGATTAAAAGAAATAATAACAATAAGCTTGATTTATTTATCTCAAGATCTCCTAGTATCCCGTATGTATGAACCTAAAATTTCAAGAACATTCGTCAAGGTTTTCACATTCAAATTGCCAAAGTTTACTAGGGATCTAAATTGCAACATGCTAATATTAACAAACCGCGAAGGAAATCTTGCAATAATTGGGTAGCATTTCAAGATAAAAGCAGGATAAATTTTATAATAGATTACACTCACATTTCATTTACCCAGTTTGTTATTTAGACTCATCTTATCATTCACTTGACAGTAGGATTACAAAAGAGTTGAGCTGCTTACGATATATTCTACTCAACCTCAGACCGAACTCGATTTATAAACAAAATGAGCTAGAGATTGATATAGAGTTCATTTATCTAAATTACACTAGTTTCGATTTAAGCTAGTAAACAGGCTTACGAATAGACTTGTGGACAGGCTCATGAACAATCTTTTAGTAAATTTATAAATTTTGTATTTATAATCTATTATCTATAAAAATATAATTATAACAACTAATCTAATTTTTATTTAGTGGTATTTATATATTATTTTTAAATTAAAAAAGAAGAAAAAAAACAAGCTATCTAAAATAGTCGATTTCGAGCTTAAATTTTAAACTCAATAAAAGTTTGTCTAAGCTAGCTAAGAAATAGAGATTGACCCAAGTTCGATTTGTAAATGAGTCAAGTTCGTTAAAAAACTTAGTTGGAGTTCAAGCTTGAACTCCATAATTTTTAAACGAACTGAATTCTTAAATATTATGTGTATTTTCTTTATAAATGAAGAATCTAAGTGAAAAAAACTTTATTTATTAAAAAAATATGATGTCTAATTATTTAGTAATTTTAATATGACAACACAAGCCAACATAAATAAGATAGTATTGATGTGTGAGATCAAGCTATAAGCCATTCATTTATCTTATTGTGGAGTAGGTCCACGTTCATTGGAAAATTTTATGGTTTCTTCATTAATTTTGACAGGACCGATTCCGTCACTATCCAACGTTCATACTATATCTAAGCATAATAGAACGATTAAAATAGTTAATATTCTAATTATTATATTTATTTTAATGGTTAAATGATTGATTCAGTAGCACATGAGATCAAAGAAGCTTCCACGTTCATAATTTGACAAATTCACTTGCATTAAATTCCATGTTTAGAGCTCAATTATACAGTGTGAACACTCTACTGTCACTTGTCCGTGTCCCATTTCTTGACAAATTCACATGACGATGGGGCCAAAGCAATCCTTTTCTTTTTCTTTTCTCAACGGAGAAAAATCGACCGAAGAAGAAACTTCAGAGAAATTTATTTCCAGAAAATTTAAATTCTATATAAGTTTGAACGATAGGAGCATATAGCAATAGTTAATTTCAAAACCATATGCCCCATCTTTTGAGTTTGGTCTTTTCTGAAATGGAGAAAAATTAGGTGGCAAAGATGCACAAAGCCGGTCGTTTCATCGAATTGTTTATATATGCATGTCCTGATAATTTCCCATATATGGATTCTTCTATGTGTAGAGTACGGATATAAATGAATCAAACCACACAAATATGAGTTATTAGAGTAATTTATTAAGTCAAATTTATATTTTATAATATTTAGTTGAATGCTTTCAAGCAAATTAAGTTTAATTTGAATTCAAGTGTTAGTCAAATTCGAGTTGAATTTAAATATTTTATTCTTATAATCAAAATAAAAATATATATTTAAATTTATCGAATCTAAATGAGCTTGATTATGTTGAGTTCAATTGTATTCATTATCACTTCAAGTCAAATTTCATTTCATAATTTTTAAATTAATCAAATCCGAGTCAAGTTTAAGTTATGAATTTCTAGTTAAATCTAAACTAAAACTTGTATTTTGCCATCCCCACTAGATTCATTTGTACAAATTATGTATACTCGATTTCACCTATTCTACCATTAATACACACACATACATACATTTAGTTTGTTAAGTTTGATATATATAATAGGGTTAATGTCACCAATGGTGTCTAAAATTTGATAAAATATACAATTACGTATATGAATTTTGAAATTGATCAATTCAGTACTTAAAAAAAATTTTTGTGAATGTCAACAATATTTTCTTCAAATTTTTTTAAATATTAAATTGATCAATTTCAAAGTTTAGATACCTGATTGCAAGTTTTGCCAAAATTCAAAATACTATTTATGACATTATCTTTATATAATATTTTATATATAGGGTGAAAATCCCTTTTTTTTTTTTCAACTCTTGAAAAACATTGAACATTTGTATCTTTTAAATTATATATGTCATAATGTCAAATGATTTAACGAAAGTGCTCCCAAAGAAGAATTCAGGAAGTTGATCGTCTTTATCAAATGGACCTTCGTTAGTCCTCACCGATCAGCATCTTAAAACCCTTCAAATTTATTTTAAGAAATTTTGAAAAGAGGTCGGTGGGATCCTTTCATATTATTTATGGGTTATGTAATAATAATAATAGCTAATGCAAAGCAATTGCCCAAAGAAGCTTCTTCCCGTGACCGAGTCTGACTCGTGCTCAAATGAGCACTCCTTTGTTCCTTTCGTTATGCAAGGACCAAGGAGGAAGGGTCCTTTCATTCGCCGCCTCTGTTTAGAACTAAGTCGGCGAATTTCTTTGGAACCCGCAAAGTGGCCGAATTAAACTATATAAGTTTGCCTGAGTCGTTGTCCTTTTATTTGAAAATAAGATTAGCTGTCAGCCACAGCCGCCATCAAACAGGCAGGCGAACATATAATATTTATTTAAGCAGTTTGGTTTTAAAAATTTTCCACCTGCACAAATTTGTAAATTTATGATACAAATCCATAAAAACAAATCTAACTATTTTAAAAAATATATATATATATAATAATAATAATACTTTACTTATATACCTCTAATGGTTTTCTATAATAATTGATTAAAAATCATATATTTTAATTTTTTATAATTTCATCATAACATTTATTATAATGCCCTAATTATTAGGGTCTTCTGTAGCCCATCATATATATATATATATATATATAATGTAAACACACAAAGATTCAGAGTCGGCTAAATACCACAATTATAACATAATATCATAAACTCTTATTAACACATATAAGTTAGGAAACATCATACATGAGTTACTTAAAACTTGCACAACATACTATTCTAAACAATCATCTACCATGACTAGAGATGACTTAGAAAGGAGTCCATCTATCATACAAATAACATAAACACTTAAGGAAAGTGGGTCTATATGCCCTAACCAACAACTAGATACAACAACCCTATGAGAAAAATTATGGACGACATAAGGCATCTATAATTTCAAAGCTTGTCACACTATCTATTCGCTAGAAGAATAGTTATTATCACTTGCGTCTTTTCCATAGTTCACAACCATGTGATAACTAGAAAGATCAAACATAACAAGAGTGCTACCTGAACATGAAAAAGAGAAAAGAGTGAGTTGAAGCACAATATAGTACTACCACAAGCACAAAAGCATAAATATACACAAATAAATCATATGCAATTCTAATTCTGATGCAACAAACAACCAAATTATTATCTTTACTTTAGGTCCAATAATGAGCACATGAGTAACTTAGTACTTTGACAACACACTTTTATATATATTAGATATAAATATGATGTTGGTTAATCCCCAACATCCAAGAATCTATGAATCCAAGAGTTTATCCTAGATCTACTCGTAATCATCTCGAAGTGTGACTCTACTGGGGACAATGTCACTTAAAGATCACTGGGTTGACATGTTGACATTACCGGTACTCTTGATCCATTAACTCCATCTAAACACATGCAACACACCATAATTATTTTCCGATATGTTATTATTCATTTTATTAAATTACCCTAACATGAATAAGCAACACATAAGGTAATACACATACCTAAAAAGTAGACTTGTCATGAAACTCTAAAACCTTGTAGACCTAAGTTACAAGTTAAATAAATAATTTAGAATCATCTATAGCCCAAATTTCATCTATAAGTCATACTTCATATAGCTTTCGCTCCACCCCAAAAGTTCTCTATGCTTAAATGCACATTTAGTTTAGAGATAAGGATTTAAGTTTGAAATAAAAAGAAAAAATAGGTAATTTATTTAGTAATGTTTGGTTTCTAAGGTTTTAAAGTGATTTTAAACCCTCATAAATGAATTTAAATAAGTTCCAAATGTCTATAACAAAGAAAACACGAGTTGACAAAAAGCCAACGCTTGTGTTTTCAGTCATGTACTTCTACATCGGTAAGTACACCACTCATGTGCTCACTTGTGTGGAGAACAAAAACATAATTTTTATAGGCTTTTCAGCCATTGTTTTCAACACGGGTCTCAACACGCTTGTGTACTCACTTGTGTGTAGAATAGAACCTTCAAAAACCTAGAAAACACACGTTACATGACTCTATAAGAACTCAAACTTGACTTGTGTATTTAGTCATGTTGAAAACAAAACCTACATAATGTGAAACAACATGTTACATGTTCAACAAAAGTAAGTACATAATTTATGGACTTAGTCGTGTTGAACACAAACATAGTATTTCTTGTGACACTTTGCAAATTGCCAACTTATCTTTGTTCCCAA
This sequence comes from Combretum micranthum, assembly GCA_024138025.1. Lineage (NCBI taxonomy): Eukaryota > Viridiplantae > Streptophyta > Magnoliopsida > Myrtales > Combretaceae > Combretum > Combretum micranthum. The sequence continues at coordinate 90,751 of JAMXBD010000297.1, forward strand.
CATCAAAACACAAAAAAAAAAAAAAAAACAATTGCCAACCATTCTCCATATGCCTATACATTAGTTTCAACAAATCTTACAACAAAAGATGAAACATTTCATAGAATAACCCTATTACCTTGATATAGATTATGTTAAACATTCGTTATTCTTCCTAATACAATCTTCTCTTTCTCTTGTTCTGTAAATTCCTCCTCAAATACACCTACGCTTGTTTTTCCTCCCTTGGAAACTCGTTGTAAACATTCGAATACATTCATCGTCCTTGTTTCCTCATTGGAAACAATAAACACAAAGAGAAAAAAAGGCGGAAGAAGTTACTTCCCGTTGTATTCTATTAAAGATTGTCAAGATTTTGTGAAGATTGATGAGAGAAGGAAGGATGATGTTCTGTAACGTAAGAGAAAAAGGAGAAAGGAAGTGGTCACAATATGTTTTTAAACATTCCAGCTACTATTGTATATTTTAAAAGATACACTTATTTACAAACATGCCCCTTCATTAATGCTATTAATTACTATTCTCTCTTTGTTTATTTATTTTAATTTGTATTATATTTATGGTATTTTATTTATTATATGGTGAATATGGTTGTAATGGTTTTACAAAATACTTTATGATTTGTAGTTTGAGTTTTGTATTTTTTTTTCTTTTTTTGTTTTTCTTTGAGAGTATTCTTTTTTTTCATTTTGGTTCATCTAAAAATTATAGCAATTGAATAATATATATAAATTTAGAATTATACATGTATTTGTTCATTTTTTTTCCTTTTTGCTACAATGATGTTGATTATGTTTCTATCAATCTTTACCTATAATCCCATTCTATAAGTAATTGGTTTATGTCTATATTTAGTGGTAAGTATCAATTACCTTTATATCAGTCTTTTTATTTCAGTCTTAAATGTTTGAATATATGTATAAATGTACATACAAGATTGGAACAAATGGATTCTTTAATTAGAATATTGATTTAATTTGTTATCTAAATCAAATTAAACTGTTATTTAATAGTTTTTTTAGGATTAAAAAAGAACCATAAATTATGGTTTTAAAATCCAAACCAAATCGATTTGTGCGCAACCCTAGGTATAACCTTTTCTAACAGGTTAAAAAAAAAAATTAGTTGCCAAAAATGCAACTTATGCCTAAAACAAAATAAATTCTTAAGAGAAACTTTACTTTGTTTGCACTTTAATCTTTCCCAACATCATTTACTTTACAACAATAAAATATTGAGTTGTGAAAGAATAAAAAAAATGTATAATTTTTAGCAACAAGAACACTAAGAAAATTTACGAGAAAAATATTTTTCAATTAAAATTATTTTTTAGTTATTTATATACTCAATAATTACATAAATGACCAATTGCCAATGCAAAATTTACAAATAATAATAAAGAATTAGATTGCACTTAAAGATCAGTCATTAATTATATATCTTATTGAATGCAATAAAGGTGAAAGAATATAGTCAAACATATAAAAGAAAAGTTGTAAGATAGAAAATGTTAATCAGTAATACTAAATGCAAAATCTAACAAAATCATTAATAATTTATATAAGAACCTATAAGTTAGGAACTTTTATATCAAATCTTTATTGACCATAAACCACAACTCTTGTTACATTCTTCTTGAAAATCCACTCATTTAACTTTTAAGCAAAACAACAATACTCTTGCTTTAGAAATGAATTTAAAAAATAGAAAAAGAAAAACAAACTTAAAAAATAAAATAATTATAAAACTGAAGCTTTAAAGAGGAGTTAAAGAGCATTTTAACTAAAAAATATGAAATTTCTTGGGCGCATAGGATTAGAATTTATTATATGCACCCACAGAACAAATAAAATCAAAAATAAAGTTTATGTATTTATTGAAAGCAAAGATAGATATTTCTTTAGGTATTTAGATTTTTTTTAGATATTCTTTAGAGTTTCTTTCTAAAATCTTTTTTAAGGTTATATTCTTATTAGACACATTGTCTAAAAGATAAATTTTTTTAATAGTTCTTATTGCACAAGCTAATTTCACCGATAGAGATGGCTCTTGCAAATATAAAAAGAGCTATTACAGCGATGCGGAGGAGTTGCCTGATGCGGCCACTCCAATGCTTAAGTTAGTGTTTATAGTGTTTAGGTTTAGGTTCATACTAGAGTGGACTTCTTCCTGGCAACTAACCTGGTACTCGAGGTGACAGGGACGCCCAAGCTAAGAGCTACGACTCTATAGACTATGGCTGAACTGATCATGTTCCCCTCAATCACAAAGTGTGATTGGAGTACTTGCTTTGTCTAAGATCATGATGTTGTCTTGCTCATCTCGTGGGGTTACTATGGACAAACTCGGCTAACCTAGCCGAGGTGAGGGTCCCTAAGGAGATTCTATGCCATTTCCCTTAATGGAGCCTTAGGTCTCCCTACCTTTTTAGGAGTTCGGGGCATTGTAAGTAGTTGGCCCTTTTTAGGCCTGTTAGTGTTCTTGGGTTTCGAAGCCAGAGGACCGAGTAGACTAATAGCTATATTCTACTATCAACATTTGTCCCCTCACTCTCATCATATAAGAGCAAAGAGAGTACATAGTCCACAACGTTGTTCTCTCAAGGCGGCTTCTGCTCGTCCTAGGTGAGCTACGTCTCTCACTTAAGCTGCATTACGTATGTTGCAAGTATTTCATGTTGGGGATTATCTAACTTTTTGTTGAATCCCCTCTATATATTTCACCCAACATGTTTTATTGTAGGTTAGTTGAGTCAAAATCATGCAATTTTCCTGAAGCCTTATGGATTTGAAAGACCCAACAATAATTAATCCTTGACATTTGAGGTGCGATTGTTGGTCATGATGTCATGGCTTTGAGGCTTATTTACATTTCCTAAGAGATTTTGGCCTTCACGTATCCCTACACTTCTTTATAAATACCGTACCACATAAGGTGTTCTCCACAACACTTGCTCATTATCTATACTTCATCAACAGAGAGTTATTATCTTAGATTTTTAGCACCATTTTGTACTTCTTCCTTCTTAGGATTTCAGCTAGGTCAAGCTCAAGCAATACTCCATCTGTCTCTCATAATTCAAGCGGTAAGCTCCAAAGGATTGTCGATGAGGTGACGAGAGGACACAAGGAGGCAAGTACTAGCCTGAAGGTTCAAGTTAGTGAGATGACTCCAGCAGTTCAGATGGTAGTCAAGGTTCGATAACCCAAAGTGACAGAGGGAACTTAATGGGTGCCGACTCTTATGTACGTTGATACATTGAGCTTGCTGAGGTAGCATATCAAATTCCTTTGGACAAATACACAGATGATGGTAAAAGGAAAGATCTTATAATACCTCTGCATTATAGGGCAGTTGTTGGTGATGGTCCTCACAAAGTTCATAGAATACTCACCAGGGTGGAGCCCAATGAGTGTTGAAGGAATGAGATGCATGGTTGTCTTGAGGACTGGGAAGACATTCTTCTTTTTTTCTCACCAAGGTGAATTAAATAAAATGAAAAAGAAAAAAAATAAATGTATGTGTGTATGGGGTGTGGCCAGCGTGATTGAGGAGAGAGGGGGAGAGAGAGTTTTGATTTGTTTTGTAATTTTATTAATGAAAAGTAATAATTTGTAAGGTATGATGTGAATGAAGATGTATGGGAAAAATAAAAAGTAGGAAATATATGGTAGAGTGTAAGAATAGGTGTAGAAAAAATAGAGATAGATGAATAGTGTAGAATATTACTATGAATAGTAGATAAGACAAATTAATACTGGTAGTAAAGAAAATATGCGTAATTAAGCTATATTTGATATTTTTAGACACCGAAAAATTATAAAATTGATATTTTTGAAATCCTTGCATTGTTAAGAATCTAATGGTATTATCGGAATATTTTTACTGTCGGATATGTCAGGAAACGGTTTTCGAATACTGATCCCGTTCAGATCCGAAACTCACTAAAAAGTAACGAATCTGATATTTTTAGGCTTCCTTATATTATCATGAACTATTTTCCACAATTATTTCAATTCCGTTGTTTAGAGGTTAAGAGCGTGGGATTGCCGGATCTAAATCTACTAGGTTTTATTATAGATTTGTTGACTTTAGGATTTCCAGTTGACTTCCGGTTTAGGGTTTAAGCATAAACCATAGCATAAAATCTAGGGGCTTACAACTAAGTTGCATGTACTACATGGAAGTTATATGAAAAAGCACTAATCACATGTACTACATGCAATTTTATATCGGTACTTTGGTAATTATTTTGTGTAATCTGTATATATGCAATTTTAATTTAGACAAGTTGCTACTTATACAATTTTCTCATGTTTATTAGGTTAATCACCAAATGCTAGAAGAACTTTATCAAAAAGAGCAATTAATTACCTACACTTTTAAATGATCAATTTACTACCTAAATAACTTTTTAACTATAACTACCTCCAATAACAGTGTTAACTCTATCCTCCTATGTGGCAGAATTATCCTATTACCTAGACATGTGTCTATTTTATTTTTTAAATAACGGCATAACCCCCATCATTTTCTAACTTCCCGTATTACAAAATTAGTATGTTAAACTACATAAATTGAATTTTCCATTTTTCTATGCCAATTTGAATTCTCTACTCAAAAAGTCAAAATCAAAGAAAATGAAAAGATCTTTAAATGATGATGAAGGTCCACTTCACTTTGTCTCCATCTCCACTACTAAGTATTATCCCCTTGCTCCAAACCATTTCTGTCTTCTCAACAGCGTAGAGCACTAGAAGCCAAACAAACACAAAACAAAACCTACATACAAATCTAATGTTCTCTCTACAACTCTAGGCCATCCCGTCACCGATGCTCATTTTGAAACCCCCTGCCTCCCTAAATTCCTCTCAAACCCTTTTAAACCCTCCTTCAAAACCTTAAAATTCCAATTTAGCCCTAAAGGAACCATAAATCCCATTTACCTTGTGAAACCCCTCACATCGTTGTCATCACCTCTGACAAAGGTAATACCAAAGGTTGGTTTTGGTAAAGTTTAGTGTCGATGTAATGGTAAAGGTCTAGTTGGTAGGTGGAGTTTGAAAGTGGCTTTGGTGAGTGGAATTGTATTTAGCGTATGGTGAGTTGCATAGAGAGGGAGATATTCAGTGAGTCATTGGTGTCAAGGTGATGAGACTTAGTGAGGAGATGGGTTTGATGTTTGTGGCTTTCAATATAGTGGAAATCTTGCATTTGAATGGGGAAGAAAGGTTCACTGATGAAGATTGGCATGGTCTAGTGAGTTGGTGTGTGTCTGTTTGAACACGACAAAGGTGAATGTTTGTGTGGAAGAAGATAAATGTTCTTGTTAATTTTTTTCCCATTTTTTTTTTCCTTTTCTTTTTTCTTTTTAATTTTTACTTTTTACTTTTTCTACTTTTTCTATTATCTCTATAAATTTTAAGAAAATAGTGACTTTTTATTGAAATTTACACATGTCATTCAATTATACACAAGCACATTTATTTCTACTTGTAAAGTTAGTAATGTGAGACTTGAAAACACTTAAGATACAAAACAACTCCCACAAAAATAAAAATGAGTCTCACATTGATAAGAAGTGAAAAAAAAAAAATCTTTTCCTTAGAAGTTTATAAAATTGGAATCAAAATCCTTTAAACCATATTTTACTTGTATTATTAACAACATAAACTCATTTAATGTGTGAATAGTAATTAATTTTCACTATTCACATTAAAATAGTTTAAACATTTATTTACAATTATTTTTTTCTTTTCTTTTCTTTTCTTTATTTTTTAATGGGCCAATCTGCTAGGTCAAAGGGTTGGGGATAACCCTAATGACCTGCAATGCACCAAATCATGTGGCTGGTCATGACTTGTATGGCTAATTTAGGCCGATGGGTTGATCACCGATGGCATTTTGGGTTGGGTCATGGGTTAAACTCAGCTCATGCCCAAGTCTAGGTGCAATGCTCTCAAACAGAATTGTTATATGGCTTTGTTTTTCTTTTAATTCAAATCTAATCATACAGTGTCATTTGTAATTTTTTGAATAAAAAAAAATAGTTCAATATGATTCTGTTTGCGGTTCGAATCGTTCTTTCTTTTTCCTTAAAGTAAAAATATATTATATGGTGGTGCTTCATTACCTAAATAATGTAAAACTTATAATGAAAATAAATTTCATACTTCATAAATTTATAATTGTACTACTAATTTCATTCTCTTGAATTTTTGTAGTTACAATGATATGCATGACTCAATAAAAATTATATTATACTATTTCAAAGTATGAGATACAAATTTCAATTTGTTTTACTTTCAATTAACATATTATCAATTACATAAACAAATAAGTAACTGGGTAATAAAAGTAAACTAATTCCTGAGATAAGGAAAAAAAATGAAAAAATGTTCAAAAGACTAAAGGCTAAAACATAAAAATTAACTTATTTATAGATATATCATAACAATCGAAATAAGAGGTAATAGGTTCTACTCTCAAAGAATATAATCTAAATAAAAATTTATAAATAATTAAATATTTTAATAAAATAATTAAAATAAAAATAATATGTTTGGATTTTTTTATTTTTAAAATGATTAAGATCAATTTGAACCATGTTTGGTTCGAGACCCAAAGCACAAGCAAACCATTTAAAAAAAAAAAAGGCAAAATTTCATTTATTTTTGTCCATTCTGGTTTGATTCACAGTTTGACCAATTTCTTTTTTCACAACCCTCCAAGAGCCACCTTCTTCATATATATATATATATATATATATATCTCAATATGATACCATCCTGATTTTTTTTTTAATCATATTTAATCTACGTCATTGTCCATATTATTTAAGCCTAAGTGAAAGTATTTCAGAATTCTTTTTAGTTTCCAAAATTATCCATTTATAATATTAATATTCCATATAATATATATTAAAACCTATGTTATTTTGTTAAATGTTAATTAATCTATTTCCTCCTTTATGTTGAAAATGACTGCATCTGTATATGCTATCTTTTAGACTTATTACCATTATTATTATGCCTATCCATTAGTAATTATGATAATAATTACTTTTGATATGTAGAAGGTATGAAGTATAATTGCTTACTAGTCGATTCAAATAATTAGGGATATAATAAAGTGAAATATGTTAATATATATTTTTTATATTTTTTTTCTATTCCAATTTATGTTATTGGCATATGCATTTGCCCGTACTTATCACAGGTGTATAATCTTATATGGAAGATCGACTATCGACTGGAAAAAAATTTTACAATGTCCATCATTTAAATGCATTATATTAGAAATTTGGAATGTTTTAGTGGTTTAAACAATTTTCTATTACTACAGCTTACTTATTTGTAATTATTAGTAATAACAATATGAAAAAATCAGTCAACATGAATGACATAACTTAAGGGTGTCATGCTAAGCCATAAGCCATTTATTTATTTTAATGTCTATTAGTCACTCGATGATAATTTGACAAATTCATTTGCATTAACTTCCATCTTTCAGGAAATATATTTTAAGATTTTTGTTTTCAAATATTCATAACAAGCTTTTTCCTTTTTTATATATTTTTCATCATTACAATAATGAAGGAGATTTGATTCGAATAGCTTGTGCTTGGTAAATAGGAAATAATATCACTTAATTATACAACCTGAACAATTCAATTATACAATCTGAACACTCCTCAACAAATTTGACTATGTGAAGGTATATATTAAGTACATGATGGGGCCTAAATTTATCTTTTCTCTTTTTCTTTTTCTTTTTCTTTCCCTTTTCTCAACAGTGAAAAACCAAAGGACAAGAAAATTCAAAGAAATCCGTCACTTCAGAGGATTGATATTCTATATAAATTTTCACCGAGTAGCAATAATCAACTTGATTACCCATATGACGACAACCTTTTGAAGTTGTGACTTTCTCTTAAATGGAAACCCATATGACGACAACCTTTTGAAGCTGTGACTCTCTCTTAAATGGAAAGAAAGTTGGGGGTGGTGGGAAATATATACATCATTCATTAAACTTTTAATATATTGGGGGTAAAAAGAGATTCACATGTAGTAATATATATTTTCTTGTACAAATTCTAATATTCCTGGCGGACAAATTTAAAAAGTTAGATACATCATTTTATACTTATCTTCTTTTTGGAATAAAGAAAAATTATATTCTTTAAGTTTGATGCATATTTTACAGAAAGGGAACGACATAAAAGAGAATATCTTCTTTTCTTGAAACTATTAAAATGCTTAAATAAACGCCTTTTATCAGCTAAGGAACCCTATCCTTAACCTAGATCCTTTAAGCATAAAGATGAGGATGTTCATGATTTCTATGTAGAATTGAGTGGTAAAAATGAATTATAAAATTTGCTTAGTCATTATCATGTTACTAGAAAATAAGATTAGTTGGTGGAGGTGGACCAGCCTTGATTCTGCTTGCCTCATCCTGCCATTTAATGAATCAATATGGTATTATATATTCAAGTAAAGGAGCCAATGGGTCCATAGGTTATGGAAGAAAAAGTGAAGATATTTATCAACTTTAAGCGTTTTCTTAATTTGGCTACTTGAATTTTAAATTGATAGATATTTTATGTAATTAAATTTTCTTATCAAATTAACTATTTCACTTATGTTTGTACTTTTCCACAACGATTATTCATCTCATCACTTTTAAAGATAATAGATATAGATATAGCAACTTTGATAAATAAAAGTTCAATTAAATATGATATTGAATAATTCAAACTTCAAACTCTAAATATCTAGTTTAACAAGTAAATATATTTGATTAGATGTGTAATATTTAACAGATAGATATAAAATTGAAAATATATATACACACATAAAGTTTAGGATATGATCATTACACAATCAATGGTTTCAAGAACAATTAAGCAAATGTTTCTTTATAATTAGATGATCCTTACTAGTGAGTTTCTTAATGGATTTTCCTTAAATTTTTATGTTAGTATCTTAAGAAATTTTTCTTAAAAGAAACTCTTTATTTTATCCTTAAAGTTATTTAAGAGCAATCCTTTATAATTTTCAAAACTTTTATAGAATTAAAATATATATATATATATTTCTAATGCATTCAAGTTTTGAATTCTTTTGTAGAGAATTTATTGGCTTGAGTTTATGTTTAAAAAAAAAATGTAATAAAATAAAGGTATAAAAGGAGAATCGGTCCCTATTTGTTTAAACCGAGTGAACCCTTCCAAACCATGTGAACGTGTCCCATTGTGGACAAATTTATAGAAAATCCCACGGTTGCTCTTTCCTCTTCTATTTTTCTATTTTTTTATTAAGAAAAAATGACCCTAAAAAATTTATCCTGCATTTCCATTTCATCTGCAATTCTGCACCACTATCCTCTTAGTCACCTTTTTTTTTTTTTTTTTTTTTTGGGAAACCTGTATGCTGTTAATTACTTGAGAAGCTTGGGCCAAAACAATAAACAATAAATAAATAATATTTACTTGAGGAGCCGTATTTGATAAGTTCCCACTAATTTTTTGTTTTTACTTGTTATAGAGAAATATCTCAACACTATTTTCAATCATTTTCGTCGTTAGTTGCCAGAACCGTGTAGGTACGTATTCACGAACCTCCATTTGGAGCCACGTGGAAAAAAATCAAACCCTAAAATTTGCTTCTCCGTTGCGCTTGTCTTTTCCTTTTAAAAAATTCAATAGGAACCGATTGGTCCATGGCTTCTGCAGGCAAATTATTACGCCCCACAGCCACAGGCTTTTCAATTCTTTCGAGGAGAGTTACATCAAAATCCATGTTATTCCATCATCGGCTGGCCGCACTTGTCGTGCAAATGATATTGATTTGATTGGATCGCCTATATTTCATATATATATATACATATATATGGATTTGATTTATATTTATATTTATTTAATATTTTTATAAATAAAATTATTTATTTAACATTTATATTTTATTTAAAAACGTCTATATATTATTTATGTTTAGACAAAATAAACAAACCCGTATTCATATAAATTTTAATAATAATTATAAGTATAGCAATTTTTATAAAAACATGAATTATTTCCTTTTTATATATGAAAATATCATTAGTACTTAGTTTATCTTCAATACGTGTGACTTAATAACACCAATAAATTTTTTCTCAATGGACCTAGCAGTCACTACCAACAGGCTCAACTTTTGAGGTTATAGTTGTAAAAATCGTAATTTTATTCATACGTTTCTACGAGTTTATGATTTAAAAAAAAAAACTTAATTTCTTAATTTTTTTTTAACATCCATTATCTGTTTTATGTATTCTATATCTTTTATAATTATTTTTATAATTTTTTAAAGTTATTTTGTAAAAATTATAGGAACTTATGTTTCTACGTTCGATTTTATGTTCCGATTCTACTCGATAATTCTACGTAGAATAACGGGTTTGACAAATCTTGTTTGTTGTGGGAAAACAAAAGGAAAGATCCATCAAAGACAACACAACCAGTATTAAAATCATGTTACTGGCAACCTGGAAAAGGTTCCATATATACATCACAGGTACCATTTGAAAATAAACAATCAAGAGTAAAATAAGGTTAGTATATTAAAAAAAAAAGGAAAATAAGGTTAGTCTTTTTACAGTAAAGCTGTTTCTACATATGATATGGTGCATCATGGCGCAAGACTAGTAACCAACTTGACAGGGCTTCCCAATTTGCGAATTCCCAAAATCTTTGGGTGGTGAGAACACAGTGTTCAAATTTTGACAAGAGACTTTCAATATTGTTTGCTTGCTGGGCAAAACTCCCCATCTAAATTTCACCCTAATGTTCATCATCGCATTAAAACTAATAAGCCCCCTGCGCCAATCCCCAAGCATTTTTTTAGCTATCTCCCTTCTCTCTTTATCATTCAATTCAGTCAAGTTCATCTGAAACTCGACCTGGGATGGCATATTCCGCAGGATCAGACTGCCATCATGAGGATCTGAATCCACCTTGGAGACAACAATACTTTTATAAACCATCCGGAGGCTGAAATGGTCGATCCACAGGTTGATTTTTTTATTCGGATTAGTAATAGTAATCCGAAAATCATATTTACCAATAAATCCAGAGCTGGATATGTTAAAGCCCGAGACGGAAAGGGACTCGGCTTTCACTGCCGGAAGGCGGGGACGGAGAAGGAACCATGCAATGGAAACTGATACTGCAATTAAGAAGAGAACTACCAGGACCGTGATAGCCAGGGAATGAAGGACGGAGCGATGATTCTTCCTTGAGGAAATTGGAGCCATGGAGAGAAGTAATTGTTGCAATTATGCAGTTGTGATAAGAACAAGACACGATTTTATGAGGGGTTTGAATGTCTTATATACAGAGTCAGGACAGTTTACTGAGGCCATAGTGGTAGGCAACTTTATGTTTGTCAACAACAGCAACTTCTAGGAAGGACCGCTATCTATGTCAAGTGGCACACGCAATCTAGGATTAGTCCGAATTCTGTCTCAAATAGGGAATTACAAGGAATTACATCTTTTGTTTGTGCCATCTAACTTAATTAAGAGGCCGTACAGGTGTCAGGTTGCGAAAATATTAGTGTGTTTGATATTTATTTTTCCTTTTGCCACGCGCACAATTTAAGTAGTTCTGTGTGAAGAATGTTATTTTCAGCTCTACTGTATTTTTGTTTTGCTAGCTAAACAATATACACACACACTGGTTTAGCAATAACAGATTTAACCTCTCTCTAAATCAATTTATTATCTGTGCATTTTTCTTTTTCTTTTTCTTTTTTCTTTTGGTCAAGAATGGAAGATTTGGATTTCCACATGGTATCAAATTACTTCAGCACTAATAGTTCCTTTTTCGACTTTTTATTATGGATATAATTACTGAGTTGAATGGAGAACAAAAGATTCATACCATAAATCAAGATTCATTATACTTGTCGAGTTTCAATAGTCCTAGTATGGTAATTGGAAGCATAATTTTCAATGTTTTGCATTTCTTAGCTTGGAGTAGGTCTATCAAGATGGGATTCGGTGCAAAATTTAAATCTAGGGTTCATAGATGGATCGATTGTGAAACCTAACCTAACTCTCCAGATTTAGTTCAATGGAGTAGTTGTGATTATATGGTTAGTTCTTGGATATTAAATTCTATGACAAAGGAATTTTTTCAAAATTATCTATATGCTTAATTGGCACATGAACTTTGGAATGAAATCTATGAGTAATATGGACAAAGAAATGCTCCTTTGATTTTTCAATTTCAAAGTGAATTAAACAATATGTGTCGAATGAATCATTTAGTAGGGGCATATTATAATTGGTTGGAGTGAATATGGGATGTATCACAAGTCGTCCATGCTTTTCCTTCTTGCAAGTGTGGGCTTGTAGAGCATTTCACTTGTCATATGAAAGAAAGAATTCAAGATTTTGAGATGGAAATTAAGCTAATATAGTTTCTTATGGATTTGAATGGAGGCTTTGAACATGTTCGTAATCAAATCATTTCCATGGATCCTCTTCCTACTGTAAATAAAGCTTACCATTTTGTTCAATAAGTCGAGAAACAAAACAATTTGTTAGTAGTTGTATTATTAATTTAGATGGATCAACTTATCTTTCTAGTTACACTAATTTGAGTAAGGTTAGTTATGACAAGAAGAAAAGCAAACAAATGAACAAGATGTTTTGTAAACATTGTAAGAGTGAAGGCACACCATAAAGAGTTGTTTACAATTGATTGGATATTTGGATTGGTATAAATGAAGATGAGGAGGAAGGGGACTACAACAGTAGATTGCTGCGACTATTTGTTTTGCTGGGAAACCTCTTAATGGTTCATATCTAATTCCTCTTGACATGGTTTGTGATGATAGAGAAGAATCTTCAAAACCAGCTGATGAACAACTAATTAATGCCTTTTGTCAATAGGCTCTTAAACATCTTGAGACCAAGTAGACACATGGAAACACTAAATAAGCCATGTAGATTGGTTAAAGGAAGACAAGAAGGAAGGGGATTACAATAGTAATTGGTAGCTAATTGTTTTGCTGAGAAATCTCCTAACAATTCATATCTAACCCTTCTTGACATGTTTGTAATGATATAGAAAAGAATCTTCAAAGCTAGCTGATGAACAACTAGTTAATTCCTTTTGTCAGCAGGTTCTTAAGCTTCTTGAGAGTAAGCAAACGCATAGCAACGCTAAATCGGCCATGAATTTTACACATATTGCTATCTTTGCTTCATGTTTTTATGCTTTTAATAACAATTTGAGGTCTTATATTATAGATACAAGAACCACATATCACATGATTGCTTTCATGTCCCTCTTGAACAACTCATATACATTAACTTCTCCAATAAATATTCATTTACCTAATGGACAGAGTAAGGTCATTCATCTTTGCTAGTTCAATCTCTATTAATAAACACTGGCACCTTCATAATTTGTTGTCTATGCAACATGCTATAGTAGATAGCAACTTAATTGCTACTATTGATGTAATGTCTTTTCTTTCCAAACCATTAAACTAAACTACTTATAGCATGTGCTTCAACTTTAAGTGGATTGTATGTCTTGCCTTCGACCTTTGTAGGGAATTTTAGTTCTCTATGAGACTTGTCTTCTTTTACTTCAGCTATTGATACTCCATGTGGATGCCCTTCTTCACTTCATTTGTTACATAATAGATTGGGTCTTCTTCTTTGCCTAAGTTGTAACAATTGGATTATTGTAAGCAACTTGACTTGAATAAATTTGTTTGTGAAACATGTTATGAAGCAAAGTTTCATAAATTTCCTTTTGATTGATATGCTCATCTTTCTCAATAACTTTTCGTTTAATTTAGACAAATATTTTGGGTCCTTTTCTTATTTCCTTAATTTTAGGGCACATTATTTTTTTACTGTCCTCATAATGGTACATGTTGTATTTGGACTTTTCTACTTCATAATAAGTCTCAAGTAGTTTCATGTCTTGGTACCTTTTTGATATGGTTATCACTTAGTTTTCAACCACTCCAAAAAATGTCCATTGAGATGATGGTGATGAATTTTAGTCATATGCATGTTAGGCCATGTTTCATAAACTAGGCGCCTCAAGAGATGTTGAAAAGACCAAACCTTTGTATGATCATTTAAAAACCATAGGTTGTTTATGCTTTATAGCTGTAACCAATCCAAATGAAGATAAATATTACTCAATGGGATATTACATTTATTTTATACCTATGTTCATGGTCAAAAGGAGTAAAAGGTATACGACATGCATACCGAGAAGTATCTACTAAACCAAGATGTTACATTTCTCCTTACAAACACTCTTTTACTAATACACAAGCTGTTGAAGAGTCTCCTCCTTCTAATTCTAGGTTTTTTCAGTCCATGCATTTCTTTTGCCAATCTTGATAACAATTTTAGTGTTGATCAGTCTTTTTCTTGTCTTGTTTCTTCAACTTTTATTCCTAGTACTAGTCCTACAACTTTAGTTTCTGATGACACAATCACAGCTAATGTTGTTTGTTCTTCTTCTACTCCTTCCTTAAGAAAGTCCACTCGAGAATGGCATGTTCCTTCTTTGCTAAAAGACTATGTCCACACAATCTGTGCTAATAATATTGTTTCACATGTTACTTCTCCTTGTTCATAACCGAACTTTTATTTCCTTTCCTTTCCTTTTAGTTATGTTGCATCTATGGCAAACATACTCATAGTAAAAGAGCCTTATTATTATTCTCAAGCATTTAAACATAGAATGGATAAATGCCATGAATAGGGGTTTGATGCTTTAGAAATTAAATGATACATGGGAGTTAACTTCCTCGTGGTAAGAAGGCAATAGGATGTAAATGGTTTACAAAATTAAATATAAACTCGATGGTACGATAAGCTTAAAGCTAAGAGATTTACTCAAGTTGAAGAAGTTAATTATCATGATACCTTTTCTCCCGTTGCAAACTAAGTACTATGCACATTCTTATTGCTATTGCTACTTCTCATAAATGGCCACTGTATCAAGTTGATGTTAACAATGCCTTCTTATATGGATTTTTGGATGGAGAGATTTATATGAAACCACCACCAAGCTATTCTAAAGTTTCTCCTAATTAGTTTTATCGTCTTAAACGCTCACTTTATGGTTTGAAGCAAGCTTCTAGGCGATGGAATATTGAGATTTCTAATTTTTTTATCAAGCATGGCTTTTATCAATCATCTAGTGATTATTCTCCATTTACAATTCATCAAGCTTATTCATTTCTTGTTATATTGCTCTACGTTGATGCTCATCACTAGTAATAATGATGCATCTATAGCTACCTTAAATAATGATTTATTAACTACCTTTACTATAAAGTATCTTAGCCATGCTCGTTTCTTTTTAGGCTTGGAGATTTGTAAATCTAGTGCTGGTACTTTGCTCAATTAATGCAAATTCATTCTTGACATTCTTTTAGATTTCGGTATGTTACGGTGTAAGCCTGTCTCTGCTGTTGCCAATTAGTTTACATTTGACAAAGGATTTTGGTATGTCAATTGATGATCTTCAGTTATATTGTCGTTTTATGTGATGTTTACTATATTTGACACATATAGGGCTTGATATTTATTTCATTGTTCATAAGCTAAGCTAAATTCTATTAATCCTTTCATGATCACTACCAAGCCGCATTACATTTGTTATGTTGTCTCAAAGGGACATTTGGTTTAGGATTGTTTTATTCCTTTGATTGATCTCATCTCCATGCCTACTCTATGTTGATAGGGTTGTTCTTCATTTGACCAAAATTCATTATTTGGTTTTTGTTTTATGCTTGGGACGAATTTAGTTTCTTGGAAAACTAATAGGCAAAACACAGTTAGTCTTTCTACTAATCGAGCTTGAATATAGAAGCATGGCCTATGCTACCAAGAAGCTTTGATGGACTTCTCTTATTCTCCAAGATCTACAAGTTTCTATTTTTCTTTCGATTACTTTGTATTGTCACAACAAATTAGCTCTTTTTGTTGCTCATAATCCATCATGGAAGAACAAAACATATTGACATAGATGCTCATTTTATTCGACATCATGTCACCGGTGGCTTTTTCCAAGTTGAACACATCTCTTTTAATACTCAACTTGCGGATCTTCTTACCAAGCTTCCCACTGTTGATTATTCAAGTTGAGTCTTCGAGAAGCTCTAACTTGAGGAAGGTGGGTATGAAGATATTAGTGTTGATATATATTTTCGCTTTTGCCAAATGTACAATCTAAGTAGTGTTGTGTGTAGCAGATTATTTTTAACTAAACTATATTCTTGTTTTGCTAGTAAACTATATATATATGCTCTCAGTTTAGCAATATCAAATTTAACCTCTCTCTAAATCTTTCTTTCTCTTCCTCTCGTTTTGTGCATTTTTTTGTCGGGAATAGAAGGTTTGGATTTCCACAAAGCTAGTAATTGGAATTACAATTATAAAACAAATTCACATAAAATGAATTATGTGCATCAAATTTGATTACATTCATATTTATGTATAAAATTACAATGATAATTCACAAAATTAAGATATTTTTGCAATTATATACTTCTCTTTTATTTCTTAATGGAAAAAAAAAAAAAGAAAAACTTAGACAATGATAAAATTATGTATTTGAATAGAAATAATAACAAACTAAAAGAAATTTTGCAAAGAGAACATACATATAGTATTTTTTATACAAATACCAAAAGAATTCACATGGACGATTAGACAATACTTAATTCTTAAATAATTTTTTTAAATGTTGAATCTAAATTGCCACACAAAACATATAAATAAGGTAATATACCCATAGCATATAAAGAAGTTCTTATCCGGTAATATAAATATAATTTTAAAAGTTCTTGAAATTGAATGTCAAAACCAAAATTGCCACTTGAGAATAACAAAGAAGCATGAAACTAAAGTATGGAGGAACTACAAATGCTATGGCCTAAGAATCATGTAAAATGCACAATTGATTCAAATAAATAAATGAAACATCAAGAAAGAAAAATGCTGAAAAATCCAAATACCTATCAATTGTACTGCAAGAAAAATGAGTAAGAAATAAATGAAAGATGCAATAACCCATAAAACTGAATTTCGCGCAGGTAAGAATACACTAAAAATGGTCCATAAGAGAGATATAAGGATTACTAGATGTAATCACTAATATATAATTAATGTCGTAATTGCAGGAAAATATGAAAGTAATACCAAGTCATGTGATAACTAATATATTAACTGAGTGGCTATTGATCAATTTCTTTTTTTTTTTTTTTTTCATAAGCTGTAAGTAAAAGAAAAACCTCTAAAATTATGCATTATAATAGATGTCATAACCTGCAACATTCAACACACAGCTTCTACAATTTACATGATGAATGGTAAGCAACTACAAATTTCTAATAAGTGACTAAGCTGTTTTTTTTTTTAATTAAATAAAACAATTAGGGAGGTTCTTTTATTAACTACTTGCTACCTTTGGGTACCATTGAATTTTTCTTTCTGCGCCTTCATTTTAGGAGTGAAATTGATTGATAAGAATTAACATCTGGGTCCGCCAAAATAAACCTGCCAAATTCGCAAATACAAGATAACTTTGACATGTGACTGCACTAGGGACTACCATGTCGCAATCATGAATCCTATAAATCCATAAACTTAAAGCCGGCAGTGTGCTCCTTGTTTGGAGCCTTCAACGTCTGTGCTCGATCCAAGGAGCACGTAGTGCCGGGACCAACATTCACAAACCAAAATTACAGTCCATATCCACTTACGACGTAAACCCGTTCGTATGACCAGATAAAACACGAATGTTTGTCGTCGTTACAGCAATCCTTGAGCTACAGGTCTGCTTATCAAGCGCAACATAGCAACTTAGGAAATAGATGGGCATCCAGGACAAGGGTGAGTGTCGGCAAATTTTTGTATTAGGTTGTTAGAAGCGGCGGGCTCTCAACAAATGAATGAAAGGTCGGAGGTGGCTGTTTAACAGAAATTGAAAATTTCATTAACTTTTTTCATGTGCTATAAACAGACGAGTCTATTATAGGATCAATTTAGATTAATTTTTTGGGATCGTTATTAGAGAGAAGCAACTAGCTCTTAACTAGGACTCATTTAAAGAAAGAACCTCAGCATTTTTTTTTTTTAACTTCAAAGTCTTTGGTTTTCGGAAGATAGGAATTGCTGTTATATCCATGTAGATGCCGTCATGAGTCAATTTGGGTCTGGAACTGGACCTAAACTACCAATTCTTAGTTCCAAAAATGATCGAATCGAAACCAGACTCCTGGAAGCTGGTCCGGTTCTCATCGTTCATTTCCACTTTCAAAGGAACAAAAAACCATGAAATTAAAAAAAATATAATAAATCAATTAAATAATTTACTTAACTTAAGTAAAAAAAATGTAAAATAATTTTTTAACTTCAAATAACATTAAGCCTAACAATAATTGTTTATAACCCATTAGTTAAAAGAAATTTCATAATTATGTATTTATTTATATACAATCACTTGCACTTTTTTAGTTGTCATATTAGCAATGTGGCAGTATAAAATATTCAACATACAAATAAGTCCTAACAACACAGGTATAAGTCACACATTGTTAAAAAAAAAGTATACTTTGTTTAGAAATCTACATAAACTTAACAATATATTATTTCAAATATAGTTATTATTTGTATTGTTAATAACAACACATTAAATATCGTGAGTAGGAAATAATTTTTTTTATTATTTATGAGAAAATAGTTTTAAATATTTGTTTTTTAATTACAATTTTTTTATAATTTTCTTTTTTTTCTTTTTTTTTTTTTTTTTTTGTGATGTAGAACCACGAGAATCCCTGGTTCTTAATCCAGCGATTCCAAAACTATTGGGTTAGACGGTTTTTTGGGTAGAACTGTAAGAACCCGTCAGAACTAGCGAGTCCTTCACCAATTTGGACCTACCATCCCCAAGCTGGATCTCGATTCAGAAACCGCCAATGATAGTCAGGTCAGTTCCTAGTACAAAACCATCTGTGATGATGTCTATATCCATGAGTACAAAAACAGCCACTGCCTTTTGCCCTTTTTACTATACAAATGCTTATTGACTTTGACACATGACTTACTAGATACATTACTACACATAAGCATGGATCCTGAAAGCAAGACACATCAGACATAATAGACACAACACACGACATCCCAGACAATACACAAGGTTTTGCAAGCTTGAGCTCGGCTCATTTATTTTTTAACGAACTCGAGCCGAACCGGGCTTTCACGAGCTGAATATATAGGCTTGGGCTTAAGCCCGATAAGCTTTTTCAAGCTCGAGCTCGGCTCATAGTTAAACGAGCTTGAGTTCGGCTTGTTTAGCTTATATAATTTTTTTTAATTATATTTATAATATTAAATTAAATAATAATATATAAATACTAATTAATATATATATATTATATAATATAGAATATAATATCAATATTATATATATATATATATATTAAACGAGCTCGTTCACGAGCTTGGCTCGCTAGCTCTTAATGAGCCTGTTCATGAGCTTTGTTTTCCAGCCTATAACAAGTCTGTTCGAGAGCCGACTCGCAAGCTTGAGGACAAGATTCAGGCTGGCTCGTTTAGCTAAACAAGCTTGAGATAGAGCTCGAGCTCGGTCATTTTTAGCTAAATAACCGAGCCGAGCGGGCCTGAAACAAGCCGAGCTTGAGTAGCTGTAAAATAGCTCGGCTCGTTTGCAGCTTTAAACACACAACCACTGACACTGACACTATTACACAAAACAACCGCACACTGCACTGTGACTACTATTATATCTCCTTCGAGGTATAGACATGCACTAATGGAGTGACCGTAGAAGCTGTGCTATTAGACCAAGAGCTTGTGACAGTGTCCTATAGCACGATTTGCACTTTTATACACATTTTTGTGAAGTGTGTACTGAGTATTTTGAAAGTTGTACATTCTCGTGTTCGAAGTATATTAGTCGTAAGTGTGCTAAAGTGCCTCCTAACAAAAAGTGGCCTAGCTATAGAAGATATGAGATTTGGATTAACCATAACGATCAGCTGCTAGCAATGGTGATTGATGTCTATAATGGACAATGACCAGACATTTCTAACTTCAGACAGGGAACCGTGTGTACTCATTTCAAATAGCACACAAAAGAAAATCGTTTCTTGATTGACCAATATATATCTGTTTTTGAAGTTCTACCATGCTTTCCATACACATGCTTCCACTGCACTCGGCCCACAGTCACAGATTATATTGCTCTCTCACCTGCAATGCACACCTGAAGTCTTCAAACATACAAAGATCTCTTCATCTGGAATAAGAAAGTTTAACAGTTTTCAACCTAGAGGCAGCAGTAAGTGATGACAAAAAGTAGACGTTTCCTTTTGTCATCAGAGCTACCTAGAATTGGTCATAAGGAAATCTTTAGATCAACTTCAGAGAGGTCTTCATGGTTTGTTTTCAGCTTAACCCAGATACTGTTCTCATGAATTTTGTCTCAAATTTGTAACCCGAACCGTCAGCTAAGGTCTTTCACACTTTGTTTGGCATGATGGAATAATTTGGGAAGAAAAGATTTAATAAGGAAAGAAAATAGATGAGAGCAATTAGTGGGTAATTTGAATCCTTTTATATATTTATTTAATAAAAGAGGATGATAATAAGGGGACATTAATTATTACAAAACAAAAAAATTAAAAACGTAAATTTCTATATGCTCTTAAAAATAATAAATAATTTAGAAAAGATTTTTTCCTTTTCTCTCCTCCTAACTCCTATTAGTGGTGCAAAAACTCGCAAACTACTCATACCCAACTTGTTTCATACTTGGCTCAACTCATTTAGCTAAATGAGCCCAGCCTAAGCTTGTTTTCCGGCTCACGAACAAAGTCATTAAAAGGCTCATTTAATATAATATATATAATAACATTAATATATATTATTTTTATATATTAATATAATATTATATATAATATTATTTTGTTTTAATATTAAATATAATTAAAATATAATTATATACATTAACGAGTCTAACAAGCCAAGCTTAGGCTCAAGAATCCTTAACAGACTAGGCCCAAGCTTGTTTTCGGGCTCATTAAAAGTCCGCTCAACCCGAGGCCGTTTAAAGATTTAAACGAGTCAAGTTGAGACGGTTAAATCCTAGCCCTTGAAACCATAATTTCAAAGATATGCAAAGACCTCAGCAGGGCACGGTTGGTAAAATTGGATCTTTGTTTCATTGAGCAAATGGGAAATTTCTTGCGATAATGCAGTAGAAAAGATATTAGTTATAACAATAACTATATGACAAAAGTTAATTTACTCTGGACTAACTGGCTGGGCTGTGCTGTCACAAACTCATGCAAGAAGAGGTTATGGATAGCTGCAAGGGCCAGAGAGACAGATAGTCTCCTCCAAATTAGCACTTCAAACTCAGTTTGTCCTGCTTCAGTACATGTATTTCCATTAATTCATACCTTTCTCCCCATAGACCTGATTGGTTCTCTAATAATGATAGGACACTAAATTTAAAACACAAGACGCTGTTAAAGCTTTTGGGGAAGCTAAGAAATCTCAGTTCAAGACCGCAAATGACAAAATAAGGAAGTCAAATCGGCAATTTCCCATAAAGCTATCTTAATACAACTAGCTTCACGCAAGATTATGTTTACAAATTTATTCTTAGGATCTCCTTCCTAAAACCTCTTACATTCCTGCAACTCTATGATTTTTCAGCCAAAACATTCTATCTTCCAACTACAAAGATGATTTGGCCCACACAATATATACATAACGTATATACAGCGATGATAATATGAAATAGGAAATAACCTAACTCAGCAACCAAATTTTCTGGTGATTATCTTTGAAGTTGGAAACAAATCAATGAGGTAACAATAACTCCAATTTGCCAGTGAACTACAATAGTTATCTCAGGATGCAATGGTGGAGAAACTTTCCTCCATACTCACGCATTAGTAGCCCAGCTCCCTTTCTGTCTATAAACTGTTGTTTACTTTACTAAAACAAAACCTACACCAAAAATGTATTTTTATGGTGCAATAAATGGGCCTCTGAATATTAGTCTTTCTTCATTAATTAAGAAATAGCGTGAAATATCAAAAGCATTCATATAAACTGCATATTCACAGAATGCAAATTCATTTAATTTCTGTTTGTCACTGTACAAGAAAATGAAGCATATGTAAAATATGAAGGAAAAACAAAAGGGCAATGCCAGGTTGTACTTCTCCAAATATTCAAGGGAACTTGAATAAACAAATCCGTGGAAAAGAATTTTACAATTACTTGAACACAAGAAACACGAATTTGACTTGCTTACCATTTCAAACTCTCATAAGATGCGTCCACAGTCCTCAATCATCATTCCTTTGAGACTCCTTGCTAACCATATAGCAGTCTCTCTTGGAGAGACTTTGTCTTTCCCAAAAGGCTTCAAGACAACTGCAAGTTCTTCTAGCCTATTTTGCTGCAGCAATTCAGCAGACAGTTCTAGTAGTCCTTCAAGTGCCTCAGCCCTCTGCCTGAAAGACTTCACATCTAGAGTTTCTTTTGCTGGAATATCCTCTTCAACTGTGATGGAATTGGATCTTGGTGGCTGCAATAAATCAACTTTATTGACCATATCCTGTCTTGAGGCTGAAGGTTTAGTCTCAGGTTCATTAACACCAGCTTGATCAGAAGTGTTGGATTGCAGTACTGGTGCTTCTGAAGTACTTGAATTTTTTTGTGTTGAAGAGGTGGTCATATTTCTCACCTCTAGTTCATCTCGAACTACATTTATAAGCTTCCCAACACTCACATTTGGGACTCCCATTTCAACACTTTCCATTACTGGCTGTTCACTGCCAACTCGAAAACTACTGTGCCGAATCACATGTATAACATCATCAAAAACAGGAGGAAGATGTGGAGTAGCAGCTTTTTCTATTGTTTGAAGGTGCAAGGCTGTCCCTTTATCAGGCTGTAAATTCTTTTTCACAGATGAAATGGAAGAAGCATTAGAAAGAGTGTCGGTTTCTGGTGATAGAATCTCCCTTACAGTAAATTTCTCATCACCACTGGATGGAGACACAGGTTGTGACCTTTTATCTGTCATCAAATTAGATCTGATCGGAGGGGTCTCACCTTTGAAAACAGTTGTTTCTGCAGTAGAATCAAGGACTACGTTTGAACTCACTCTCTCAATGATAGTGCCTGCATTCCGAAAGTCAACAACAGTTCCAGAGCTTTTATATGAAACTGATGCACATATATTGTCATTTTGAAATGGTTGTGTAACCTTACTATCAAGATTATCATTTTGCAGATGGGACATGGCTGAACTTGAGCGAGACAGTGAGCTCTCAGTGGACGTAATTCTGTTACTATCAGTATATATCGTTTGTACTCCACTAATGGGAGCCATCGCCTCATCATAAACCTCAAATCCTTGAATGGATATGGTAGATGACTCAGAATTGCTGCTAACAGTTTGCATTGCTTTGGATGTCCCAAAAGGAACCTTCTCAGATTCCTCTGAGCTCTGCTGGCGAATATGTGAAGCAGCACTAGGAGATACTTGATGAGGAACTTTTTCAGATTCTTGACTAGCCACGTCTGAACATGATTTGCCATTATCACTTGCAGTGTTTGAAGAACTGATTCCTGGTTGCCTAACTCGTAAAGGAAATGATGATCTTCGGATCAGATTAGGAGGAGGAGTCTTCTGTCTAAGCTTCACTGGATGTGGATCATCGACATTTTGTCTCACAGCACCGGATGGGGGGATCCCCTCATGTCTGGGTTTTGTCTTTGGAGCAGAATCATTGGTAGGTAACTGAAAAAATTCAAAAGTCGTAAACAACAAAATTAAATGTAAAGCATTTTCTTATGGACTAAAAAGAAATTCCATATACCTGATGCTTTAAAGAATTTGATCCCTGAACCCTTTTTGAGGCTTCAGTAAGAGTTTTTGATGGGGTAGCAGCTGGAGTTTCTGTGTTAGACCTAATGCCAGGGATAGAGATGGGTTTGGGAACCTTTGGCGAGGCTTCCAAGTTCTTTTGATTAGATACACCTACAGCCCTTGTACGGCTTCCCCGCATGGGGGAACCACTTTCTCTGGCTTTTCCTTCTTTTAGAGCCATCATTATACTTTTAATGGTTCTTGGATGCTTTGCTTCACCATTTGATTGTACGTCATGCATAGGTTTCACTGCCTCTTGGCCATCCGATTTGGCAGAGCAAGCAGGAGTGTTTTGATTTTCATTTGACAGGGATTGCTCAGAGCAATCTTCATCATCATTGGAAGCTAAATGCATTTCACAAGGCCTACTGTTGCAGTGTAATGCAGCTTCTGAAAAGTTCTTTTCGCTTGAAAGTAAGCTATCTTTATCACTGCCAGAACTATTACTATTTAGGCTTTCAGCCATACTTCTTCTAGAACTGTGAGTACTCGCAACTTTTTGGGTTAGTGGGACTGAAGGAATGTCTGTACTGGTCAACATACTGCTGCAAGTAGGGATGCTTCAAGATTTCGGATGCCTGGATAAGTTCAGATTTCAGGATAAAATATCAACAGCAGTGAAACTCAATTTAAATCCACAAAGAAAGCCTACACTTGGTCGATGTTCCGGGTTCTTCCTGAGCATGCCCTTAATGAGAGTTTTCCTGTATCAAATGTTTCAACAATCGAGTAGGTTTAATTGAAGTTGTGTTGCGAAATATTTTCAAGAGAGAGAGAAAGCAAGGAAGAGAAGGAGGAACATTGCTCTAATGCTAGCAAGAAAAAAGTTATTTTCAGTGGAACTTGCCCTTGGGAGATTATGAAGGGCCACAAAAGTTTGATATTGAGTAAATTGAAATGCTGTACATTATGAAACTTTCCTTTCAATACATATACAGGATATCCGAAGCCTGGAATCAATGACATCCACTCACAAGAAATCTGCAGAAGTTTCTTCCGCATAGTTTGGCTAGAGATGATCAAAGGTTATTGGTGAAGTGGAATAAAATACTTCAAGAGATTAGAGAATGGTCCAAGAAACTAACCCACATGGCAAAGACAGCTAAACACATCACAAACGTTATGTGGGCCTTCAAGATCATAACACTGTTCTATTATGGAAAAGAAGACAATTATATGGAGGTGCCATTCAATGAACATGGAAAGGATGTAATTTGAGGCTGAACACATCTCATTGAGCTGTGAGTGTGGCCAAAAATCACAATCCCACGAAATTTTATGCTCTGGAGATCCAACTCAACCATTGTTTTGTACTCTTAAGATATGCTAATTGCCATTAAAAAGCAAAATTGATTTGTATAAAAGCATAGCACTGTTCTCCAAAAACAGGAATTGAGCATGTCTAGTAATAAGTAATTGTTCTGTACACACACACACGTGTGTGCAGGCATGCACACACAAGAAAATAAAAGGACGAAGAAGAAAGAAAAAGCATTTCAGCTGAAATATATATGTATAAACAAACACAGAGAAAGAATGTCCATAAAAATTGTGTGACTTACAAGGAGGGGGAGTAGCAGGATGGCAAGGGACCAATGGAGGAACGATTTATCTTACTGATCAATCCTGCCATATCCTGAAATTAATAGTATAATGCCAACAATAAGCATCTTAATACTTCCGACAGGAGTTTAAAAGAGATGAGGAGATAGACAGAACACAAAAGTGGGCCCTAGTGAATTAGCTTGTGATTGATGTTTTCCAATAGATGCTACAAATTCCATCTCTTATAAGGAATATTTCCATGAATACAGCCAGTCACCTCTACTATGCTCAAATTTCTTATCTAGTTGTAGAGAAAATTTAATCCAGAACCACATTTGATCATTTATGGACTTCAAATTTTAAAACCAAGATTCTTGCACACAATCCTCCGCAAATGTAGATTCACAAGGATTTTGGATCTACGTATGTAGGTAATATATCCAAAATTATTTCACTGGCTTAAACATGCAGTGCACAATCAGAAAGTAAATGCCCCTATGACAGCCAGTGAGAGAAGAGAGACATAAAGAGAAGGAGATGGGATGACAAACTGACATAGACAATGGGCCTTGTTCTCATAGTAATATGAACTTGCTAATCCTAGGAAAAACCACCATAAAGATTAGAATGATAGAACTTACGAAGGCCTTAAATGCTGGCCGGTGAGCAGCCATTTCATACATGCAGCAACCTGGAGAAAAGTATCTAGAATAAGTAAAGACAAGGTTAACAAGAAGCCGGATGAGGTATTAGGCATATGGAGAAGAAGCACTCACCCAGAGACCATATATCAGATTTAAACCCATAGGGTATATCTGCAAGTAGCTCAGGGCACATGTAATTCGGAGTTCCAACAACCTGCAAAAAGTACAAGGGCATAAATGACACTTTAGTAAGCATCTCTTTGGCCATTTGCCACAATTCACTTATATTGGTTCCCTGATGATGCCTACCGAAGAAGCCAGGTCATCTGCCTTCAAAGTTTTTGCAAGCCCAAAATCCCCTGAATCCAGTTCATGCCAGAGTCACAAAATCAAGATAAAGAAACGAATTATGAGAATCAATTTAACAAATTGACAACAGAGTAACTCACCCAAGCGAACATCTTGATCTTTCGTAAGAAAGATGTTGGAACACTGCAATCCAAAAGAAGATCTAACATTAGAAATATTTAAAATCATGTGTATAAGAACACGTTTGTTTATATGATTTTGAATGTACTTTTAGATCTCGATGGAGTACGAAATTTGAGTGAAGGTATTCAACCGCTAGCAGTAGCTGTGTAAACCACTTGCACAGTTTCTGTCAAAAGACCATGACTCAGAGTCAATGTAACCGAAAAATGAACTGCTCCATTTAAATAAGTATAAAGGAAAAGCTAAGTCAAAAGCATTACCTCTTCTGGGAAATGCACACCATTAGACTTCTTCATCAATTCGCCCTTGAACCAGACTAATTGTTAGAACTAAAGAAAACTATAAATAGCTAAGTCACGTGAAAGGAAACTTTTTCAGACCCATTAATACTCACATGTCTCCGCCTTCACAGTAACCGGTTACAATACAAACATAGCAACCCTGAGTCCAATTCACAAGAACTATACTTCAGCTAAAGGACAATAACCATGCTCTACAAAAATAACAAACCAAGAATAAGGCCAACAAGACCGTAGTTTCAAGTGCAAATTCTCACTTTCTCGACCCACGCTTCCTTGAACTCCACTATATATGGATGTTGAAGCCGCGCTATCAAAGCCATCTACAGTCAAATAAATTCCAAAATGAAAATACAAACAACAACCAGAATCAGCCAAAGTACAAACTCAATTAAATATCAAAAACACTTCTTGATCTTTCTAAAATTAATGCCCAAGTCATAAATATATACATAACAATAGAAAGAATGACAATTAACAAAAATAACAAACTCAACCAAATTCCATATTCTACCTCTTACCTCTTGATGAGCAGACCTCCTGCACCGTTCTGTCTGCCGTGCAAGCCGGATCTTCTTCAATACATACCTATGGTTTAAAAAATAAAATAAAATAAAAATACCGTTACTAAGCTTGGATCTCACAAGAAATTATCACAATCGCGTGATCCTAAACCATATAACTACCCAAAGGCACACTAATCCCATTCTCTCTGCTTTCAATAAAATCAATACATACACGAATACACATTTCTGCAATGCAGACAATTTTCACAGAAATGTATGAACAACTTAAGCCAAATTACAGCAATAATCAACAGACTCACTCACTTTTTCCTCTCGGCTTTATGAAGAACGAGAATAGCAGCACCGAAAGCACCACGGCCTATCTGTTCCATGATCTCATACTGATCCATTCGAGACTCCATCTCCAAAAACTAAACAACTAATCTCAAATCCCTAACAGTACCAAAACCACTCCCAACTTTCACCAATCTTCTTCCAGTCAGACCTAATTCACACCACTCCGTAATAACAACCCGAACACTCTTCGGTTACATGAATAGATCCGGTTCAAATAGAGAAACCTAATCTGGAGAAACAAATCACCGCTCGTAGTCTTGCAAAACAAGTCATTCAGAGAGAACACCGATCTTCGTAATGCAGTAACCAAAAAAGCGCGTATCGAAGCGATTCTGTATCCGTTCTTCACACAATACAGTTGTTGAGTTGAGCGATAGGAGTATATACGACAACTACTGGGGAAGGAAACTAAAAAAAGCAGAAAAAAAAACTGAACTGAAGAAGTGAAAAGATGAATATAATAAGCACGGGATAGACGAGTATTATATAATGTATAATATATAATATAAGTGTGCGTATGTATATATAATAATGTGGAATTAATGAATGAATGGCTTCGAATTGAATGCAGCTACGAATATCGAGTGTTTTTATGACTAGGATTTAAATAATTATGGTTAGAAGTTCAATCAGATCAAAAGTAAATCTCTCTCTCTAAAATGTAGGTCCGATGAAGGAGGAGGAGAGAGAATGAGATTTAGTGTTTTTGCTTGCATTGCCTGCTTGGTAGCTTGCCGTACGCCGACACTAATGTTTGGTCTAATGGCTATGAGCAAAAGGAAAGTGAAAATGAAAACTTTGTGACAGTGGGAGGCTTTTTTTTTTTTTTTTTCTTTTTCTTTTTTCTTTCTTTTCTTTTTGTTTTAGGCTTTTAGTTTTAGAAGTGTAAGCAAAGCAAGTAGTTTGTCAATTTGCTTGGTTTAATCTATGCAATCCCAGCAACACCTCTATTAACATTTACATTATGTCTAGAAAGAGGGAAAAAATTTAGGGAGGAAAGAAAGTAAAAGAAAAGAATTAAAGAGGAATAAAATAAAATAAAAAATTTATAGATTTTTTTTATTTGGATTGAATAAAAGAAATGGGAAGAAAAATAGTATTATAATATTTTTTTTGCTAAAATATTATAAAGCCCTTATATGTTAAAATTGGGTTTTTTTTTTTTTTTCAAATGTTTGATTGTCGTCTCATTTATTTCTCTCTCAGTTCCATTCAAATTAGATGAGAAAACTTTTTATTGGTGAATCCATTCCTTTTCCTTATTAAAATTTTCCCATCTAATCCCTCCTCTCCTGTCTTCTTCCCTCACTCCATTCAATTCCATTCATGCATAGTGGATATGGGCACTAAAAAAAGATGCTTGATTAACTAAAATAAATTACTTAATTTATTAATTTATAAATACATAATTTTATGAAATAATATGAATGATATTTATGTACATGTATCCTTAATATTAGAATTTTAAACACTTAACTCCATTTCCACATACCATAATGCCACTTTGCCATCTCTTTGTACTCTTTAAAAGATTTCCATCATATCATCAAATTAGTTTTCTAGAGAGAGTAACTCATTTTTCAAAATATATTTTGTTTTATAACTACTTCAACCATTAATATTCTTTACTTTGATAATAATATTAATAATATATTAAAAACAATGATATCCGCTCTCTCTTTCTCTCTTCTCTTTTTTTATTGTTTATAGCAAAAATCGTTCCTACTCTTTTTTTTTTTTTTTTTTTTTGCACACACAACACAAGTGCATCATGTCCTAATTAAATATAAATGAAATACCTATGGCTCTTGTCTCATAAACAACATCCAGATAATCATCAGGTCTATCATATTTGTGTTTCCATTATTTTAGAATTTATAATATTGTTTTTATGAATATAAATGTTGTTCAATTGTAAACAATAGTAGCTAGAAATAACCTATTTATTCTAGACTTTTATTAATATTGTCTATGATAATCAATCATCATTTTTAAGAAATTGCGAAAAACTTACTAATGAGAAATCTCATCAATAATCATAAAATGCAACAATAAATACTTCACATTAAAGTTGACATAACTAAAAGTCAACTCATATTTATAGTAATAGGGAAATTTACCAAAACTTGAAACGTTATTCCTTATATATCAACCTTAAAACATCTCTTAAGTCTAATGATTAATATTCTATTGGATAGTTTGGTCTACTATCATCACCTCATAATCCATATAGATTTCATATCTTGATAAGTCGAACATTATAAACTCCCCACATATTCCAGAAAAAGACAAAAATGATTGAGCCGAAACTTGGTACGCCAAATCCACAAGCACATACGCATGATCAACCATTACATACAATCACATGCAACATGACATCTAACGTACCAACCACATTTCATATCTATAATTTTAAGACAGCAATCAACACATCATAGGGTTATTCGGGCCTAACCTTAAACCAATAGTAACTCTTAACTCCACAACAATATATACTTATATATTTGTAAATACATATTTGGTATTAAGTAATCCCCAATACTCTAGAAACCACAACAATTTTTGCCTAATCTACCAAAATCCCTTCCAGGCGTAAATCTACTTAGGATAATATCACACGAGGATCATCAAGGTGTCATCTTAGCATCACCGATACTGCCGATCCACTAGACTTAGCCAAACACATAATAGCAACACATTTATTAGAACAAAATAATTACCTAGTTTATTTTCCATTATCGATACCTAACACGCAAAATCAATAAAAACAGTAATGACGTTCCTTATACAACATCTAGAATAAATAACTCAACTCTACTGAAAACAGCCCTACAATCATCACTGAGGCTTTCACAACCTTTGGTGCGACTGTGACTTGGCTAGGGTGTCCAAAATAATGTGAAACAGAGGAAATCATGTTCTAAAACATGGTTATGACTCCCTATTCATGTCTCCTACACTTCAAAAAGTGATTTTTATCCAAACTTATCCCTTCCTTTGATTAGTAAACAGATGAACACCCTAAAGTCAATATTAATACATACAACTCCCTTCAAAGCACTCTCACGTCAATTTATCGTGAATCAATTGATTGCTCTTCTCTTCTTTCACAATAAACAACCTATGAAACAAGGAATATATGTTTATGATTACAATTAAATCACATGTTCTTACCTTTAACTCAACGAAACGCATTAAACAACTCTTATGTTGCAAATCCAACGAAAAAGTTATGAGACTTCTTGTTTACCCAAAGCACAAATGCTTTTAACACCTTAACACGCTTAGGTTTAAAGGCTTAGAGATGTAGCATCTTAAATATTTCAAAAAGGAAAAAAAGATTGGCTTACTTTAATCTCTTATTAGTCATTCAAAGGAAATGCTAGTGGATGGAGATTTAGGGTTTAACGAGTTATTAAAAACTATTGTGAAAACAAAAGATACGTGGGTTAAAGGTGATGGGTGATTATTCTTATTATTTTATTGAGAGTCACTAATTTGTCCTCTTATTATTTAACAAATGACACTCTCTTGCCTTTCTATATAAAATATTTTACTTTATATTACATTATAAAATAACACTTCGACCTAGTTGGTTGATTTCTAAATCATAATATATTAGAAAAATGAAACAAGTTTATTCATTTAAATTTAAATCTAATAATACTGCAAGAGCAAGAATGTGCTGTGTGTAAAATGTATCGGTTGCTTCATTTTGTATAAATGTGATGTACGAAAAAAATTATAAAAGAAAGAGAAGAAACGCGGTTATTGATTATTAAAATAATTATACTAATTTATTTATTACATGTTTCAATTATGTGATTATGATTGGGTATCAATATGAGTCATTAAATAATTTACATAATTATAGAATTTTGCTTGATTTCATCTACATTTCTTTTAGAAATTATTGTTACATAAAAAATTTAATAGAAGGTTATGATACGATAGAGAAATAAGATTTTTTATTAGAAAAAAAAGAAAAAAAAATCTTTATCTATTGTTTGAAATCAACGACTTTGTTTATTAAATTATATGAATCCATAGATGAGCGGAAAAAAGACGGTTGGAAAGAAAGGTTTTTTTTTTTTTTTTCCCTTTAAAACCATGGATGCATTCAAATCGAGCTACATTACTTGGTGAGCAACTGTGGTGGAATATTGGAATGCTCAGTTACTTGGTAGGTCACAAAAAATAATGGACCTCCCTTTGTTGAATTCAAGTCATATACAAGTTTTCTTTTTTTAATCAAATGCAAGTTTTAGTAGTTGATTATTGATAAAAATATATATATTTTTAAAGTTTAATGAAATTGACTTTAATTATTGGTGTGATATGAGATATATTTTAAATTTATAAAATAATAAAATAGTTTTATTATTGAGCTACTTTATATAACACAAAGTCCCAATTAGAATCGTGTAGTTTCTAAATTTCTAAATTTTATTCAACTTGATCACATGACGGGGTAAGCGGCTTGACGTTGGTCATTATTATTTATCATCATTATGGAAATAATAAAAAAAAAAAAAAGAGGAATTAGGTGTGCACGGGAGTGATGGGAGCGAAAAGGGGAAAAAAGACCAAAAAATTATAATATAAGTAATGGTTGTTGTAACTGTCAAGTTATTACATGGTCATACAAAAACGACACTTTTTTTTTAATTCTATTGGGTATTTTTTTTTCTAATTTTAAATTCAAAATTTGATATTGCTGAATATGATATTGAATGAAACATTTTCATGAATAAATTTAGTATCTTTTTATAGTTATTTATGTTTGTACTTTTCAATCTGGTTCTAGAAATTTAAGGTAGTTAGTCTGATAAGCAAAATTTTGATTGAATATAGTATTTAGTAGCTATAATAAATATAATATATATATATATATATATATGAAAATTTGATAGGTAAAATTCGTTAAATCATTTTGCCAACCAAGAAAAAATTTAATTAAATAATAAAATTTAGCAAGTTTTGAAAATTGAAGTGTAAGTTAAATAAACACCTAAAATTTTAGGTCGTGTTTTTTTTTTTTTTTAATTCCTTTTTTTACCTTATCCCGAAAGAAAATGGTATCCACAGGTTTAAGGAAAACTGTTCAGGTGGAATGCTTGTTAAAAGGGGGGGAAAAAAGTAGAAATACATGTAAAGTAAAAGTAAACGAAGTAGGTATAGCTATAGCATGTATGTTTAATCCAGAAAGTCATTTTGATATTTTTTGAGCCCCATCGCTTTCATTTTGCTTGGTCCAATTGGGGGGAAAAGAACTAAATCTGGAGGATTCTTCCAAATATTTGGAGTTCCAACAGTCCTGTGGAACTTGCTGGAAGAAATCAGTACAACATTTTAATTATTCTTTTCTTGTCCATGCTAAATGATACCCTCAAAACATAACAAATTAACAATGTTAAAGTGCCAATATTATATATATTTATATTATTATTCTTAGCTTAAGCAACAATAAATTTATTGGCCCCCACATTTTGTATTTTTTCAATTGTATTATATGAATGGCATCACTTTGTCCTAATAAAAATAATATTGATAAATTTGCCCTCTTATATATATATATATATATATAAAAATGCATTCATATATACATCACGAGATTTATTCACATTAAAAATATTTATCTATATCATTAAGGAGCTTTTTTTTTTTCCAAAACTGAATTTCATTTATTGAAGCACATAGAAAAATAAGTACATATAGTACTGACAAAATACATTAAAAGAAATGGAGATCCAAAAGATCTAATCCGAATATGGACACATTTCTTAGATAAAAATGGGTTATAATGACCCAAAAAAAATCCCAGTGCAATCGCTGAATAAAATCCAACATTCTAGTTAGGAAAGATCCCATAATAGGATTACAAACAAATTGAAAACAAAAATAAATGAAAAAAAAAAAACCTAGATGTAAAATGGCTTGATGCGACTTTTTATTCATGGGTAGATAATTGATTGTAAACCTTCAAATCTGAATCAAGATGCCCATTGCAGACCTTTAGATCTGAATCAAGATGTACTTTTATTAAAGAGTCGCATGGTAGAAATTGCAATAGCACCAATAGAGTTAGAGTGGACGATCAAAATGTACAGGCAGTCGCCCATGCATTTTCTTAAAGAAGAAAACCCTAAGGGAAAGAGAGAGAGAGAGAGAGAAGTTTTCCCTAAGGCTATGTTTGTTATGATGAGAATTTTTTTAGAATGTCTTCTCATTTTTCTATAGGGTTAATATTACCAATGGTACTTGAACTTTGACAAAAGATACAATTAGGTAGCTGAATTTTAAAATTGATTAATTTAGTACATAAACATTAAAATTGTTCAGTTTAATACCTTAAAGAACTTTTTGTGTAGCTATCAGTACATCATCAAGTTCTTTTAAGTACTCAATTGATCAATTTCAAAGTTTTTCAGCTACTATATTAATCAATTTCAAAGTTTAGGTAAATAATTGCATATTCTATCAAAGTTAAAGTATCATTTGTGATACCATTTCTTTTCTATATTTGTTTAAAGAAAAAATGGACAATTATTGAAAAACATTTTCCCATATTTTGGAAAATATAGACTGATTCATAGCTTCTTTTTAGAAAAACAACTTAGGGATTATAAAAGCATAAGTTACTTTTCCATCAATTTACAATCTCTATCTTCCAATTATTTATTATCCAGAGAAATTTATTATTAATTAATATTTCTTATTTAGGTAGATTTATTTCTCATTCTAAAATGTACTTTCGTAAAATTAGCTAAACATTAAAAATATGATACTTTTAGGAAAAATTTAAGACAAATATATTCCATTAACAAATAGTTTTCCTCAAAACAAATGGAAATTCCTTTATCATTTATAATATTTGAATCAGTAAATATGAAAAATATAAGTAAATAGATGTAGAGTAGTATTTGATTTTTTTATGGGTGAAACTCATTTTACAGTTAATTTAAAAATAATTAAAATATTAATTATATAAAATTACCAAAATACCATTGTGATAACATTTTTAATATATATATTGCATGTAATAATTAGGATACTCATGAAAAAGTAAGTATCACATTTAATACAGGTGATACTATATTTACTATGTGTCACAAGTATTAATAGCCAATTAACTTGAAACGAATAACTATTCATTCACTCCTAATTTTACATAAAGCTACAATTATAGTATGCAATTGAGAGAAATGAAAAGCGATATTGAATTGGTATCTCATAAAATGATGAATAGTAAATCTATATCCACACACCCATGAATTATCATGGAAAATATCATAAATGATACTTGAATTTTGGTAAAATATGCAATTAAGTTCTTAAACCTTGATAATAATCAATCTAGTACATGATCTTGAAATTGATCAATTCGGTATCTAAAAATTTTAAAATTAATTAATTTGGTGCCCAAAAAAACTTGATGGAGGTACCGTTTCATTATTATTTTACATTACGGTCTTGTTTCATTGTTATTTTACACATAAAGACATCGAGATGGGGTGGTATTATTTTGCCAAGCAACGAGAATGTTGCTTGACGCTTTTCCAAAACTTGCTTAGCTCAAGAAGGTTTAAGTAGAAGCAATTGTGTTGGGTCCTAAGCATCCAAGAGAAGCATGCATGCAAATTTAATTTTTAGGCGCTCTAGTACAAGCCCATTAAGAGGCCACCTCCTCTGAAACTCAGCATCAATGATAGGCTGGTAATTGATAAGATCCAAAAGTTCATACAAAATCAAAACTGACATGTTTTTAACGTTCTAACAGCAGCGATGAATTATTTGCTAGACTTTCCCTTGGAGTGCGAGGGTGCTTCTTCTAGAGGTATGTCTCATCTAGAATGCCTTTCCTTCCTTTTCCCTTTCTTGCCTAGTCTGATCGACCACTCTTGTGGCAGTTAGGTAATATCTTGACTCCATTATTGATTTCTTGTTTGTCTCCCGGTCCACTAGGACTTCCTGTGGGTGACGTAGCAACCATGAAGGCAAGATAACTAGGCATCGTTAGAAGGCATGATGGGTCCAAGAAGAAGAGGAGGAAGAAAATTTCTCGAGGGAAGGGGAAGACAATGATCAAAGAGTCGATCAATGGTAACGAAGGGCTAAGGCCTCTTCAAATAGGTAATGATGTTGGTAGTGATTTCGCTTTAGCAAAAGGGGAGAGGATGGATATTTTCTTGGATGAGATGGACGCGGAGAAGGTCGTCAATTCAACCTCCTTGGTAGGCTCGAGTTGAGTGGCAATAGTTAGGTATTGAACTTAAGGGAGCCTGTCTCTTGGTCCCATTACGAGAAGGACGCACCTCCTCCTCTCATGGTGCGTGGATGGGTTCATTAAGGGCGAAATGTAGACAAGCATGGCTTCACAACTAGAGTGTTTGATTACCTGACTGGGAAGCATTATGAGGCGAGCACTCAGTCTTTTTCATCTTTCTTGCAATTCCCCCTTGATTCCTACTTATTTGTTCTTTGTTCCATTATATACCACTACGTTGGCAATGGTTAAGCAATTTTTTTAGGAGGGAGACTAGTTGGTAGGTTCAGTTTACTCGTTATGTATTATTGCCTTCTATTTACATTCCTTTAAGCTATACCCATCACTTGTAGGAGTCTCATGTTCCCTCTGATCGTGTACGTAAGCTAGAGGAAAGGGTGAACATTCTTCTCGCGTAGAACAATGTCTAATCAGGTGGCATTATGGTGATATTACTAACCTTAGGGGTGGTTAAAGGCGGCCGAGTTGGCATAGGCGACTACCTTAAGTGAGGCAGAGGGCCTAAAGGCTAAGGTTGCCCCGCTGGAATCTAACCTAGAGGGAAGCACATGGGAAGTGCAAAGGTTGACCATGTAAAGGGACGAGCTTTCATAACAGTATTATGAAGAGCAATCTGCAAAGGAGAAGTTCGAAGAGAAGGCTAAAGACGAAGAGGCTACTCATGTATCACTGAAAGCGATGCTGCCGAAGGGTGAGTCCTTTGATTGTCATGTTTATTTCTCTAGGGCATTCCTTATCCTAGGACCTTGCTGTTAGTTTTGTTGTGCTCCTTTGTAAGGGTTTGTTTATCTACGCACTACCATTGTTGACATACTATTTAAGGTAACTCGTCATACAACATCCACAATGGCATTTTTGAGCTACCAGCAATCTCAAGTGTTGTGTCTACATTCTCGATGGTATTTTTAGTGTTTTGTTGAGTCTTTTCGCCTTAAGCTCGGTCTCATGGTGGTGTTGGGGGTATGATTCCCTCGCCCTTAACCTTAAGAAACATGTCATGGTGGGATTTCTTCAGGGGCATGAACTTATGATATAGAGGATAGAGTTTTCTGGGTTCACGAACTCAATCTTAGTTGAGGTTGCTTTGTCCTTACTCACATTGTACCTGTCTCTAAGGCACCCCTTGTTCCTTTGATGACTTGGGTCATTGAGGGTGAACTCTAACCTGATCTCGGTTGCTTTTCTCGTGTTTTTCGTGACTTCTTTTCGGATCTACTTCTGTGCTTTTTCTCTCACCTCTTCAAGGGTAGTAATCTAACACTTGGAGAGGGAGTTGAAGAAAGGGCTTTCGGCAAGCACGTCCTATTTGATAGCTTCCATGGCTACTCCCTATTTGTCGGGATCTCCAGTCACCCTTTGTTGAAGCGGGCAAAGTAATCCTACAAAAGCTCATTAACCTTCTATTTGACCATGTATAAGTATAAGACATTCTTCTCCTGTGGCTTGCTAAACAAAAAATGTGCCATGAACCGTTAGCTGTACTATGAGAAGGAGTTGGTGGCTCCCTCGAGGAGTTTGCTAAATTACATCCTAGTTCCTTCCAAGAGAGTGGTGGGAAAAGTTTTACACCATATGGCATCGAAGAAACTGTATAGCATCATGGTAGATTAGAATTGAGCTAAACGGTCTTTAGGGTTCATAGTCTAATCATACATTTGAAAGCACGAAACCCTACTACCGGTATGTAACATTGCAAACTATGCTATTGTGGTAAATGGTGACTTGGTCATTGCCCTTTGTGGCATCGTCAGACCTTGTAAACTATCCTTTAAGCCGGTGAGCCTTCGCATCATTTAATCAACCTTAGCTAGGGTCAACGAAGTCTTCGCATTTTTGATGGGCAGTTGTTACTCCTCAAGGGTACAGTAGTAGTAGTACACAAGCTACACTTACATACTATTACCAGCTAACCTTCATAGAATGACATATTTGCAAACAACAGGATCTTTTAGTTACTTCGATAAAAAATGATAAATACTTATAAGCTATAAATTAGTAAATACCTGCCATCACAAAGTAATGGATATCATAATAGTAGTACAGATCGTGATTCTATTCTATATGTCTCCAAAAATACAAACTAATAGTATAAGTACTAACTAACTTATAACTAGAAATAAAGATAAATAACATAATCCGAAGATCCCATATTCTTCTAGCTTCTAAGTTCTTACCAAAGCCAAGCTCCTAGAAAATACAAGTCATGGTCGTAGAGTTAACCTAAAAGGTCTTTAGGAGTGTGAGCAAAATTACGGGCTTAGTGAATAACCAGACATATTGTACATCAAGCAAGTTTATTAGCAAATCATATGTAATGCATGATCAACCATATGCACAGAAATAAGCTTGGATGATTTAGAATCCAAACAAGAAAAAGATTTATGCCCTCTTTTTAAGGTTGAAGAACAATTACTTAATGATCCACCTACTCAGGAGAGACTAAGTACATAGGAAAATCAACGATTTCACGTTTTAGGATTATCACTTTGATTTTTAAGATATTTTAGCTGACCATTTCCTGCACTAAACCTTAGAAACTCCTTAAGTATTAATCATTTCAAAACGATACTATGGGCTTCGTTGCTACTTAGTTCCTATAGAATTGATGGAACAAAGAAAACCTTGGAAGAACTAACACTTTAGAAAAACCAAGCATTAATAGAGAACCAAAATATTAATACGTAGCAGGTTGTCATCCTTTTTAAATATGAAATAATGCAGTTTGTGTAATGCATGACTATTGTAATTATAAAGCCTATAATTTATAGTCAGACTTATGGTGATCATACAATACACACACAACATATAACATGCTTTTCTCAAGTTATCAAACAATATGTATTATCACTTTTATTATTTTGATTTGTCAACCAAACATACAACTTACATCACATACTCAATATATTCCACAACAACCATATTATTATCTTTGCATTACATATGCCACTAGTTCCAAATACAAGCAATGTAATAGATTGGAGTTACCCACCTACTCATGATGGCTAGTCGTAGCAATCTATTGGGAAATCTTCAATTGTATCAAGGTCACCTATTGAGATGAATAAAAATATTCATCAATAAAACATAAATTATATAACTAAACTCCTATAAGTGTCTAAGTGTCATGTATTGGTATTTGATTTTATTCCTATTACTTGTATTGATCTTTTAGTGGTCTTATGGTAATAATTATTATTTTAATATTATATTTCCATATTGCTTGTCTTGGTCCTATTTGATATTTATATTTTTACTAGGTAATTGTAGAGGTTGTATTTAGAATATCAATATTTTATCATTACTTTTATATCATTCCTTAGTTGACCTATTATGGTAACAAATATTTGTTTTTTATCATTTAGTTTCGTTGTGTTTCTCTTGATCTTCATTCCTATTATTATCTGTTATTTATGGGTATCACATTATCTTTAATTCTAGCTAATCTACTTTTCCATACTTGTATATTATACACCTATATAATACAACTATCATAATTTTAATCATTTATTATACACAAGTATTTTATTTGCAATAGTTACTAAAGTTTATCTCTTAATCAAGTATTAAACATACAAATATTTATTTATTTATTTATTATGTTCAATGTTATATATATATATATATGTATATAAAAATTTGTTACACAGGAACATATTTCATTCGGAGGAAATTTTGCACGTAAGCTGGCATGATACTCTGTCAGTATTGAACTCTAGGATGCCAGTGTTCGTGTAACTTTTACATGTTAAGCATTCCAGTGTAGGCCGGCTTTGAAAGCCGCCTATATATCAACGTACGCCGCTGGTGTAGGGGTTATACGCCGTTGACATTCGTTGTTTTTACATAGAGAAAAATTTTACATAGCTTCTGGTCATTATGCACTGGCCCAAAGGCCGCCGGCTTATCTATGTATGTCACCAGTGTTGGGCACTTAAACCACCAACGTAGGCCTAATGTTGATACTATTCATCTTCTTCCTCATTTTTCTGTCATCTATAACTTATTTTCTTCATAATATATATTATACTTGTATTTAAGCTGCTCCTAGGTGTTTTTACATGCTCCACAAGTATTATTCATACCATATCAATACATATAATGTCTTCTAATCATTATACTACATGGTTTCTAGCTATTATCGATATTATAACATATAAATAGGGTTTAGGGTAGAGTATTACCTTGTATGAGCTGATGTGAAGGTGTTGAATCGTTCCTTACATCTTGAAACGAACCTAGAGTTTACAATAACATTGTTTAAGCTAATGTTTAGCATATAACTAACTTAAAGACAAATTTAAATTACCTTGTTTTTTCTTTTCCAAGCTTATTTGTGTTTAATGGAGCTTGTTTATAGATTTATGTTTGGATATGTTTTGGTGGTTCAATGGGGACGAATTTGGGTATTGTTTGGAGTGGTTGTTGGCTGAGGTCTGGGTGCTTTGTAGGTTTAATTGTCTTTGTTGTTTTGTTCTTTAAGAAGTCATTTATATACATGTGTAGCACCTCATTATTTTTCAGACAAGAAGAGGGAAGGAACTCCACCAAAAATTCTTGATTTTGTGCATGTATTGGCTGCATTTAATGAAGGCTTATTTGTGCTATTTTGATTGGTTTTTGTGTCTATTTGCCTGACTTTCTCAACTTACTTGACCTCTTTTCTTTGTAAAATTTCGGCTAATAATTCTCAAGGAAATTCCAACCATGAATCTGTTCCAAGTTGCATCGAAATTAAGGGGAAATTATTATAATATTATTTATTTGTTTAATTATCTTAGTTTTAGGGTAGTTTATTAAGTTAAACGGGTACATATATGATAGTTATTTAGGAGTTCCATCTCCAAAAATTTATTTAAGGCTTCCAAAAATTTTCTACGTTATTATTGGGTTTAACTTTGGGTTTAAAGTTTATGTGATTAATACAATTAATTATTTTTAGGGTTTGATCTTATGCGATTACAGTTTTAGAAGCTTAATAGGCCAATTTTCGTTTTAGTCTCTAATGGCATTACAATTCCCTAACTAGAACAATACTGTGGTCCAAATATTTATTTGGAATCTA
The DNA here is from genome assembly GCA_024138025.1 of Combretum micranthum. NCBI lineage: Eukaryota > Viridiplantae > Streptophyta > Magnoliopsida > Myrtales > Combretaceae > Combretum > Combretum micranthum. Next base: position 131,956 of record JAMXBD010000297.1, read on the forward strand.
GTTTGTGAGTTATGGATTTGTTTTTATTTTTATTGTACATTTATAACACTAACAGTTCATCCTTAAGGTATCGTCTTCTAACTATAAGCTTTATTGATTATTTACTTGCTAATACAATTGAAGTCTCATTTAAATTATTTCTATACTTTGAATTTTCGATACTAGCTATGAAATCTTATCTTTGACATCTTTTACTATCTATAGGACTTTGCTTTAGAGTTTGAGGTTATATATAGGTTCATTATTACTTGTGGCTTCAATCTAAGGTCCTTATTGAGTCTTACACCAACCTTCTATTTTCTATGTTTGTACATTTATTCATTTCTATTTGTACAGCAGTGGTCGTGCACGATGCAATATGACTTTGGCTGTACACGGGGCAATGGCCGTCCTCACCGTGACGGCTATGCTTAAGTCTTCTTCTCCTAGGAGTTAGAAGGCTTGTGGCCCTCTCAGGGTTGTGGACGCAGCCCATCTTTGATTTGGTGAACTAACAGCCTTTCAACGGTCACGCAAGACGTGCCTAGAAGTTATAATGTGTTTGTCGGATGTTACTTGTGTTAGTAATGGAGTTTGGGGTCATCCATGTTCTGAATAGGTGACACCTTAGGCTCCCTAGAGGCTGTGGAGATAAGGATCGGCTACTTCCCCTACCATGTTGTACCTTTCTAGCTTCCTCAAGGCTTATGATCCTCTGGTAAAGTTATAAATTTGTGTGTTTCACATTCCATAATGTTGCGCATCAATTGATGGCATAGATCCTCTAGTTCTAAGATACATCTCGAGTTAATGGGTTCGTTTGCCACGGGGGCCTGTAGAGTCAATAGTTGTTGATCAGGTATAGGGTATGTGTCGTCATTCTGGACTATAGGGAGCTGATTGCTACCCTCTAACTGTCCACTCCCTCAAGGTAGTTTCGCCATATGCTAAAAAGGGAAGGCGACAGTACTAGTGTAATTTTTTTTGTTTGTTTTGAGGTTTCCCACAAACGACGCCACATGCTACAGGTATTGAATTTACCGATAGAGGTTTAGGCCCATTTTCTCTGTAAGAATCGAGCCTAAGCAATTCACTTTAACCTACACATACAGAAAGAGCAGTCAGCCTTATACCGGAAGATTATCCAATGTGACCACTTTGATGCTTGGGCGTAGGTTTACCCTTAAGTAAAATGAGAAAGTAACTTATGAGGGAGATGAAGGTAGCCCTCGTGATCCCTTTTTTTGTATTTTTTTTCGCTTACCTTCTATGAAAATAGCTGAAGTCCTATATAAGGAGGCCATTGCGATTCTCCAAAGGGACTAGGGAGCACCCTTTACATGTGGTAGGTCCCTACTGGGTCGCCAGCTGACCTGAGCCTTCAGCTACAATAATATCAGATCTCGCTTATTTTTGTTTTGTGGCAAGGATATGCTGGGTACAGAGAGTAGCTAGACTAAGCATAGACTATTAAGGAGATCTACTCGTTAGGTTGTTGTAGGCAGCTTGAAGAGGTTAGGGGTTGCGACTTACATGACCTTCTTGACCACATTCCCTATGTATGGAGATAGAGGTTAGCTTGTAGGACGTGCTCGTTTGGGGTAGCCTAAGGTCGCGTAGGCATTTGTCGCTAATGTAGTGGTGTGACTAGTCCCATGGGCTTCTCGTGGATTTGTCTTCCTGGCGAGGCTGAACTATGAGTTTTTCCCTTTGTTAAGCCCTAACCCAATAAGACTTGTAAAAAATTCACTATCAACTAGTATATAAAATAATGTCTAGTACAACTTTGCCAAAATAATAATAATAACAATAATAAAACCCCCCTACGTCTTTTATATTTCATTTTAAGGTTTATGCATCGTAAATACATGCAAAACATACCTTTTCTAGTTGTGTGACGAAAAACAAAAGAGAAAGAAAAAGAAAACCCATAAATTAGTGGTTTTTTTTTATCATTATTGATGGTGAATAGTGGTCTCATTAATCAATAGATCCATAAATCTACTTTTTTTACTACTGATGAAACAGTCAGATCATCATTCACCAGTTAAATAGTCATTTCATTAGTTAGATAATGGATCCATGGGATGACGTCATGAATACTACTTGAACTTTGATAAAATATGCCATTAGGTACCTGGACTTTAAAATTTATTAATTTAGTACCTGAACTTTGAAATTAATCAATTTAGTACCAAAAAAATTTAAAATTAACCGATTTAGTACCTAAAAGGACTTAATAGAGGTATTGTTTGCATGTACAGAAAGTTTTTTTAGGTACTAGATTAATTAATTTTAAAATTTAGATACTAAATTGATCATTTTCAAAGTTTAGGTACCTAATTATAAATTTTATCAAAATTTAGATACCATTTGTGATATTTGCTTAATATCTACATTAAAGCAATAGAAGTACAAAACATCTAGGAAGTCTTTATTATTGCTTGTGAGTTTCAAAAGAATAAATTCATTACATTCTAATTCTCGACTAGTAGAACATAGAAGGCATGTCCTTCCATCTTAGCGGCCATTGGCTAAGCTACTTTCACTTCGTTTTTTCTTTTTTTTTTTTTTTAATAAACTGATTCTTTAAAGAAATTCTAGATTGTTATATTACAGTAAGAAAAGTGATACAGCGAAGCAAAAGAGAGATAAGTATCACAATCTGTTGATTTTGTGAATACGCAGAAAGTGACGAATGATAAAATTGAAACTCTTTGAATCACGCACGATTGTCGAAAGATGATCTTCTATATATCTGTTGATTCTGAGAATACCTAGACAAATAGACATCAAAATTCGAAAACCCAATACAAGTGAGAATTTTGAAAAAAGGATAAACATTGCAATCTATTGATTCGCACATGAATACTAGAAAGTAATCTTTCATCAACCTGTTGATTCCATAAAATACGAGGAGAGATATGAGAGGCAAAAATATATTTTATTCAATCATAATTCTATGTCTCAATATTTACAAGTCTAGTCTGTTTATAGGATTGAAATAAAATCTAATTAAATGACTTAATATAAATAGAATGATATTAATCCTATTCAAAAATATTATGCTCATATTATATTAACTTTAATCCTATTAAAAAGATACTGCTGCTATTAAAATAACATTAATTCTATTAAATATAGAAAAAGAAATTGTAATCTTCCTAAAGCTTGCACTCCGTTATGCGCCCCACATCATTCTCTCCATGTTGGAAAAAATTTGCCTTCGAATTTTCATCATTGGCTTGCCTTCATGGTGTGATGATATTCTAAGATGAACGCCAACTCTAATACCAACTGACAGCGAAGCAAAAGAGAGATAAGTATCACAATTCTTTGATTTTGTAAATACTTAGAAAGTGATAACTGATAAAATCGAAACCCATTGAATCGCGCACAATCGTCAAAAGATGATCTTCTATATATCTATTGATTCCGACAATACCTAAACAAATAAACATCAAAATTCAAAAACTCAATAAGAGTGTGAATTTTGGAAAAAAGGATAAATACTGTAATATGTTGATTCGCGCACGAATACCAGAAAATAATCTTCCATCACCCTATTGATTCTATAGAATACCAAGAAAGATAAGAGAGATAAAAATATATTTTATTCCATCATAAATCTTTATCTTAACATTTATAAATCTAGTCTATTTATAGAATTGAAATAGAATCTAATTAAATGAGTTGATACAAATAGAAGATATTAATCCAATTAAAAAAGATTATGCTCCTATAAAATTAACATTAATCCTATTAAAAAAGATACTGCTGCTATTAAAATAATAATAATTTAATTAAATCTAGAAAAAGAAATTGTAATCTTCGTAAAATAATAATGTTTCCTTCTTATGCTTGCACTTTGTTATGCGCCCTACATCAAAAAGTAACTTTCCATTGAGTTTCATTAGAAGTGTTCCTGTTTATATTAACAATTATTTAAAATACATTATTATTATAGGTCGTGATTTATTTGGATTATGTACTAAAGCTTAAATGATTACATTAATCTTATCTTTTAACCTTAACCACTATTATTTTCCTAATAACCATACTATACTTATTCCCTTCACTAAAATAATAATTCTATTGCAACATTATTTTTTTCTTATTTTTTAAACATAATTATTATAGCATCTAGTTATCCATAATAGTAATTCTATAGGAAATACCTATTAAAAAATATTAAATAGTCATTCATCATGCAAAATTTATAAATAGTACTTCAATAATTGAAATATTTTTTTTCCAAAATATCATTTTTCATATAAGAAATTAACAAATAAAAGTTCTATTACAATTTGATTTTATTATTCAATTAAAATAATTCTATTATAGCTTTATTCATTCAATAAAGTAAAGTGATTCTATGAGTTAGAGAAAATGATCACTTTCCAATGTGCATTGTCAATAATTGTTTCTTAACATTACCATCACGAGATATTGGTTCCTCATGTTCAACATCACAATCACATTCATCTACTGATCATTGTGATTACTAGAGTTGTGCAAGTGCACTAACGACTTGTTCATGAGTTAAATGGTCATAATTTCTTGGCCCTAACCTATCCTACTAATTTGACCCATTTAACCCACTATTATATAATTTGGGTTAAAGGAACCGGAAAAAAAGGCTAATATGGCCCACTTATCAAAACAAGTAATTTTTAAACAATTAACTTGACCTATAAAAATTAAAATAATAGTGATATGTAATTACATTATTTCTATTTGATGTTTTGATTTTCTTAAGCTTTTTTTTTTTTTTTACAAGTAGGCCAAAATAGGTTGGTCCCACCTATTATGGGCTAGCTTACTTTAGCTTATAGGTTGAACTGGTAGGATACAATTAACTTATTTTTTAACGAGTTGAAAAAGACTGGTCCTTACGCCTTTTTAAAATGGGTTAAACGGGTTATGACCCGTTTTCCCAACTCGATTGATTACTACACAAATAAAAAATCATAACAGCTAAACCCTTGCATTGTCTTCAATATTGTCTTGACTAGTATTATCATTTTTTATATTAAGAAGATGCTTTGCTATGATTGTCACCCAAAACATTAGAATTACCAGTTTCGAAACTTGATAGAGATGCTCACAAGATGCATAGGCTTGCTTCATGGTTTGTAGGGTGTGAGGGTGTGGTCCATTGTCATGGTTTGGGTCTATGGTGGTGCATGGCGAGTGTGGTTTGTGGTCATTGTAAAGTCTAAGATTGTTCTATTTGAAATTTTATTTAAAGTTAGTTTGGGAGTCAATAGGATCCAAATGAAAAGTGAAAATATAAAAATGTACTTTATAGTGTAAACTAACATTAAAATACTATACTATGCTTATAGTTTTTCAACAAAGACATGATGGAAATAAGTAAATTTAATATAAATTTTGATCATATTATTAGTTAAAATATAAATAATTAAGCAAAAATCATTTTGCAGCATACAACTAAAATATATATTAATGTTGATATAAATAAATTACAACATGAAACATTATTATGAAATGAAAAAAAAAAAAATTATCAATCACTTGATGTCTCATCACCAAGACTGCCACAAATTCTACCAACCATAGTCATCATTGTCATTATCATCATCATCAGCGCCATGGTACTACTATCAATAATATTCATATCTTCTAATTCAAAGTCATTCTAAATATTCATGGGTAAATTATACTAAAATGTATTAATGTTTGAAGATAAGTTTATTTAAGGTAGAGCGTTTCAGTGGTTAAAAAGATGTATTAATTTTTAAAAGTGAATCAAATAAGGTCTCAATCACGAAGTTCACTTGAGGTATTAAAGTTTGGTTAGTTTTCAATTAACAATTTTCTTCTAAGTCAAATTGCGATACTTTGACTCATTTTAAATAAAATTTTTTCACAAACGTTGATTTTTTTAACCATTTGAACCATTTAAACTTTAAATGAACTTACTATAACCATTGATACATTTTGATGTAATTTACCTAAATATCCATCCATATCTCATATTTAGTAGCATCAATATCATAAATACGATTTCACATAAGTCCTGCTCTATGATTCTTAAAATCTATAAGTATACCAACTTCTTTTATGATATTGTATTCATCTATTTTCTCACCCTTTGCTTTTAAATAAATACCTAACTAGAAATTTATTTGATGAATGAATTATATCTTCTCCTCCACTATTTATTAATCATCAAATGAGAATCTTCAATAGTGAAATTAGTAGTATAATTTATTTAGTTAAGAAGAAAATATGATCACTCAAGATTTGATGGATTGTTTTAAGTTGTAGAAGAATGTTTTTTTTCCTTAGTTTTAATAGCTTATTAGGCTGAAGTAGAAGTGTATGGATTGTATAAGACGTGTAGAATCGTATAAGATCTATTATATCATAAACTCTAGAAATGTGTAGAATCATATAACCAAACTCACAATTCTACTATGAGTCTATGACAAAAGTGATGTATCCAATTTTAATAAAAAAAAAATTGTAGAATTGTACAAGTGGACTCATGATTTTGACAATTATATTCAAGTTTGTAATGGTGCTTAAGTATGGTTCTTTAATATGGTTTTGGTCAATATTGGTAGTTTTGTGGACAAATGGGGGCTAGGTTTAGTGAAGAAGCATGTACAAGTAAAGAAAGAAAAAGGGAATAAGAAGAAGGACGGCAAAGTGTTGAGATTAATGAATAGCTAATCATAGATCTCCTTTGGTATGCATAATATTTATTCACGATAATGTCACAAATGAAACTAAACTTTAGCAAAATATATAATTAGGTTCCTAAACTATGAAAAATGATCAATTTAGTATTTGAATTTTAAAAAATTAAATTTAGTACTGGAAAACTTTTAAAATTGATCAATTTAGTACCTAAAAGAACTTTATGAGGTACTGTTAGCGTGTATGAAAAGTTTTTTTTTTATGCACTATTGCCAATTTCAAAGTTTAGGTACTAAATTGATCAATTCAAACTTCAGGTACCTAATTATATATTTTGTTAAAGTTCAGGTACCATTTGTGACATTAGCCCTATTTATTCTATATTTGAAGGGATTTTTTTTAGTCCCACTTAATAGCTATTATGGTTAAGTAAATGCTATAATAGACCTATTTTATGGAACAAAAAGAAATAACAATTTTATTCTCCTCTATTCGGCAAGTGTGGGCTCTTAGAGAATGAATCAATTTAGCTTTTAGAATAAACTAAACTATATTGTCACTCCTATTTACAAAGACGCCTAACTTTTTATTTCAATGCACATCTTTGGAGGAATTTGAAAAACAAAGAGAAAATTACATTGATCATCTATCATCACTTTACTTTTAAAAATTAAGTTGATTCAACCCCCCTCTCTCAACCCAAACCACATGGATTGAGATATTTCAATCACATGACTACTTGCACAATGAATAAAAAAGATTCAATTGGACAAATATTTATAGAAAAAAAAAATAAAATATAAGGGGAAAAAAAGAAACAAAGACGAAAAGATGAGAAATAAGTGAAAACATAATAAAACTACCTTCTATATTTTACCTTTCCCCTAATACCATCACCATCATTAGCTTATCCTTTTTTTCCTCTCTTTCCATTCTTCTCTTCCTAATCATTTTTTTTTTCCATTCATTCTCTCTCTCTCTCTCATTAGTTGTCACTAAAATTATGGAACTCTTGGATCAAGTTCATTTTGTACAAATTTTGAGTGCATAGATCAGTTAAAGCATACCCAAATGAACCTAAATATAATGTAAGTCAATCTGGAGTAAAGTAGATCAACCTAGATGTAAGGGCTAGTGAATTGAATGCCAGGTCAACTTAGAAACTTGGCAAATCAATTAAGATGGATACTCTAGTCAGTTATCCATGGCACTTCAGTCTATTGCCCCAACATGAAATTGTACGTTTTGTTTAGCTAATTCTTAATATGAAAACGAGATAATTTCCATACTTTCCTAATTTAGCTTCTTTTTATTTATATTAGTTTCCTATTTTTATTGTTTCTTTCTTTTTTGATGTAAGTTCCTATTTTGTCCTTTTAATTAAGTTCTCAATATAAGTCCATGCAGAAAAATGCCCATATTATTAAGTAGTGAGGATGAATTTAGTAAGTTTCTCCTAATTCTTGGATTCTCATCAATCTTTTAGATTGCAGTGACACTATTATTTAAATTTCGTATTGATATCTATTAACAATCATTAATTAATTTCATGTGTCATATTGAATACTGTTTTAATGAAATTAACTCATAGGATATGCATCAAACCATTCTATGTTTAAATCAACCTCGGTTTGCTTTGAAATCCATGCGGAACATCCAATATTAATTCATCCATATGTTTACTATCCACTTGTTAAAATATCCAAAAGCATCTCAAGTACCTTCTTTAATTATTTTTATGGAGCTTATGTCCTAAATTCAAATCCTAAATTGTCTTTTAAATTGATTTTTTATCTAGTTCATACCAAATCAAGTCACCATACGTTGCAATCCATTCCTGATAATTGTGAATTGCAAAAGATAAGATTGATAATCACAATGTACTCCATTGCACCATCCAAGATGCAACTCAATGTTCATAAAAATGGTTGATGGGGTCTAGGCACATGAGTGGTTTGATTCAAGTTCCAGGTCAAGGTTAATGTGAATATTGGTCTTGGATTGAGGAATAAGATTACCATGCCTCATTAGATTGTTAACATTGATTGAGCCATATAAATTATTATATTTTCTAATTATTAAAGAAAAAGGTGTTTATTTTCTTTCTAGCATTTAATAATAAAATTTAGGGTTTTTTTAAATTTTCTTTATCCAATGCAAATTTTTAGCCTACTTTTTTTGGGTATAGATCCTAATTCTACATTTTTAAAGCACATCTATAATTGATTTAGGGTTTTTCTTGAGTGATTTGTTAGTTCTTAATATAGGTTAAACTGGATAATGGATTGATCCAAAAATTGTATATTCAAATAAAACACTAACTTGTTGCTGTACAATTTTTTTTTTTTTAAATGGTTTACAATGTAAGTACTTTTCAATGATAAGTGTACAACTTTTAGTATTAGGGTAAAAATATAAAAGTTTTAGAAAAAAATATACTTAGAAAAGGCTAGCTATCAGAATCAAAGAGAGGAAATCTAAACTTACAGTTAGTTACTATGCACTTTCAGCTAGGGTGTGTAGATTCGTTGGTTTGATGTCGGTGTTAGATTCGTTGTTTTGATGTCAGTTTATGATCTATTTAATTCATATTATTTATCAAAAATAGATTAAAAGAAAAAAAGCAGACCACACGTATAAGATGAAAAATCATGTAAACACACCCTTAAAGGTTGGTTTATTGGGGAAAATAAACAAGGTCAAACAGAGGGGGGCCACAGTACAGTACGAAATAAAATATGTTTCGTGGAGGAAACAAACTGTCCATGTGATACAACTGGTAAGCCCTGGAGGGTTGACCCCAGCAAACATAAAAATCACAGCACTACAGATCCATCAGTATATTCAAGTTAAAGCGACTTGACAAATTAAAGACAAATAAATGATTAGTGTATTGTACATTGGCAGGATGCTGCAGATGGATGAGTAGGCAAATGGTAGTATTCCTGTGATTCGGTGTCACTATTTAGGGATAATAACAGCCGGTATTATAACATAAATTTTCATATATTTTATTATAAGATTGTAGGATGTAATATCATATTTGACATGTAAAAATGATATCAAATGAAATCATCAGGACGAAATAAAACAAATATTAGAATGATAAATCTATTTTTGTTGTTGAAAATATTCGTAAAGTTATTTATTTTATTCCAATGTCATATTTGATTATGTTAAATTTGAAACAGAATTGAATGGAATGGAGTGAGTAGAATCTCTTTATAAAATTAAATAAATGAATACAATAATAATATGTCAATTTTCATCCTGGTTTTACACAACTAACGCACATTTAGGAGTATTTACTGTAAACAGTTAAGTAAATTTAATTATACGTGGGTCTCTTTGAAAAAAAAATAAAAAAGTTTTCCTCTATATATGTAGATAGTTAACGTTGAAAGAAGAATAACATATATTTCCACATAATCACCTAAACTAACTTCTATTATACTAAGACTATTTTTTATTTTTTTTTCTTTATTTACATAACCTATCTAGTAGATTATTTAATGATTTAAATTTTATCCAACAATAATCTTACCATTCAAATACTTATCACATAACTTTTACGTTTATTTTAATATAATAGTAGCTAGAACTATTTAAGCGGAGCAGACTATATGAACCAACCCATTTGTTTCGTAAAAGCAAAGAAATGGTTGGGCTAAAAATTTTAACCCACATTAATGTGCAAACCATTGTCTCTCACCCCACATAACCCGTGGGTTAAAGCAGGCCCCTTTGCAATTCGGGTTTGCCTATAAACCCACATTAAAAAAATATATTTTTAAATTTAAATATGGATAAAGTTGTTATTAATATGATGATTGATTATGATTTATCACTACTCTTGTAGTGAAGATGTGTTGGACACTGTACTTTTTTATGTTTTATAGTCTTAATTATATGTTTGAGTAATCAATTATTTAAGTGAAATTAAAACAAATACTTCCATGAAATTGTGAAATAAAGAAATTCTTTTTCCTATATGTGAATAAGATATTTCTATTGTCAATTAAGAAAACAACAAATTCTTTAATATAATTATATTATGATATAAAGTTAAAAAAAAAATGAATGAATCTTAACGAGTTAGTGGACCAGCCAACAACTCACATGAGGCGAATTTTGTTAGAAATTTTAGCCCACATAATAATGTAGGCTAAAGTGAACTAGCCTGCATAACCTATCGGTTGAAACAAAGGTAGGAGGTTGACGCGCATAAATCGCTTGCACAACTTTAATTAAATCTAGCAACATTATCATCGATCGTCAAGTGAGATGTAGCAGGATCTAATCTCTCTTTTCTCCTTGTAATAGCAAAAATAAAAAATATATATAAGAGAGAGAGAGATAATTAAATATACAAGACACCAAATTGATGCATGAGCTTTATTGATATAAATAACACTCTAAGTTTATTTTTCTTATATTCTCTACAATTATAGCTATTATCCCAATTATACCTTCTATTCCAATTATAACTCTTATATTTACTTTAATTTAACTATTATTATGTAGTGGCAAAAAAAAAAAAAATATTATTATGTAGTATTTTTAGCTGCTTAAGGCACTAATGTCAATCTATTTCTTTAAATGATAAAGTTAGATGATATAGGAACTAATGAAAAAAGATACGGTAAATTGTAAATACATCCCCTAAGATTGATCCATGTGCATTCAAAATCCCTTATTTTTTTTGAAGATGTGAAAGTTAAAAGAATTTAATTCTAAAGATAAAAGGTATAAACAAATTTAAACCAAACATAGCGATAAATATTTATTATCTTAAAATTTGAGAGAGAGAGAGATCTTGGATATATTACTTTATTAGTCGCTCTCACGACCATTACTTCCACGTGATTGGCATACATCCTGCTCCCATCTCCTCCCAAAACTGCGCCTCCCATGTGTTGTTCTGATCGCATAGGGAGTATCATTGGGTCGATTAATGATGCCAACAGCTACATGCCATGCCATCTCGATCTCCCCTGGCTTGCTTTCAAAGTTATATATAATTTGTATTGTTTTGCGCTTATTTTTACATAATGTACCATGGAATACCTTATTATTCATAACTACATCTATTTGTATTTCTAGATATAAACAAAAAAAAAAAATATTATCAAACTTTGTTGACGAGATTTATTGATTCTACATAACTTAAAATACGATGAGGGTGCGGGGATAATTCTGTCCTTACTATACCGTACATATTGGTGGATGTAAAAATTTCAAAATCAATAAGTTAAAATCTAAATTAAGTTTAGGTAATATTAATGCGCCGCTCTAGTGGTATAGTTTTGGTAGCATTTGGTCGTCAGAACTAAATATAAAAAGAAGGATTGAATGGCATAATATAAAAAATGTTAGAAGGTGTAATTCTTTTATATCATGTTTCATACTCATGGTATGTGATAGCACCACAAAAATTTTATTTTTGTCAAGTTCTAATATTTTTGTACCATAAAATATAAAAGATAAAAATTTTAAGTTTTGTTCAATCTCAATGGAAGAGTTTTGTCCAGTTCTAAATATATTTTATAAACTAAATATGATACAATGACTTTGTTTAGTCTTATACCATAAAAAATTGTATAATCAAATGTTAACTTTGGCTATGTTGCATTCTATTAAGGGTTTGTAATCTTTTACACAATATAATAATAATACTATTACAATCAAGAATACGATAATAAAGAGAAAGTATATCATATGACACATAAAACACAATTATATTATAAATAATTATGATCATAAAACTAATTATTTATGATCTCATATACTTTTTACACTTATAAGAATGAAATAGGAAAAGGGCAAAAAAAAAAAAAAATGAATGAATACAATTGCCAACATAAATAGCCTTCTTCAATTGTGTTTTTGACTTGAAGGAAAGCTTGACTCTTGATGAGCCACATCACATCCTATTTACGGAAGCATGAGCACATGCAAGCAATGGAAAAAACAATGGACATATGGGGAAGTGGTTAAAATAATAAGCCTCGTGGCATGGGACCCTCTTCCACCTAGGGCAAACTTCTTGTACACTAGCTTTTCATTTCCCTCGTTCAATTTCATTTTAAATGTTGTAATATTTTTAAGTAGAAAATGACAAAGTATTTTTTTTTTGGGGATGTTCTCATTTGGGCATGTGTTTCGCACTCGAAGTGTTCTACCAAGCCAAGTTTATTTACTTTTATTTTGGCTTGGCTTATGATCTGATTTGAAGATTGTATCTCAATTTACAGTTTGGTTTAGAAACTCAAACTGAACTTATAATTTTTTTTTCAATTCTAAAACAAAGGCAACATTTTTACGACATTACATGAATAGTTAAGCTTAGGGTATAAAATGGGTAAATCAAATTTGAAAGTTGGAGGGGAGTTTATTTTAGGTGTCAATTTTTTTATTAATTAAAAAAAAGAATAACAATCAAATAAAGTACATACACTTTGCATAGGTCATTTAAAATATCAACGTTGAGTTGATTTTTAACTAACTTGTCTTAATTTTTTATTAATAGTCAATTATAAGTACTTTATTTATCTCACTTTACAAAATGTTGATTCCTCTTTTCAGCCGTTTAAAATATTGATACATTAAAGAAGTTTATCCCTAAACATTGATGTATCTTTTTTATCTAATAATAATTGTTCATAGCGCATTCAGACTCTGGGCCAACTGTCCAAGTGTGGCCTGAAGATCGCCTTGAGGATTAGGGGGCGGAACCAATGGAGGTGCTTCTTGTTGATTTCCTTCATTTGATGCACGTCGTTCCCTTGCGCGTCCTCGTCTAGGTTGGCTGTTTAAATTTTTACTTACATAAGTTTCAATTTTTAAGTCTTTTTAAGCATTGCATCACGGAAATTACGGAAATTTAGAAAATTCTAACATGATAGAGAATATTTTAAATTCACAAAAGAAGTTTAAATAATCAAAACGGGGAATCAAAATTTTTCAAGCTAGAAATACTTCATTAAACTAAAAACATCCAAAGGCACAAGACCCGTACATAAGAAAAGTCAACAATAAAAGCTTACAATGAAAAATCACAAAACATAACAAACACAAAACACCTTTCCGATAACATAAGCTAAATTCCCAATTGATCCTATAACCTAGGTCGATCTTGTTACAAAATTTGGTTTGGACTTTCAGGATGTGCTCAGGTAGTCACTTCACTTTTTCGTTCTTCCTTAATCTTTCGAACTTCCTTCAATCAACCTTTACGGGAGGGGATCATGCTGTGATGATCGGGGCTAGGAGTTATTTGGGCCTCTTTGCTATGAATTGTCTCAAGTAGCTTCGTACCATCATCCTCTTATCCTTTTTGGAGGGACGAACCTCTAATGTGCTAGCTTCGCCTTACTCACGGGTTCTTTAGGGTGCATTCTCTTCATCAGATTCTACCATTACCACATCTTCGGCTTGATCTCTCGGCATTGGAGTACGAGACCGACTTCTACTTGTGGCACTTGTATCCGAGTTGGGTCGGCATGCCATCCAAAATTAACTCCATGGGGATTGGAGACAGGTTCATCCTAAAGGTGATCTGTTTATGGCACCATGGGTTTCACTTCTTAGCCTACTTCTTCATCCTCTTCTGGATCTTCCTCTTCTTCCTCCTCTTTTTCTTCTACTCCTTCCATGTTTCCTTCCGATCCTACATATCACCCCAATCTGCATCTTATGGCTGTATCGGGGCTGGGTCATCGAGATGTGGTCTCACAATTTGGTATTCTCCATACTAATAGACATAGGATTCTTCATCAGCTCAACCCCAATCATTATGGTCGGTGAGCTCATCATGGGCATAAATGTACATCAGACCTAAAGAGTTCCAAGTTTTGAAGTCAGGAAAAACTAGGTGTCCATCATTTCCAAAGATAAATGTGGCTTCCTAAAGCATGGGAATATTGTAGTAGTAACCCATGAGTCATTCCATGCCGTAGATGACCTCCATATTCATCCAATTCGTGCGCCTTCGGGTATCGTACCTTATACCATCAATAACATGATCCCACATGGTATTGCGTAGTCCTCTCCTCCACATATTGTACATCTCACGAGCGGACCTTGGGCTTCCTACAAGGGCAAATTCTTCACATAAAAGCCTAACTTTCTGCCTATAATCCACAAAGGTCTCGTCATTTCTCATTGTGAGGCACTGGACCTTCTGTAAACCCTAGTATTCCTACTAGTCAAGTAAACTCTGGGAATCGAAAAGCAAAATCCTAAATCGGTCTAGTTCAAGCTTAGTGAAAGAAGCTAGGAAACCCTAAATTCGGCTTTCCTTCGATTTCATAACAAAAAGAAGTTTTATAAAATAAATTAATGTAAATTATTGTTTTAAACTATATTTTAAACCTTAGAAAGTTTTAAATTCGGAAAAATTTCTATTCCGGGCCTTCCCGAGCTCAATTACGGAAAAACAAGCCTTGGGACCAGAAACTCAGAAAAATACTCCGGAATATTCATTAGAATCAAAATTTTAAAAGGATTTCAAAAATATAAATTTTATAATTTTCCGGGCTATAAAAATTACAGTTATAGCATTTTTCCCGTATTTTCTTTACTACCGGTAAAGTAGATGTCTTGTCTACTATTTACCACTATTCACAAGTACAACCTACACTACACACTACCCATACCCTATCCTTACATCCTTAAAACTACTCATTATATTTTCTTTTCCAAGAAAATTTTGTTTCCTAATTAATTACTACATTTATTACATTTTATTACTTAAATTACAAATTTTATCAAAATTCAAATCTCTCTCTCTCTCTCACCCTTGTTGGCCGGCGCACCCCCTCTCCAATTCCCCTCTTTTATTTTTTATTTTTGCTTCTTTTATTATAACTAAACCCTAATTCCTTTAATATATAAGCTCATTTTCTCTCTCTCTCCTCATTTTGCTCATTTCAAAATTTTACAAAGGAGCAAAACTCTCCCTCTCCTTCCTTTTCTTGCCGTGACCAAGCCCCCTCCCACAACACACTCACAAGCTCATTTCACCTTCTTTTCTTCTTCAAATCATCTTTTAGGTGATGATTCTAGCCTTTCTATACATAATCTTGTAATGGCAAGACTATTCTTGTGTGTTTTCCACCTTAAATCCCAATGAGCAAATGCTAGGGATGAAAACACTAATACAAGAATATCAAGCCATCACAAGAAGTAGATCTTGTGTTAATGAGTTATTGTTGAAATAATGTTATGTTCATGCATATAAAAGTAGAGATCTTACATAGAAAATTTATGTTCATGTCTTTAAACTCATGCTCATGCACTACAAGTTGTAGATCTAGTGTTTAGACATTCATATTTTTCTTGACATTTATGTTCATGTGAATATTTTGTGCTTTCATGCATTAATGATCATAAAAGCTTGGCCTTGCATATATATACATGTGTTAGATGATAGATCTTTATGAATATAAGACTAGGAACTTGAAAAGAAAAGATTTTTGTTAGAAATGTCTAGTGGAAAATTCGGATGAACTTCAAGACCTATTTTAAAAACCCTTGAAACCATTTTGAAACTCATATTTCACATGAAAAATGAAAGGTATATTAATAGGTATCTCTAAGGAATGATTTTACAAGTTGAAATGAGTTTAGGCATGAGTAATGTGTAAAACAAGTAGTGAAATTAAGATGAAAATTTTGAGTTAGTGATCAATTTGTCAAATTCGTAATTTGAGATGATGCATATGTAATCACCTAGTATTTGAGCTCAAATGCATGTTTTATGTGTAAATGAAGTCCTTAGGCAATAGATATAGTAAAGCTTTAAATTTTGATGCATTAAACAGTTTTCTCATAGGAAATATGCAAGAAATGAATTTTTCCAAAATTCGGATTTTTATGAAAGCTTATTTAAAAATATACTTGCAAAGTGAAAAATGTGAATTTCTATGTAGAAATGAAGGTCTTGGATAGTATAGATGATGAGACTCCTTTTTATTTAGATAGCAAGTAAATTCTAAGAATAAAATCCTAAAACACTAGGAGATGCAAAATTGGAAAAATGGATTTTTAAGAAGTGACTATTGTGGAGTCTTGTAATAATTAGGAGTTCATAAAAGTTTCATTATCAAAAATCATCAAGATCATGCATATATTGAACTCATTATATGTCATTCATATTAGGAATTCATTCATATTTCATCTATACATGAATCATCAACTAGGAACATTTTTACTAAATGCAAAACAATTTTTCGGAAATAGGAAAGTTACAGAACAGATCGATCCCTCTGTTCCGTGACATAAATGTTTTCAAAACTTAGAATTAATAATAGAAATAGATAGATCTTTCGAAGTAGATAGAGATCGATATAAATTTGCGAAATTCCGAGTTCAAATGACCAAGTTATAGCCGTTTTTAAGTTGGAACTTCCGCAAATAGCGAGAATCATGATTTGTTAGTTTAGATGTATAGTTTGAATTAGTTAAGTGATGAGATTCTCATTAGGTTAATCTTATTTGGTAGGTGATCCCGAGAACGACGATACCCTACCACCCGACATTATTACTAAGAGATCGGCTACCATGGCCGAGTGAGTAATTACTTCCGATTTCAATTATTGCTTGTGATTGTAATATTGTTGCACTAGTTACTAAGTAAAGATAAAAAAATGAATGCATGATGGGGTTAGTTGGGAATTATAATTGTCTGCTGTTGATATGTGAAGTTGAACTTAAAGAATATAAAAGCCGGGTGATAAGTTATTGCTTGTATAGAGAGGAACTAGAATTCATTGTCTGCGAATATTGCTTGGCCACCTAAAGAATTGGATTAATCGATTATTAACATTCAATTAAATTTGAATCATTCATATCACGATGGGGATGTAGCATTAGCATTTGTTGGTTTTTTGTGATTCATAAAACGAATATGTTTTAATCGTGATCCATAAAACGAAATATTGTTTCAGTTGACCGTGAGCTTAAACTGCGTCGTACCGTAGGATTCGTTTAATTCTGCTAACCCGGATGGAGGGCACAAGTCCATCCACATAGTGATTCCGGCTGGTCATATGTTTGCTAAATTCACTTGTTTTGCATTCACTTGATTGAATAATCACTTGCTTGAATGATTTGTCTTAATTGCGATATGGAAGTTTTCACTCACTAAGCTAGTTAGCTTACGCCCCTACAGTTTTACTTGTTGCCGCACGAATCATTTGGCTTAGGCCAAGGCAGGCTACAGCTCAGGTACCGAAATAGGAGTTTCCTCTTAGAAGTTTATTCGATTTTGTTTAGACTTCCACAGGAAACCAAAAGACTTCTAGATGACTGTAATGGACTTAATATTCTTTTGCGGGGGAATGCCCCTTATACTTTGTAATTTATGTACGTGTTTTGGTTTATTATTATGGCTATCGAATACCACATTTAAACTTCTTAACTCTATTGAATAGAGTATTCTATTGTTGTAAAGGGTCGCTTTACATCTATACAAGACTTCCGAAGGGCTCAGATAGTAATTCGAGAGTCTTATATAGTATGTGGCGGACTGTTACGTTTAGGATACCCTTATGGGGTGTGACACCTTCGCCCTAACTTCTCTATAAAAGACAAGGAAGATCATTAGTCCTTTTTAGAAAATCTACACTTTCCTAACTTATCTAGTTCTAGACCTTGACTACTTAATTTTTATCTATCACTTTTTATTTTTCTAGATTCATTCCTATTATCTTATTCTTCTAAACTTGTTGCTATCTTAAGAATGACTACCTTAGTCATGCGAAAGTCTCAATATTATGTGTAAGGCGTACAACATAATAATAGGAGACGTCATTAGGAAGTGTGGTTTAAGCAAGTAAAAATGAACATACAAGAATCTATAATAAAATTACCCACAAATAACAATTAAGAGTCCATTACAAAAGTCTTGGGGCATTCCCTCGCTAATTCCACAGGATTATATGAAAAACTAAGTCTTTTACAGAAAACTTAAATATTTTCACCAAAAGATTTTAGAGGAAGTTTATTCTAAGTCTTCGAGTAGATTTCCCCCAAAATCCCCAAAAGATGACTTACACAAATAAGTGGAGACCTTGGATATAAGAGCAAATGTCCTGCATGTACAAAAATCTATAGAGATGTAAGCTTTATGAGCTTAGTAAGAATATTCTCGATTAACATACTCGAAACAAATATATCAACCAAGTTTATTATACAAGCAAGTGAAATGCAACAAATACGTGAGCATACAAAACATATGGTTTTCCAAGAACCATATGTTGAATGAATTTATGCCCTTTATTCGGGGTTAGGTATTCCGACCAAATACAGCCAACAATCTTAACAAAACGATTACTATTCGCTATAAAAAACAAGTAGATCTTACTGGCTCCTACTCGCCATCAGTTTGTATAGACCTTATTGGCTTCTACTCCCCACATGCAGATACTACTGGTTATGCTAACCACTATTATTATACCCTTGTCCCATCAATTGTATAACAATGAATGCAATGAGACTCAATTCATGAAGTGCATGCATCAAATTTTATTTAGAGTCTGGCCATTTAATTTCAATTTCTTGTAAGTGATCAACAATTTCAGACACTTCAACATATTAGTAGAACATACAATTCATTATAGGCAATTCATGACTCAATATGCTTAAGGTTCTTCCACCAACATTATAAGTCACTGCACTTTCCATTTTACCTTTTTCCTATTTAATACTACTATACTACAGGCATAATCATATTTATGAAATAAGGAAGTAAACTCATTCAACCTTGACTTGACGGTACTTCCTTAATCAAAATAATCTTCGGGATAGTAAATGTCCTCCTCTTCGTTTCCTAAATAAAGCAAATACCAAAAATGAGTATTCCATGGAATTTCTAATCAAATTTTCTAATTCTATCTTCTAGTTGTGGTAAAATTCGTATTGATGTAAATTCCAACTTAAAATGCCATAACTTGCTCATTTTAAACTCAGGATTTCAATATTATATACCGTTTTCTACTTACTCGAAAAGTTATATTCATTTCTAGGGTTATTTTTGTCATAAAAATTCGTTTGGGTCCCGAAACAACAAGGTACAAAATCACCATGAAAATCTCAGCTTTCAAAACATAATTTTTCAAACTTTTCTCTATCTAAAAATTCTTGTATAAAAAATATAGATATTTGTATAGCTTGAAATCCCTTTAAATACATATAAATATTTATATATATATATGTGTGTGTGTGTGTGTGTGTGTGTGTGTGTGTAGACTCATATTGTATGCATGAATTTAATGGTGTTGTCTCAACAATGATTTTTGTAAAGCAATGTATCTTAAATGTTGGAAAAAAAAGAGTTAAGACTTGAAAATTCCTTTAGTTTGTTGGAAAAATTTCTTGAATTATTGTAAGTGAGTGTTTCCTTCTTTCACTTCATTTCTTAACTTTTGGAGAATAAGTTAATTTTCTAGAAAAAATTTAGTCTTTTTAAGATTTCTACCGATTTTATTTCTTGTGGTTAAAAAGTGAAGTTTCTCTAAATATTTCTTAGTAGTGACTAACATTACTTAAAGTAGTTACTTGTCATGTTTATATGTTTTTTATTTTTTCCAAAGTTAGGTCCACTTTAAAATAAAATGATCTTTTAAGTTATTTACTAATGTCAGTAAGATTTGTCTCTAAAAGGTTACTTTTGATGATTTTGTAAAATATGTCCAATCTTTAGTATTTTAGAGTGTTGGTGAGAACCTCACAAATAAATTTAAGAAAACCTTTGTCAACCAAGGAATTAGCAATATTGAGTTTAAAGAAACTTTCTTATTTTATTGGTTTGAAAAGAGTGCGCATGATAAATCTATTTTGTTTATTCTTTGATGAAATCCATTGTACTATTATTACTAAAAACTTGTGATGGACTTATCTAAATTTTGGAAAATATTTGTTAAGATAAAACTTTAAATTTTGATGAAAAAAATCATTTCTTGAGTGACAAAAATTTATCTTTAAAGAGAGTTCTTATTTTCTTCATTTAAAAAAACTCCTTTTTATTTTTGTTGAGACAATATTAACATGTTCATGCATGTTTATGAATATATAATCATGAGAAAGAGAATAATATCACATAATAAGATAAAGATATATATAAGAAGCAATATATGCATAATAATATGGTCAAGTAGTGGGAGCATTAGCATCATCAAGGCAGCCCGGGACTAAGAATAGACTAATCCCAAAAAGAAAAAGAAAGAAAAAAAAAAGCATAATAGTAAAACGATAATAATAAAAACATAATGTATGAACAAGAACAAAATATGAATATAATATTACTTTCTTAACCTCTATAGGTCTTTAGAAAACACACACTATTTTCATGCTAAGTTACATGAACATAAGAAATAATCTATTAACAATCTAAAAATATAAGAATGTATATATGAATAAGAACAAAGTATGAACTTATTGTTACTTTCTTAACCTCTATGGGTTTTTAGAAAACATATACTAACCTCATACTAAGTTACATAATATGAAGAATGTTTAGTATAATTACCTATTGTTTAGAAGAAAAAGAAAAAGTAGTAGAGAGAAATTTGTGGAGTGATTTTGGAAGAGTTTTGGTATGTAAAAGAAGTGTGTGAAAGAAATGGAAGGAGAATGGGTATTTATAGAATTTTGTAGAGGGAAATTAGATGTAATAAAATAAATTAAAAAAAAATTGGATTAGAGAGAGGGGGGGAGGCGCAATCCAAGAGGGAAATGGGGGAGAAAAATTTATTAAATTTGTATTTTTATAATGAAAAGTGATTAAGATATGAGATATGAGAGATGTAAAGTTGTATTGGAAAAGAAAAAAAAGTAAGAAATAGGTGTATAGATAGTAAGAATAGGTAATAAGAAAAAGTAGAGATAGATGAATAGTAGAATAGGATAATGAATAATAAATAAAACTAATAATCTATAGGTAGTAAAGAAAATAGGCGTATAAATATGATATCTGATATTTTTATCTACTGAAAAATTATAAAACTGATATTTTTGAAATTCTTGTATTATTACGAATCTAACGATGTCATCAGAATATTTTTACTATTTCGAGCCCCCGGACATGTTTTTCGAGAACTGATCTTGTTTGGATCCAAAACACATTAAAAATTAATGAATATGATATTTTTAAGCTCCCCTATATTATTACAAACTATTATCTACAATTATCTTAATTTCATTGCTTAGGGTTTAAGAGCGCTGCATTGCCAGATCTAAATACTAGGGTTCGTTGTAGTCTTTATTAACTTTTAAGGTTTTTGGTTGACCTCTAATTCTAAGATTTAAACATAAACTTAGCAAAAATTCAATGGTTTACATGCTCATCCTAATCTAGTAAGTGGTTGAAGAAAATATTCTTAAGTATAAAAATCAAAGAGCAAATGCTCTATTTTGGTGATTTTGGATTGAGTAAGAACTTAAGTTTATATAATTTATTAAAGTTACTTTTAAAATTGGATTTAGATTACATATTTACTAATTGTTTAGTTCATCTAAGATTCAAATTTTCTCCCACTTTAGCCTCATTAAAAATTGCCAAGCAGTAAAGGGTAAGAAGAAAGACAAATAGAATCCTAATAGTGTTTTGAAATCAACATACCCTTTACTGCTTAAGTCGTAACACACCAACGCAAGCTTAACAAACATAGGCACCTAAAAAATAACCCATCCTAAGATACAATCACATGAAGCAGCTCGCAACACACCAACACAAACTTAATAAGCCAACCATCACTACTTCACAAGTTTCCTAAGTAAATATGGATGTACTGGCACCATTATCAACAAACTCTTCAATAGTGCACAACCAACTACAATCATCATCATCATAAATTATTCTAGCTAACATATGCCCTTCTAAAGACAATACCAACATAAACCCCAACCGCTAGATATCATAGTGACTCCATTATACTATAAGTTGATTTACAACAAGCACACTAATTATTATAACTACAAAGTTTTAAATTCTTTTAGCAAGGAATCATATTATAATTCCATCACATTATGAAACTGTTGTATAATGTGCATCAAGTTTAACAAAAAAAAAAAAAAAAGGTAAAGTAAAAGATTAAGGTCCAAAAGGCCATTACCAAGTCAATAACAATAAAAGGCATGCATGACCTCAAAACGAAGAAGAACAAAGGCCAAGAGAGGCCTTTATAAAGCTATCAAACTTAACAAATTGTATATATATTATAGGGATAGGTACAATGGGTTTGGTTCAATTTTTCCTAAAAATCAACCATAATTATGGTATGTTTTTTTTTCAAACCAAACAAAATCATTAATTAACGGTTTGATTTGGAATAAAAAATTTTCAAACCATTTAATAATGGTTTCGTTTGGTTTCTATTGCATGTTAAATCAAAATTCTAATTAAAATAAAATTGTTCTTCTTTTTCATTTTGTATAGATATTCAAATATTTAAATTATTCTACGAAGTTAAAATCACAAATTACAACAAAATACTTCATAAATCCATCACACTTATTATCCATAGTCTTTCATACAATCATTTGGTCACCAATGACTTATCTGCCAATTAAGTATATTCGCTAAGTAATATATAATAAGTCATAATCTATAATCTTCCACAAAATCATTTAATCATATACCAACAAATTTGATCAAAATAAAAAATCAACCACTAACAAAAGTCATCAATAAGTAAAAAAGAGATCCACTAACAAAAT
Source organism: Combretum micranthum (assembly GCA_024138025.1). Classification (NCBI taxonomy): domain Eukaryota; kingdom Viridiplantae; phylum Streptophyta; class Magnoliopsida; order Myrtales; family Combretaceae; genus Combretum; species Combretum micranthum. Next base: position 155,323 of record JAMXBD010000297.1, read on the forward strand.
ACATTGAACAATTAATAGACAATAAGAGTCATAACTAAATAAACAAATTCCATACTCCACAAAGTTAAAACAATCATAAAAAAAAATGGAGTCACCTATTTTAAACCTAAAAAAGATTAATATTAATCAATATGTATCAAATAATAGATATCATAATGAAACCATAAGAACATATATGAACTTTAATTCATAGTTACAAGTAAATCAATACTATGTTTTTCTAAAACAGTTGGGTTCTGTTTTATGGATTTATTCAATTTACCTTCAAATTAAACATAAATTTATGAATTGGTTTTAAATGAGACATTTCTAAACTATATTTTTGGTTTCGTTTGGTTTAGTTTGTTTTACGAATTGGTTTAATTTGGTCGGTTTTTTTTGTTCATCCTTAATATATTATTATAGAATGATGTAGTTACAAGTTGATGATAGAATTACTAGGCGAGTTGGTCCATTATAGTATAACAGTTTTTGTTACAACATAGAGTACAAAGACTAGAGGCTGTCCTTAAAAGAATAAAGATTATTTTGTAGCAATGAAGTAATAAATTAACTAATCTAGCAAGCATATTTAGTTGTAAAGACAAATTGTTAGTAGCTAGTTGTTATAACCATGCAAGATCTATTAGTAACTATTTGTATAGATTACAAAGAAATACAAGTATAAATAAATAGAAAAAGTTGATTAAGAAATATCATGGCACTTCTTATGGAGTTTACTATACTCGAAATAATAGTCCTTCCCGTTTGCTTGAATCGTAAGATCTTCAACCTTGCAACACTACAAACACTGAGTTAGTGAGTAATCGAGAGTAACATTTACAAAAATTGCTATAAAGAGAATTGATAGTAGAAACTTGTGAAAACCTAGCTATAGAATATTCAAGAGGTGTAACCAGGGAAAAGATGAGGAGGAGTATAGGGGTTTTGGTATTGTATCTGTAAGGCAGTGGGCTTAGGACATTTGTGGGGTCAAATACATAAACAACCCAATAATTTGGTGCTCTCATTTTCTCGAATTAGTTGTGCTAGTGTGAAGCATTATGGCATCTACAAGATATCAACAAGAATTTGCTAAGTTGCAATCACTGGTGTATTCTCTTGCAGATACAATGAATAAAATACAAGTGCAAATACAATAATTGATAAAATTCTAATATGGTAATGCAACATAGCTTGCAAGAATTATATGCATATGTCAATTCTTCTATCCAATAGTTTAGAGAAAAAATTGACAATATGAGGAATCAAAATAAGAATGTTCACAATACTGCTTAGCAAGATAATTTTGATTCATCTCATTCATCATCTTTTTTCAGTTGATTCTTTGATGAAAGACATCAAATTAGAGATACCTAAATTTTTGAGTTAGGATCCATATGGATGGACTTATCATATACAAAAGTTCTTCAATTTTCATAATATTCCTAATGAACAATGTTTAGAAATAGCTACATTTGCAATGGAGGGAGAAGCATTGGAATACTTATAGTGGCTAGAACAAAATAAGCAATTGAGCACTTGTTCTCAATTTTTGCAATCTATCAAGACTAGCTTTGGTCCATCTGAATATGATGATATTCAAGGTGCCTTGTCAAAATTGTTACAAAAGAAGGCCGTAGCAAAATATCAAAGGAAATTTGAGGTTATATCAGGCTTGAAAACACATATGAGAAAAAAAGTACAAATTTCTAGACCAAATTCTTTACCACATGTTATTTGGCTAGCAAATATGCATGTGTCTAAGTTTTCAGACCATTCTTTTCATTCTAATAACCTAAACACATTCCTAAACACATATCCAAACACAACTCATTCAAACATGTACCAAAACATATCTACTTCAAACACATACGTAAAAACAAACCTTTCAAACACTTCTACCCTATAATTTTCAAAACCATCCACTAGTAATATAAATTAGAAATCATCTTTACTAATTAAAAAATTAACTCAAGCCAAGATATAAGAAAAGAGAGACAAAGGATTAAGTTTTCATTATGATAAGAAGTATTAATCGACAACATAAGTGTCAAGATAAAATTCTTTTAATGGTTCATGGTGATGAGGAAGAGGATCAAGAACAACCATTGGACGAGGAGTTAATTGGAGAGGGACTGTTGGATGAAGGCACTATTAGTTACCATGCTTTATCAAGGCATATTATTCCAAGAACCATTCATATTAAAGACAAGTTAAATGGTTATATTGTTATAACATTGGTGGTTTATGGGAAAACACACAACTTTGTGCAATCACAAAAAGCCAAACATTTGGGTTGAACTATTACTCTACCAACCAATTTTAATGTAATGATGGCACTGGAAGTAAGCTTACTTATGAAGGACAATGTGTTAATGTCTCAGTTACAATTTAAGGACTTAAATTTTCTAAAGCCTTCTATGTTCTTCCTATTCAAGGAGTTGATTTTGTGTAGGAAAGCAATAGTTACAAACATTAGATCCAGCAACAATTGACTATGGTAATCTTACCATGAAATTCATTTATAATGGATCAATGTTTAAATTGTAGGGAGATAATAACTCAATGATCACTCAAATTTCCCAGAATCAACTTTGTTGATTGGACAAAATGGATGTTATGGTTTCTTATTTTTAGTTGTCGACTCGAGAGGTAAGTTCTAAATCATCTTGCATTACCACTAGCAATACTGATTTAGATCAATTTTTTGATAGATATGCATCTATTTTTTAAGTACCCTCATCATTGCCTTCCTTAAGAAATAGAAAACATCACATTCATTTGGTTGAAGGAGCTTGGCTAGTGAATGTAAAGCCCTATCGATATCCATATTTCCAAAAGAGTGAGATAGAGAAACAGGTTAAGGAAGTGTTGGATTTAGGCATTATACATGATAGCATAAGTCTAATTTCAAGTCTGGTACTTCTTGTTAAAAAGAGAGGTGGAACTTGACATTTTTGTATAGATTATAGGGCTCTTAATCAAGTGACTGTGAAAGATGAATTTCGAATACCAAAAAATGATGAATTATTGGATGAGTCACATGGTGCTTCATGTTTTTCAAAATTGGATTTATGATTAGACTACCACTATGCATCCAAATGACATTGAAAAAATAACTATTTGAACAAATGAGGGTCACCACAACTTTTTTGTAATGCCCTTTGGTTTGAGAAAAATACTTGCTACATTTCAAGAAATTATGAACAAAATCTTTCAACCCTATCTTCAGAATATATGATAGATTTTTCTGATGATATCTTAGTTTATAATAGACATAAGTTAGATCATTTGATTCATTTGGAATTAGTTTCGAAGATTCTATGGTAGGTATATTTTTGGTAAGGATGTGATTGAATATCTTGGTCTTACCGTGTCTCAACATGAACAATGGCCAGTTCTTAGTTTAGTGAAACAATTAAGAGAATTTTTAGTATTTTTTTTGTTATTATAGGCATTTCATGAAAAGGTATGCTAATATTGCTAGCCCATTGATGGATTTGTTACAAAAAGATGGGTTTGAGTAGAGTAAGGAAATAATGGATGAGTTTCAACAATTAAAGGCAGCTTTAGTACAAACACCTATTCTCATATTACCTGATTTTTCTAAACAATTTGTGATAGAAACAAATGCTTTGAGTATAACTATTGGAGCTATTTTATTATAGGATGAACATTTAATTTTGTATTTCAATAAAAAAAATCTCACATTTAAGGAAGGTGTTTGCTTATCTTAGGGAATTATATGGTATTGTAGAGGTGATAATAAAGTGGAGACAATATATAGGCACTCATTTTTCTATTAGATCATATTACAAGAGTTTGAAAGAAATATTATCATAAGTGAATCAAAATCCTGAGCAATAGAATTCAAAATCTTGAGCAATAGAAATATCTATCCAAAGTACATGGATATGATTATACTATTACTTGCAAGTTAGGAAAAGAGAACATTGTTGCAGATTCTTTATCGATGCAACATATTAAGGAAGGGCAGTATTTTTTATTGTTTATTCCATATTTTTCGTTTCTGGAACTCTTAAATAGGAATATTAGACCATTCCAAAGTTTCAACACATTATTTGTGACCTAGACAAGGGGTTATCTCATAAATATTATTTAGTTTGGAAGAATGATTTACTTTATTATAATTCTAAACTATTTTTGGTGAGTGAATCGACTGTAGTTGTTACGCCCCAAGGGTACCCTAATAGAAGTAGACAAGTCACACTTGAATACTATCACTAGATTAACTTCGGAGAGTGACATGTTTTCCAAAATAATAGGATATTTTAGTTGCTTCGTTAAGAAATGATAAATACATGTAAGAAATAAATTAGTAAATAACTGCTATCTTAATCATAAAGTATCATAGATTATTACAAACCATGTAATCTTCTTGTAATTCTCTACATACATAACTGATAAGATAATACTAGCTAATCTATTCTAGGAAAATATAACCATTAATCCCAATTAGAATCATAGGCTTCCAGCTTTTAAGTCTTTACTAGAGCCATGTTTCTGGAAGTAACTAACCAGGTCGAAGCGTAAACCTGAAAAGATTGTTGGAGTATGAGCGAAACCACAGCTCAGTAACTAACCAGACATGTTACACATCATACAAGTTATTAACAAATCGTATGTAATGCAATCACTCAGACATATGCTCAATAAAAGCATGGATGATCTAAAATCCAAACAGGAAAAAGATTTACGCCCTCTTTTTAGGGTTGAAGAACATTTACTTTATGACCCATCTGCCCAGGAGATACTAAGTTTACAGGAAAATCAACTATTTCTCTTCTTAGGGTTATCACTTTAAATTTAATAATAGTTTTAACTGACCATTTCTTATATCCATCCTTAGAAACTTCCTAAGTATTAATCATTTCAAAGTGATACTACGGTGGACATTCTTCATTGCCACTTAGTTCCCATAGAACCATGAGAACAAAGAAAACCTTGGAAGAACTAATACTTTAGAAAAACCAAGCATTAACAGATAACCAATATATTAATACTTAGCAGACTGTCACCCGTTTGTATATGCAATAATGCAGTACGTGCAATGCATGACCAGATTATTTTAATAAATCAAATAGTTCTTATTCAATTTCATGGTGATCATACATTATACACAATCATCATCATACTACTTCACATCATCATATCATTGTATTATCACTTTTGTAATGGTAGATTAGCAATTATAAAATCATATCACAACACATTTCCATCAAAATATTCATATTATTATTATCTTTACATTACATATTCAGCAGCACAAACAGTATAATATGACTGAATTACTCACCTGCTCATGGTAACTTAATTGTAGTAATCTACTGGAAGGTCCTCTATGGTCTTAAAGTCACTTATTGAGATGAATAAAATATTCATCAATATAATATAAATTATATAACTAAACTCCTATATGTATCTAGTGTCTTAAATTGATATTTATCAAGTTCTTTTTTTTTTAGTTATTAACACTATTTTTACATTATTCTATACCTGACTCATTATAGTAAATCATATTCGTTTATTATTGCTTAGTGTCGTCGTGTTTCTCCTAATCTGTTTCACATAATTATTTTGTCATTTTTGGAAGTCACATTATTCGTAAATTTATCTTATTTCAATTTCCATTCCTACCTATTTATCTATGTAAAACAAATATTTGATGATTATAGTTGTTATTAACACTTAATATTTCCCTAAAATTCTAGAGTTTTAAAAGCTATCAAGTATTAAATACTATTATTCTAAATATTTGGATTTATTTTTCTATTTAGTAAATTCTATGTTAACATATATATATAATATGATTATAATTATTATATAAATACCTGTTCGTGAAATATAGATTTTACATAAGAAAAATAGGTTTGTACGCCGGCTCCTACGCCGCCGGCATTGAAACCCAGATGCCGGCGTTCTTAGGTTTTACATTTTATTTCGTATCGTTTGCACTGGCTTGTAAGCCGCTAGCTTTCCTTCGTACACCCGACTATACGCTGCCGGCATATAATCTCAGTTAGCCGGCGTTCATTTATTTTATGTAAGAATAAGTTTTACGTAGCTTCTGTTCCTATGTAAACCGTCTCTACACCGCCAGCCTACCCTCGTAAGCCGTTGGCGTTCAACGTTTACACTGCCGGCTTAGGAACAGTGTTGACACTGTTCATCATCTTCTCTGATGAAACAGTTCATATTTCTTCATTTTTCTACGTTATAAACATTCTCAAACCATTCCTAAGTGTTTCTATGGCATGTATCTATACATAAATCAACTCATAACACATCTACAAGTATGTAATCTTAAATTTTCGAATTTAGAAAAGATACAATTAGGGTTTTCGAATTTTACCTTGCTTAAGCTTGTTCAGTGGAATTTAAAGCTTGTTCTTGGGTTGGTAATGATCCTATGATCATTAGAAGTTAGTTTCAATCCTTGTTTTTACTAAATAACAAGTCGAATTTCAACAACTTACCTTGTTCCCAGATTATGCATTTTTCGTGTTGTATTTTTCTTTGATTCGAATTGGATTATTTTGGATGAGTTGATTTATGTTTTTTGGTCGTTTTGGCTGTTACGTAGGAGTTGTTTTGATCTGGAAGTTTCGAGAGTGATTGGTGTTTGTTTGCATATCCATTATGAAGCTTAAATATATATATATATATATATAGGAGATAAAGAAGAAAACGGTTAGAGCATTTCCCTCGACAATTTGCATATGATTTCTCCACAATTTTTCACTGTTTTGTCTGTTGTTTTACTGTCATTAATGTGCATGTTGAATTGGCAACATATGATTTGTGTTTGAGTTGATTTTGTTGACCTTTGGTGCATTATTTGGGCAATTTCCATCAAATTTTGGTTCTCTTCTTCTAAGGAAATCCAAGCCCTTCATTTGCAAAATTTGCAACCGGAAATGAATCAAATTATTATATAATATTATTAGTTAGGTAAATATCTTAGTTTTAGGATAGTTTAATAAGTTAAACGGGTACAAATTAGCTAATATTTGAGAGTTTTTGTACGAAAATATTTTTATAGGATTCTACAAAATGTTTAGTTTATCAAACGATACAACTTTAAGTTTAAAATTTACGTGATTAATTATTTTTAGAATTTTATCTCTCGCGATTAAAGTTTCCTAAGCTCATTAGGTCAATTTTTGTTTTAGGCTCCAATAGCTTAAGAAAACCCTAATTAGAATAATAGCGTGATTCAATTATTTATTTAAAGTCTAGATCTTTAGTTATACGTTTGTTTATGTTTTTATTGTGTATTTATAATCCCAATGGTTTATCTTTAGGTCATCGTTTCCTATCTATAAACGTAGTTGGTTAACTATTCGATATCGCTTTTGATATATAAGCTAAATTATCTATATATCTTTGGTTTTTTATACCTACTAAGAAATCTTATTAGTATTGTTTAATACTATCTAGAAATCTTGAATTTTGGGTTTAAATCCATATATAGGCTTATTACTACTAATTGTTTTAATCTCAAGTCATTGTTGAGTTCAATAGTAGTCATTTAACCTCTATATTTACATTTTTCTATTTAATCTATTTGTATGACAAGTTCGGGGTTTGAAAATTTGGCTTTCCTTTAATCATATGTTGAATTATCAGTTCAAGATACGAAATCTCGTTTTTAATATCAATTAAGATCAAATAAGTTCTTTATTCGGCTTTTAGATCCTAATCTAGCCAAATTCAAGTCATTGATCTATTCTTAGGTTTTTATTGGATTCTAAGTTTACTAACTAGTTTATACATTATATTTTAGTGTCGTGTACTAATGTGAAAAATTTCCGGGGATTACAGTGGTGCCTTCTTACTTAAAGAATTTCATACAACCCCATCAGCTAGTCAATTTAGGTTTCTTAAAACCAATAAACAAGAATTGGAACAGAATATTTTTTTTTTGGAAGGACTGATGAGTGATGTTGAGCAATATGTGTGGAGTTATTTGGCATGCCAACAGCTGAAGTATTTCATTAAATCACCAACTGGATTATTAGCTCCACTACCTATACTAGATAGAGTATGGGAAGATGTGATCATGAGGTTTATTATAGGCCTCCCAAAATCTCAAAGATCTATTGTTATTTTAGTTATCATAGATTATTTATCGAAATATTGCCATTTGGGTGCTTTAGAGGAACATTTTACTACATTTAAAGTGGCAACATTATTCTTACATATAATTATTAAGTTACATGATGTTCCTTGCATTATTGTTTTGAATAGATACTCAATTTTCATGAGTTGATTTTGGAAGAAATTTTCATTTGAGTTGAATAACATTGTGTATGAGTCCAACCTATCATCCCCAATCTGAGGGACAGATCGAGGTGATGAATAGAACTATCCAAAAATAGTTGAGGTGCTTTGTTATGGAACATCCCGATACTTAAGTCAAGTTCCTCCCTTGGGCTGAGTATGCTTATAATTGTTCTTTTCATGAAGGAGCAAAGACAATTCCTTTGGAGATGATCTATGGCAAGTCTCCTCCTACAATTCTTACCTATATTTAAGGAACATCAACATCAGATGTAGTGGATAGTGAATTGATAGCTAGAGATGAGATTTTGGCAATTTTGAAGCAGAATTTGAGGGATGCCCGACATAGAATGAAGTCTATGGAGGATTCTCATAGGTCTGATGTTACGTTTGAGGAAGGAGAAACGGTCATGGTGAAACTTACACCTACAAACAAATTTCTCTCTAGCAACTTTCATAAGTTTTTGAAGCATTATTATGAGCCGTTCAAGGTGCTTTAAAGGATTGGGTTGTGTGCCTATAGGATTGAGCTTCCTACAAAATCCAAAATCCATAATGTTTTTCATTTTTCTACTTTAAAGAAGTACCATGGGTCATCATTACCTTCTTTAGAGCTTCCTAAAGATGTCATCAATAATCATCCTATCTTAGAACCTATGGATATCATTGATACTGTAGTTCTTTTGATTAATGATTGACTTGTTAGATAGATTTGCATGCAGTAAAGACTTATCACTTGAAGATGCGAGTTAAGAGGATTATGATTTGTTTTGTTAGATTTATAAACAATACAACCTTGTGGATAGGGTTATTTTTCTAGATAGGGAGACATTTGTTACAAAGCTGAGTACAAGGATGTCCTTTGGAGTACAAAGATTACTTAGTAGGAATGAAGCAACAAATTAACATATCTAGTTGATAGATTTGGTCATAAAAAAATATTGTTAGTAGCTAATTGCTGTAACGATGCAAGATCTATTAGTGATTACTTGGTTGCATTACAAAGGAATATAAGTATAAATAAACAGGAAAGATTGATTCTGAAATATCTTGGCGCTTCTTATGGAGTTTACTATACTTTAAACAATAGTCTTTCTCCTTCTTTTCTTGATTCGTAAGATTATCAACCTCGTAACATTGCAAACATCAAGTGAGTGACTAATCAGAGTAACATGTATAGAAATTGCAATAGAGATAATCAATAGAAGAAACTTACTTGTGAAACTTTAGTGATTGAATATTCAAGAGGCGCAACTAGGGTAAAGTGAGGTAGAGTATAGGGATTTTGGCAGTGTGTGCGTAAGGTGGTGAGCTTAGGCTTTTATGGGCTCAAACACATAAAAAAAAGCATTGGAGATCTTTTAACTTAGATGCACATTTTCACACTAACCAAACAATGATCTTAAAAGTTGGTTTTAGTGATTTACTAATGACATATCAAGGAATGATGTAACCACAATTTTCAACCAAAAACAAAAAAAATCATCAATGATTCAAAACCCATAGTTTCAAGTCTTCATTTGCACTGTCACTAACATAATGGAGTCTTTAAGAGTCCGAAAGTACACAAATGCATTGCTAACCACAATGAGCACTACAATTGAGTACAATTAGATTAGTTACACTTGAGCACAAATTAGACCATTACTACTGAGAATAATCAACATAGGTCGACTTGAAGTAGTAATTTCCATGTTCTACAAATATGCGTACAACTTAGCACTAGATTATATCAAAATATAACAAACACTTCATATAAATTCTCTTTGATAAAAATGCCATAGTTAACACAATTTAAACATTTTTAAAATTTTGCTGAAAAAAAAACCAAGTTTTTAAAAGATGGACAATTTGAGCAATTGAGAGCTATTTGTGGTACATTAAAACTAATATTCTAACTGATAAGCATTCATGTGCACAAATTTCTATTAATTTGCATTCAAACAAAACCACTACAATAAGCAAGTCTTTCTAGCCTAAGAGTATTAACAATTTGTGTATTTAAAGGTCAATGTAAGTATAGATGAATTAGTGAACACGTTTTACAAAAACCTTATCAAATTAATGTTCAAAAGCATAACAAATGTTTCTTGGATTTAAAATCTTTTTAACGATTGAACATATAAGAGAGTAGATTAGCAAAAACTACTATTGGATGGAGTCTTAAGATCAATTTCAATTATGTAAAGCTATAATAACTAAATTAGCACCGATATAGAATTTTTACAAGTAATTTCTTCAATAAGTCATAAAGTTGTACCTAAACATGTAAAAGCACAATTCATATGAGAAAATCTAGAATTCATAGAGATGTGACTTTAGGAGGTAAAATTAGCCTTAATGAATTAAGAACATGAATATATTGGATCAAGATTTTGATTAAGTGAATGTAGTACATCAAACACTTTAAATGACTTAGCTGAGCATGTGCAAGCATGTCATGAACATCGATTGCAAGAATACACTTGGGTAAGCATTTGGGAACCTAAACATAGTAGAAGAACTTTGCAAATGCATATATGAACAAAGAAGCACATCTAATTACATCTAATATCTTAAGTAACTCACAAACATACCAAAAATTTTCAGAAAAAATGTTGGTCATAAAAAGTTAAAAATGCAATTTTTATCATGGTGTTTAAAAAATTATTGAGAAGCATGTGTGAAGACTAAAGAGCTTAAATAAATAAAAAAAGAACCAAGTTATCTGGATAAGTGGAGCTATGTCAAGCTGATTGAATAAGCAACCTTACCTTGCTCCGGCCCACTTAAGACCATGAGTTAAGCATGTCATAATTTTTCATCAAACCCACCTGCATGGTTAGTGGGTTAAGTAAGTCATTCCATAAACCCATTAAGTTTTTTTTTTTTTTTGGCTAAAATTTAATATTGTAATATGATTATGCTAAAAGTAAATGTTATTTTTCAATTAAAATTAACAACAAATAATATTATGGACATAAAAGAAATAAACAAAGATTGGAAGATACATATAGGAATGAGATAAAAAAAATTCTTATTTAATATTAATAGGGTAAATGTCGAGAATGGTACTTGAGCTTTCACAAAATATGAAATTAGATACCTGAATTTTGAAATTGATCAACTTGGTGCTTGAACTTTGAAATAAAAAAAAAATAGTACTTGAAGTTACTTTTTGTATACACTAACCAATATTATAGAGGTACTATTATTATGCATGAAAAGACTTTTTAGGTACAAAATTGAGCAATTTTAAAGTTCATGAACCTAATTGTATATTTTACCAAAGTTTTAGGTACCATTCATGATATTAACCCATGTTAATATTTCCTTTTCTATTCTTTTAATTTAGTTAATTTTTTAATTTAGTACATAGTATAATTACTTACTATTATTTTTTTTTAACTTATACAATTTTTGGAAAAAAATAAAAAGGGTTAATATCGTGAATAGTACACGAACTTTGGTAAAATATGCAATAAGATACTTGAACTTTAAAATTGATCAATTTAATACTTGAAAGAACTTTTTGTGCATTTCAATAGCACCATCATCAAATTGGCTAACACCGTTATCTTCAGTGACGTTTTTAACCAATATGATGGAGGTACTATTGGCATACATAAAAAAAGTTTTTTTAGTTTTCAAATTAATCAATTTCAAAGTCTAGATATCTAATTGCATATTTTTCAAAGTTTAGGTACCATTCGCAATATGTACCTTAAGTAAAATGATTAACACTATAATTCTCTAGTTTTTATTGACTAACACATATTACTTTCCCATTTAGTCGGAGTATCAGCTTAGCAAACAAATTTAACTATGCTAGCTAAGGTAGTATTAATAAATATGAAAACTTTGATTAGATATTAAATTAACTTTTTTAAGTTCGGGCAGCTAATTGTATATTTAGAAAAAGTTTAGGCACTAAGCATGATATGAGCCATTTGAGAAAACTCCTTTGACAATGATGAGTCTTGAGATTTATAATCATAAATCTTGGAGAAATATTGTTAAAAAAATACATGTAAGGAGCGGCTTAGTCGAGTTAGTGTCAACTAATCCTTTCAGAGAGCATAGGACCAACTTTAAGCCATGGGCCAATTAACTTAACCGTCTAGATTACCCACTACATGCACTAGGTTAATTAAATACATCTCTAGAGACTTGAGGGAAAAAAAATATGTGAGGCCTAAGTAAGTATATATATGGATAGTTAAGTAATAGATTCAAAAGCTATAACCTTTAGATTAATTGCTTTATGATGTGTTATATGATTTACGATTTAATACTAACCCAATGATAAATTGAGAGTGAAAATTGGGTACTTAAATTTTTGTTGTTTTCAAGTGTTAAGTCAATTAACATGTATGTATAGAAAAAAAAATTGAATTTTTGACATGTTCACATGAGATCATTGCATCAATAAAATTCACAATTTTAAAGTTCGTCAAACTCTAAGGATCTATGGACCTAAAATTGATGGGTTCTACAAAATTTGTTAAACTTGAGGATTTTTTAGTATAAGTTTGATGGAATCATTAGATATATGGACCTAAACTGTCAAATTAGACATCTCTTCAAGTTGAGTATGAATCAAGACCTAACCTAGGTTGACTACGCTAGGTCCTCCTCTAGACCTGCCTAGCAGACTTGCAATGATTTGTGAATTTAGGTAGGGTCTACTAGTTAAGCTCGTTGACCCGCGAGGGTGCTTAAGGGTCCCTCAATAAGCAAAAGTAAAGAAATTAATATGATGTCATTAATATCAAAATAAAAAATAAAAATAAATATAGAATAAAAATAATATAAAAGTTAAAATAATAGAAAAATAAATAAAATAAATAACATTTAATATTTAGATTGTTTTCCATGTGAATAGAAATTATTAATTATCTATTTATAATATTTAATGTGTTGTTAACAACAATACATGTAATAAATATAATTCAATACCACAATGTCTCATGCTTTATATAGAGTTCTCAATCTGACTTCTAAATAATGTGGGACTTTTTTTTTTCTTTTATAGATTATACTCTTTTGAAGTGTTATTCTAGTTCTATATTGCTTATATTTCTATTAAATAGGGAGGTGTTTGTCTATAAATAATTGCATATCCTTGATAGTATTGTTAAAATATGGGTTAAAGAGTAGTATATTCTTAGGCCCATTTCATATTTAAAAGTTTAAATTTATTTAATACTTTTTTTAGAAGTTGATGGGTCTTGACTTGCCTAGTGTCACAATCCTAGAGTTAAGGATCTTGTGGGAGTGTTCTAATTGAGTGTATAGTGTTATGAGTAGCATCAATAGGGAGTTTGTTCGGAGATTAGGTTAACTCTAAAGGCGACTTGAGCCTCCCGTGAATACACTACTTGGGAGTTGATGCTGCTTTCTTGATGAGGCCAAGATAGGCTAAAATCAGTTGGAATAGTTGAACCTCCTAAACATATGGCGATCGTGGCAAAGCCAAGAGGGCGCTTCTTATGAGAATGCGGGGCTTGGAATAGAACTATAAAATCAAGGAAGGTAAGACTGACTCATCATCCAAATTAGCAATAAACGATAATATGAGGAATGGTCGAGCACCGCTCAGGAACTTTTTGAGGGGTGAAACTCTTATCTCGTGACACCTAGAATCTACATGTCCATAGGCTTAGACCTGCCTCGTGGGTCTCTAATATGTGGTCTTAGCCTGGAAAGACGTTAATATCAGATTATAGATTTTACTCTACACCTCCCAAATCCAACTCCATGGACTGATGATCCACATTTTTAAAGTTTGACTTTTAGGGTTCATCACATATCCAAAATTGACTCTGGATGTACTACCAGAAATTCAATGCGTAATCTTAGTGTTTAATGTGTATTCCTGAATAATCTCATTTTTCAATTGTTCAACCATGAGTGATATACCGAAGCTGTGGCACGTAAAAATGCATCAGTAGGGGAGCATTCCGCCTTAGAGGAAAGCACCTGTGAGAATGGAGGTAGATGGAGTGGAAGCAAGAATGTTTATCAAGACTGCTATGAATCCACTCTTTTAAAGTGGACTATAGGGAGCTTATAAGTCCACTATTTATTGGAAAATAGACTCTAAGGTTTTGATTCCATGTGATCATTGGGAAACTTTATATAATAAAGTTTTGTGAATGGATGTTATTTTTATTTGTGAGTTGATTGTTTATATTAAACAATGCATATAGACAACATAAATTATTTGTAGTGTGACAGCCTATATATGTTTTTGTATGTTATATTGATACTAGTCATCGTAGCTTATTCATTTTAACTTTTTTTCTTTTTGGTGAATTTTTATATCATAAATCATGGATAATAAATAGCTTAAGCATGGTAACATGCTGGTAGATCATACAACTTTTTATTATAGTTAAGTTAATACAAATTTAGGTTGAAAATAATTTGTTTGCTCATTATGCCACGGGTTAGAAGATTCATTTTATGTGAAAGTTTTGGATTGTTTGTCATATCTAAAACTTGCATATTGCTATCATGTGTAGAAATAAGTGGTAGAGTTTTTACACCTCTTTGTTTCGGGGTGTGACGATGTTTAACCATCACTTACTTGTGACCATTGGTGATGTATAGAGCTGCAAATACACAAAGTCCAAGCTAAGCTAGTCGTTAGGTATTTGACTAAAAGGGATTGTCTACTTGAGTTGCTTGCTAAAATATTTTCTTTTTGGTAAATTTTTATATAATAAATCATGGATAATTAATAGCTTGAGCATGGGAACATGCTAATAGATCATATAGCTTTTTATTTTGTTGAGTTAATACAAATTTAGGTTGAAAATAATTTGTTTGCTCATTATACCATGGGTTAGAAGATCCATTTTATGTGAAAGTTTTGGATTGTTTGCCATATCTAAAACTTGCATATTCCTATCATGTGTGAAAATAAGTGGCGGAGTAGTTGCACCCCTTTATTCGGGGTATGACAATGTTTAACCGTCACTTATTTGGGACCATTACTGATGTATAGAGCTATAAATATGCAAGTCCAAGCTGAGCTTGTCATTAGGTATTTGACTAAAAGCAATTGTCTACTTGAGTTGTGTTGGTCCCACTTTAATAATCAAGAATGGGGGTTGAATTGATTATTAATAAAAATAGTAAATTTTGCCTCTTAAAAATTATTCCCCTTCGGTTTTAAATATGAGAACACTATAAACAATTAAAAAAATATAATAATTAAATTGAGAAAATTAAAAAGATAGAGATTAGAGAATTAGACAGCAATTTAGTGGTTCCGCCTTATGCATCAGTCCACTCTTCTAGCTCCGAGCCGAGGACCCCGTTATCCTATGGTTTTGTTCCACTATATCTAATAAAATCAAATTACAAGCTTGCACAATCCTCTCTGCTCGATGCTCATAGCTATTATCTAGCTACAAGCGATCTATAGAGTCTAAACTTATAATTGAACTATCACTGAAGAAGGTAACAACACGTTCCTTCCTTTACAAATAAAAAAAAAGAGGAAATTTGCAATAAGAAAGAAATGCACAAAGTCAGTTCGTGAAAAGCTTTAGTAAGTAATGGAAGTTCTCTCTCTTCTTTCTTTTTCAAGACTCGTGAGAAGAAGCAATTAGGAGAAATATTTTTTTTCGTAGCCATACTCCTTTCTTCTTTTTTGTCTTGGTTATTTATTTCCTCTTCTCTTTCTCTATTTCTAATGTTCAAGACTTCAAAAGTAGATAAGCTTTCCAAATATCTCGATTAAAATCTGATGAGCCTTATCCTTCTTTTTCTTTCAAATTTGAATTCTTCCCATTTGTAGATTTCCTTGCAAATATTGTGGTAATATTTTATATTTGAAATTCAAAATTGATCAACAAAACTATTTTGTTCCTTATCATTTGAAGAGGATAACATTTATCTTCACTCTTTTTGAACTTTTGTTGAAATCCCATAAAAATAGGTAAGAGATGTACTTGTTTTTGTTTTGATAGATGTAGATACGAATAATTTCCTTGTCTTGAAGAGAAAAACTCGTGTAAAATCTATTTAAATAGAATCTGAAATTGTTATTAAAGATTGTTCTTCCGTTTGTAGAGAGCGAAAGGTTTGTAGATAATCTTTACATCCCCTTGAATATTAACCAACTTAGATGGAATAAATGAGTATATTATCCAAATAAACTCATTTACTTGAAGCTTGGCCTTCAATGTACTTAAATGTAATGAACTGGAATGAATTTGGTCGAGTTTAGGAAGATGAACAGTAAAATCACGTAAAAACTGGTTGCTGTCAAAAATTGCAGGTGACCCTCTGGATGATCCTCTGGACATTCCTCTGGATAACTTATTGAAACTTCTATCTTCATCTTTCTGATATATTCCTTCTGAAATATCTTCTGGATAGTCTTTTGTATATAAGATAATAATTATTGTTTTTTATTTTCACTGATACAACCTTCTAGAGTATCATTTGGATAATCTTCTGTATATATTTCAAAGAATCCTGATACTGTTTATTTTTTGCTGTCAAATGTTGTCAACCTTCTGTGATATCTTCTGGATAACCTTATGGATACCTGATTTTCTTCTTTCTCTCTAACTTAAAACTACACACTTAATAAACTTGTTAGTAATCTTTTTACACTGTTGTTATCATCAAAACTTATTTTAAGAGAATCTAACATTCTCCTCTTTTTTGATGATAACAAATCCCTTTCTCAAACAAAAATCCATTTAAAGAATCATTGAAGATGATTTTGTTTTATTTTTGTTATATCATAATTCTCTCTCCCTTTTTGTTATCAGCAAAACATAAATTGGAAAGGCAAGAACACTTTTCAAGTGTGTAAGGTAGTCTAAACATTAACATTTATGCACAAATTTCTTAGAATAACAGAAATTTTGACAAAAATAGAGCAATTTTTTTAATGCAGATAATTCTTGGTCATGATACTTATAGAAATGAATAAACATTTTGTCTTGAATTGAATAAAAATCTAATTTTGTCTTAAAACAAATTGTAGAGAGAGAAACGAAAAATCAATATAGATCCCCTTGGATATAACCCTTCTTTAGTGGAACAAATAAGTATATTACCCAAATATACTTATTATCTCGGAGCTAGGCCTTGAAAAAAAATCTTCATATTTTTCTAAAAAAGTAGATCTTCTTGTTTGATAAGATGAACAGTAACTTCTAGTTGAAAACTCTTGTTCTTCAAAAGTTCTAGTGAAGGTTCTGGAAAAGGTTCTGGTTTTCTAAAAAAATACTTCATCCTTAACTTAACTTTCTGTATACTCTCTATTCTTTGAAAAAATCTTCGATAATATTGTTGCTTCTCTCAACTCTTATGTATTCTTTCTTAGTTATATTTGTTCTTAATAGTTCTTAATTGATTATAATCTCAAATATATCATCTACACAAAGCAACAAAAAAGTGCTCTCCTTTACAAAAAGATACAGAATCAAACATAGAACAAAATTCAGAAGCTATTTATAGAGGTTCCGCCTTATGAGTACTACCTCTCTTCCAACTCTACGTTAGGGACCCAACTTTCCACACTGGTTTGTTCCACTATATCCAAAATTCAATCAAGTTACAAGTTGTCTTTGCTAAACACTTGGCTACAAAGCACTTAACTTGATTCTCCAAGCTTACCTCAAGTTAACAACCAATCTACTGAGCCTACTTGTAACTCTCAATCTCACACAAAAGAGTATAAACCAAATCAAAGAACAAGATTAAATATTCTCAAGAATTAGCACAACAACAACATGGATTTTCTATAGAATTTTCGAGCACACTATGGCAGTATTTTTTAGAGAATTGTATAGACTTTTTCGTGCCAAGTTCTTCTCTCTTTCTTCCTTCTTTGCTGATATATAATGCTTACTTCAACGACTAAAAGTGTATCTTTAAGATAGAGTTATTGTTGGAGATATTTCGAAATCCATGGAAAGTTGCTGATGTGGACTTATCTTGTTTGACTGTTGCAACATTCAAAAATTCGAATTTAAATATGATATAATCTCTCATTTATCTTCTAATCTTGTGGCCTGATGTATCTCTAACAAATATAACACTTTTTATCCTTTAAATTTGAATTTCAATAGCTGATGTACATCATATCAAATATAAAAAAAAAAGAAAGGTTTTGATGATAACAAAAGTGTAAAATAATTACTAACAAGTGTGTAAAAAGATTACTAACAAGTTTATTAAGTGTGTAGTTTTAAGTTAGAAAGAAAGAAGAAAAATGAATAGTATCATGTATCCAGAAGTTATCACAAAAGGTTGACAACATTTGATAGCAAAAAATAAACAGTATCAGGATTCTTTGAAATATATACAGAAGATTATCCAGATGATACTCCAGAAGGTTGTATCAGTGAAAATAAAAAACAAGAATTATTATCTGATATACAAAAGACTATCCAGAAGATATTTTAGAAGGTATATATCAAAAAGATGAAGATGGAAGTTTCAATAAGTTATCCAGAGGAAATGTCCAGAGGATCATCCAGAGGGTCACCTGTAATTTTGACAGTAACTAGTTTTTACGTGATTTTACTGTTCATCTTCCTAAACTAGACCAAATTCATTCCAGTTCAGTACGTTTAAGTACATTGAAGGCTAAGCTTCGAGTAAATGAATTTATTTGGATAATATACTCATTTGTTCCACCTAAGTTGGTTAATATTCAAGAGGATTTAAAGATTATCTCAAGTTTCTCTCTCTACAAACGGAAGAACAATCTTCAAGAACAATGTCAGATTCTGTTCAAACAGATTTTACACTAGTTTTTCTTTTCAAGATAAGCAGAGTATTCGTATCTACATCTATCAAAACAAGAATAAGTATATCTCTTACCTATTTTTATGGGATTTCAACAAAAGTTCAAAAAGAGTGAAGATAAACGTTATCTTCTTCAAATGATAAGGAACAAAAACAACTTTGCCGATCAATTTCGAATTTCAAATATAAAATATCACCACAATATTTGCAAGGAAATCTACAAACGAGAAGATTTCAAATTTGAAAGAAAAAGAAGGATAAGGCTCATTAGATTTTAACCGAGATTTTTAGAAAGTTTATCTACTTTTGAAGTCTTGAACGTTAGAAACAGAGAAAGAGAAGAGGAAATAAATAACAAAGACAGAAAAGAAGATATGAGTATCGCTACAAAAAAATAAAAAAAAAAAATTCTCCCAGTTGCTTCTTCTCACGAGTCTTGAAATAGAAAGAAAAGAGAGAACTCCCATTGCTCACTAAAGCTTTTCACGAACTAACTTTGTGCATTTCTTTATTATTGGAAATTTCCCTTTTTTTTTTATTTGTAAAGGAAGGAACGTATTGTTGCCCTCTTGACTGATAGTTTAATTACAAGTTTAAACTCTGTAGATCGGTTGTAGATAGATGATAGCTGCGAGAATCGAGCAGAGAGGATTGTACAAGCTTGCAATTTGATTTTATTGGATATAGTTGAACAAACCCGTAGGATAACAGGGTCCTTGGCTCGGAGCTGGAAAAGTAGACTGACGCATAAGACGGAACCATTATAACTTGTTGCTGATTCTCTAATTCTATCTTTTTAATTTTTGCAATTTAATTGTTATATTTGTTTAATTATTTTATTGTTCTCATATTTAGAACCGAAGGGGAATAATTTTCAAAAGGCAAAAGTTACTATTTTTAATTAATAATCAATTCAATCCCCCTTCTTGATTATTAAAGTAGGACCAACAAATGGTACCAGAGCCAAAGTTGCCAGCTCCATTAGACCACTTAGATGCTACCCAGAGTTCTTGGCGAGTGGGTAATTCTTGTTGTGGATGCGGTTCGTGTGGCCAAAGCTCAAGAGGAGCGACCACCAAAGAGAGGACATTGTTGTTAGAGGGCAACTATGTCGTGAGTCGTGGAGACAAGGATTTTCACTAATCTTGTTGTCAATTCAGCTCGTGTGGATGAAGCTCAAGCGAAGCGGCCACTAGAGTGAGGGCATTGTTGCTAGAGGGTAGTTGTGTTGCGAGTTGGGGTTGAAGCAAGATCTTATGCTTAAACCTTATTTTATGCAACTTAACAAGAGGTGATCTCGAAGGATGGATGAATGGGTGAGGGCGAGAGGAAGCCTATGGAAGTGCAAAGTCCTGGTGAGATGGTCTTGGGTGTGTTGACAACGGGTGTGGAGGAGGGGTGAGAGCTTGAGAGTGGGTAGTGGCTGCAGCAAATTTGTCTCATGATGAGGACTTCATGAATTTAAGTGGGGAGAATGTCATGGTCTGAGAGTTAAGGACTTTATGGGGGGTGTTTAACTTGGGCATGTTGAGTTATGAGTGGCATCAACAGAAGGTTTGTTCGTGGTGTGGGTTGTCTTTGAAGATGGGTCTAGCCTCCATGGACAAACTGGTTGGAAGTTAATACCACTCTCCTGATGAGGCCAAGAAAGACCAAAACCAGTTGGAATAGTTGAATCTCTCAAACGTATGAGGGATCGTGGCAAAACCAAGAGGGTGCTCCTTATGAGAATGTGGGGCTCGAAACTGACTTGAGAAGTCAAGAAAGATTAGACTGACTCACCATCCAGATTAACAACAAACAATGTTTGGAGGGATGATCGAGCACTACACGGAAACTCTTTGAGGAGTGAAACTCCCGTCCCGTGACAAATTGCTCACAAGTTGCTTGAATTCATTTAGTAAACAAGTCAAACCTAACTTAAAAATAAAGCTAATTTATTTGAGCGACTCCTGCTCAAGCTTTTAAGTAGGCTTGTGAGCTAATTTATTTAAACTTGTAAGTAGGTTCATTTAGGCTCATGAGTAAACTCATCAGTTTTATCTTATTTATATCTAAAAATAAAAATAACTAAATATAATATATATTGGTGTGTGTGTATTCTAAATGTTGTTCATTATCTATTTATGCCTTTAGTCATATATTTATTTAGTTTATATGTTTAACTTTTTAGATTTAACACATTTGAAACTACTTCTGAATAACTCAAGTTCATCTCACTTTAAACTTCACTCGGGTTGGAAATATAATTCATTTTCTAAATGAACTACACTCAAAAAAATTTAGTTTAATTCAAACTCAAAAAAGTTCTCACGGTTGGGCTCATTTGTAACTCTAGTAATTTTTTAATGTTACTAACATAATAGATTTATGCTTTTCATATGTAGTAAGATATATCATCCACATGTTATTATGTTAAAAGGAATAAAAGTAATGACATTTAAACATTAGAAAATCTAGCGACGTTAATTATTGAGGTCTTACATTGTTGACATCAAAGCATCGCGCAATATGTTACCATAGTGTGCAACGACCTTTAAACATTATCAAAATGATATGGATTTTCTTCCAAACTTTATGGTACTCAAACAAGTTTTCTCTGAGATATGTTGACTAAGTGCCATATACACATTTTCCTTCGTTAAAAGGTCACCGTTAAAATGTCACTTTGATGTGTTTGGCCTTCAAGGGCTCGAATATGTTTCCTCGAATGGTTTTGAGTATTTCTTACGATTTGGACTTGCTTATTTAGATCGCATTGAGTATTTCTAAGTGGGAATAATGATAAATGAGCAAAGGTCTATCAATTTTGTCTCCATTGATATTCTACAATGATGTTCGTTCCATGCTAGCGTCAGATGCAAAGAAAAATTTTAAACCTCCACAGAAAAAAAAAAAAGAAGTTTTGAACTTATGATCTCTCACTTGATATAATGAAAGATGTCATTAGATTATAATATTATTGAAAAAAAAATTTCTAAATACAATGCAGCATTATTAAACGACTATAGTGGCCAGGAGCTCTTAAAATTAATAGTAATAATAATAGTAGTTGCAGTAGTAATAAATAAATGAATAAATTCATGTGAAAACTGTTCCAATTGAGAGTTAGTAATTTTTTAAAGGGTTTAACTTGTCAACAATTGCTCACGTACCCAGTTGTAACAAAATGGATATCATAATTTCCTATTACTGTATTACGGTAAGACTAACAAGTAACTAAACATCTATTTTTATTCATTTATTTATTATTGCCAGGAGCAACTATGGTTTAGGGTAAATATCAAATTTGCTATTTTAATTTTGTACAATAATTTAATTGAGTACATAATTTTCAAAGTCATCAATTTAATACCCAATAAAACCTTTTATAGTTATTTTTACTATCTCATAATTATATTTATTGTGTTTGCATAGACAAAAGAGACAATATACACTAATAAGTTACTTCTTTCACGTTAGAAAACAATACAAAAATATTAATGAGGTAGTAAAAATGACCACAAATTTTTATTAGATATTAAATTGACCCCTTAAAAGTTCTTGTAACAAATTAAATTTTTGAGCAAAACTCTGATACTAAACTTGACATTTTTCCTTATTTAAAATAAGTTCAAAATCTTAATCCACATATCCTAAAAGTTAAAAAATATATCATTTAAACTTAATTTTTGTTTGCAAAAAGATTTTTAATTTCTCTAAAATTTTTAGTAACTTATTTTTTTAATACGATGTCATATTTAATTAATAATTAAAATAATAAGAAAATAATAGCCTTATAATGTGTCACATGATATTTTAAGAATATAAATAAGATTTGCCATTAAAATTTATATATATAATAAGAAAATTTCAATTTGGTACATAGATTTTTAAAATAGTCAATTTAATATCTAATCAAACTTATTGTAGATATTTTTACTATCTCATTAACACCATTTATCCTATTTCTTAATATAAAAGAATTACCGGTTATGCTAGTCAATTTAATGCCCAATTAATCTTACTACAATATTTTTTTACCTCTTTCCATCAACAACTAGAGTAAACGGTATTAAGAAGGTATTATAAATAACCTTAAAAAGTTTGATTAGATATTAAAATGATCATTGTAAAGTTTATATATCAAATTTGATATTCACTTTATATGCTAACATGATCTAAGTATATAATAATAATAATAATAATAATAATAATAATAATAATTCATCTTGTACCTCTATGGACATCAAAATGAAACAGAACGAGAGGTGGTTGCTATAAAAACGACATATTGTCTCATGTCTCGTCGCTCGTCGTGTTCTTCGCATGTACATGTGTCTTTAGAAAAAACTAAAATATGGTATCCAGAGAATATAATTTTACTATTCTAATGTTCTGGTCATAATGATGGTATAAAAGTTGATTATGCATGGATAAACGAAACCCTAATAACTACAAATACGTACTAGATTTGTTGTTTCAAAGTGCTGTTTAACCTGTTAAAATATCGAAAAAGGCATTTGATCGTAAAAAATTAACGGAATGGAACATTTTAGGGGACCACCCTATATTGGTAAAGCTTTTGGAGGGAAGAAACATTTCTAAAAGGTCTTTTCTTTCGCTTCAGTTTTTCAACATTTTGATTAACCCATAACTGCCGACACAAATTTTCCTTTTCTTTTTCCTTTTTCTTTTCAATTTTCATCCACTCAGATCATTTCCATTCCTACCCGGCAAAAGAAAATTCCACAAGCTACAGCTAGCTCCATAAATACATCAAATTGTCTTCCATACTATTGTGATTGGGCTCTAACATTTGCCCGACACTTTGATTGGATTAGTCAAGTCCAGTTTAAATTTTAACTTAAGTAGAATTAATGAGTCTGATCAAATTAAAGTTGATCAAATTTTAATAAAAATTTGATTAAAAAGAATTATAATATTTTAAATAATCTCAATCTAATTGAACTTAAATTCATCAAACCGCAATATGATTCAAATTTAAACTAAAAATTTAAGCTAGAACTTTAATTTTGAGCTTTCAACTTGAGTTTGAGCTTTAACTCAATTTGCTTTACTTAGAGTTGATTCATTGCACCGTAATCTCAAACATATATATATATATATATATATATATATTTCAAAAAATAGTGTTAAGCTGAATTAGTATGCATACCTCAAATTCTTGTAAGCTACTAAAATGAGTTAAAGAGTATCTTACTATAAATAACACGGTAAAATACATGGTCAACATTATATTATATTCAAATTACTTAGCTATAATACTAAAAAAAACCCAAAGTTAAGCTTAGAAAACTAGGAAGTGCTAATTTTTTAAGCTTTGGGCAGTTGGGCGCGAGAAGATTTTTTAGGTCTTGGAAGGTAGGTTAGGGTTTGGTGAACGATGGGAATGAAACGGCACGAGCAACCTTCCTTTTTCACTTATATATATATAATTATGGCTCATTTAGTGAATAACATATAATAACACTGTAGTACGTCCACATCATGAGGACCCACCCAACTAATTATTGATGAATCTTCTTAATCATGTCCATCTCTTTTTATCGGATGCTCAGCTGAAATTTAGGCAATTTTTGCCTCTCTTATTGGAAATTTCATATGAGTACATTATTGGCCGGAACTTTCTAAATTATGTTAACAAAAAGAGAACATGAAAATTAAAAGTGATATATCCTGCTTGATTTCCAAATAAAGGTTTTACCCCTGGCTTTCAATGCACCTACTGAGTAGGAATTATTAATGAAAATTTAGAACATGAAATAATAATAATTATCTCAACTAAACCATGAACTTTGGAATATGATAGAGTATGAAATTAAGAATCTCAAAGGGCCAATTGTTATAGATGATTAAAAGAAATATTAAATTAAGAAGATAATTGGATAGATTGATTAAATATATTTTAAAATTTTAACAATCTTTTGTTTTATTAATCTTAAGAATTAAGTTATGTTGTAAAGCAGATAAATAAATGCAAATATACATAGAGAGGGAATTTTAGAGTTCAAACTCAATTTAAAATGACATTTAATACTCAAAAGGTAAATTACACTACAAGGTACCAACGTTCAAAAGAAGATCATATAAAGTCCCAACATTTCAAGTGGTATAAAAGAGGTTCCAATGTTTGGAAAAGTGTCTTTAGAGCTTTAATTAATTTTTTGGTTGTTGATACATGTCAATGAAGATCTTAGAAGAAAAGTTTTTTGAGTTTTAATTAAATATTTCTTTAGTTGACACGTGTCAATGGTGATCTTAATTGACTCAATTCTGTAAACGTTGAGACCTCTTTTTGAACTAGTAAAAAATATTAAGACTTTAATCGATCCATTTTTTCAAACAGTGGGACCTCTTTTGAACCATTCGAAACGTTAATATCTCAAATTAACTTATCTCCAAACGTTGGGACCTTCCGGTATAATTTAATACCCAAATAAGCTCCTCCTCCTCCTCCTATAGGATCAATCACTTTCTTCATAAAAGTATATTTTGTCTTATCGAAAAAATTATTATTGTTCAAACTTGATGCAAACTCAATTAGTGGCACTTACATTCAAGCCAAGTTTGATAATGCAATCTTTGAGTTAAAGTCCATTAACTACTTAAATAGTCTATGTTTATACTTAGATTATAATCAAAATAAAGCTTGAGTAAAATTCTAAGGTCAAATTCAAATAGCTTGTGAATAAAATTGGCATATCTATATATCCCTAATTGTAAGTATTCATACACTGTCAGTCTATTTGATACATTTTACAAGTCTAAAATTACAATATGTGAGTTAAGAAGATTTAATCAACAAAAGCATCTATGTGCCTTTTTTTTTTGAAAGATTGGTTATAATTATTATGCTGATTTTTCTGATAAAACATGCTTGTCTAATTATTTTGGTGTAATAGAAATTTTATTACTGTCTTATTTCTAATGAAGTACTATTACGATATTTAGTTGACAGTAATAGCGATTAAAAAAAACCCTATTATAAAAAAGACGAATAGTAATTCATTATTCAAACTTATGAATAGATATTCAATGCTGGAATAAAATTTTTATAAAAATCCTCATTTAAAAGAAAAGTTACCAAAATGAAAGTCGTACTGTAGTTTTATTTCACTATTTATTAATAGTAATTTCATTAAAACCTTATAATGTGTGAGAGTGTTTTAGAATGCATAATTTCTTATTAGTTATGCTGAAGAAATTCCATGAAATCATCGGTTGATAAACCAATAAAATATCATCACACTTTAATAGGGAACCTTACAAATGTCCGGAGGATTTTTAGGCCGTAGATCAAGTTGTTTATGATTGAGCCCTAAGATCCCTCATCGTGCATCATCGAGCTTACACCATTAAAGCTACAGTTGTAAGAGGTAAAAGCATTTTAAGCAAGAATCAGCTTCGAGATTTTCTTTTTAATCATTGGCCATAACGAAGGATAAATAATTGAAGAACATGAAAGGAACCAGAAAATTAAAAAAAAAAAAAAAAAAGAAAAGGTTTCGTAATCAGGGAAAGCGTCGGTCCCCAATTTCTTTAATTTACACTGTTTAGACGCAGACCTACCTTTTTTAGGAGTAATGATTAAGTTACCACGACAAGTCTAGGAGCCTATGTTTAATTAATGGCAAATAAAGCAAGCAATGATTAAGTTTCCATGACATTTACTTTCTCGAAATTATAATGTTTATAACTTTGAAACACCATCTATTTCGTTTGTTGCGACGCCTAGTGGTTATTAAATTGTGATTATTTTACCCATGATACAACAATATGCTTGTAGATCCAATTTCTTTGCCAATGTTTCTAAGACTTTTCCGATTTTCACATAAGGGGGGATAAAAGGGATAGACATTTGTCCGAGTCCACCAACCGACCAACGTGTGTAGTGATGTCTACCGATAAACATACATAGATAAGCAAATAAGGATCGTATTAATATGTTACAAATATTTTAGAACCTCTTTTCGATGCACCTATATGTTATATATTTAAATGCTCATATAGAATACACATGAAAACACCTAAAAAGAAGGGGAGAAAAAAGAAAAGAAAAACAAAAGAAACGAAATGTTACGGGCAAGATTAAACAAGTTTAATGGTGTGATAACAATAATATAATGGTTCATTTACAATAAACATGTACGGTGTTTATAGGGTGATAAATAAGCCAAGTCGATATAACGCATAATATCTTGCTTGACCCAAAATTTTAGAGCTTCGCTGAAGTTTAAAATCTTATATTCAAACTTGACTTGTTGCACCAAATTAACGTTTGTTCAACTTGGTTAAACTTGTCTAGGCTTAGTTTATCTAATAAATTATTTTTCTTCTATTTAAAATATTATTGGTATCTAAAATAAACTAAAAAGTGGTTACTACATAAGCTAGATTTGAACTTGATCAGGCTACAAGTTAGTTGAACTAAATTTGGAAAAGCTTGAACTCATTTTATAAACTACTCAAGTAGTGAGCTCAAACTTAACTCAACTTTTGTCGAATATAATTCAAGTAAATATCGAGTCAAAATGTGCTTATTTCCACACTTGTATATATAAAGGTAAAAATCATATTACATAAAACTGAAATAGAATTTTGCCTCAAGAGACTACAAAATAAGAATCTACCAACTCTCCCACTCATAACCCAATCAAATTAGTCGAACCATTGTTTGTGTTAAGGTGCAAGTGTGAGAATCTCATATGGAAAATATGGGTCTTATATGAAGAGTTTATAAGAAAAAAAGACACATTAACCTATTGTCTTAAGGTTTTAAGTTATAGATGGTGTTAAAAAGCTCATTTGTATAATCATTCACAAAGTCTATTGGATTTATCCCCATTAAAGGCATACTCTAGAACCTAACAAGTGGTATTAGAGCCTGGTTTGGCTAGAGAACTCCCATGGTTAGCCCACCATGTGGAAACAAGAGCTTTGTAGTGTGACTTGTTTGTGAAACCCATGGTGAGTAGACTATTCACAAAGCAGTTTAGTAGAGTCAATTTGATAAGCTCTCGAGAGAGAGTATGGCCTATGCCATTGTGAAGACTCACACTTGAGGGGGAGATTATTGGGGTGCAAGTGTGAGAATCTCACATGAGAAATATGGGTCTTATGTGAAGAGTTTATAAGAAGAAAAGACCCATTGACCCATTGCCTTAAGGTTTTAGATTATAGATTGTCTCAAAAAGCCCATTTATGTAATTCTTCATAAAGCCTATTGGATTTCTCCCCATTGATGGCATACTTCAGATCCTGACAATTGGTATCGAAGCTGGTTTAGCTGGGAGACTCCCATGGTTGGCTTATCATATGGAAAGAAGAGCTTTATGGTATGACTTGCTTGTGAAACCCACGGTGAGTAGGTCATTCACAAAGCAGTTTAGTGGAGTCAATTTGATAAGTTCTTGGAGAAGAGTCAGGCCTATGCCATTGTGAGGACTCACACTTGAGGCGGAGATTGTTATAGTGGAAGTGTGAGAATCCCATATAGGAAATATGTGTCTTATATTAAGGGTTTATAAGAATGAAAGACCCGTTAACCCATTGCCTTAAGATTTTGGGTTATAGATGGTGTCAAAAACCTATTTGTGTAATCTTCTGTAAAGTCCATTGGATTTCTCTCCATTAAAGGCATATTGCAGATCCTAACAATTGGTATCAGACCTATTTCGACTGGAAAACTCCCATGGTTGGCCCCACCATGTAGAAAGAAAAGAGTTTTGTGGTGTGACTCACTTGTGAAACCCATGGTGAGTAGGTCACTCACAAAGCGGGTTTAGTGGAGTCAATTTGATAAGCTCTTGAAGGTGAATATGACCTACCCCATTGTGGAGACTCACACTTGAAGGAGAAGATTATTAGGGTGTAAGTATGAGAATCTCACATGGGAAATATATGCCTTATGTAAAGAGTTTATAAGAGGAAAAGACCCTTTAACTTATTGCCTTAAGGTTTTAGGTTATAAATAGTGTTAAAAAGCCAATGTGTATAATCCTTTACAAAACCCATTGGATTTCTCTCCATTGAAGGCATACTCCAGACCCTAACAATTAATATCAGAGCCTGGTTCGATTAGGAAACTCCTATAGTTGGCCCATTATGTGGAAAGAAGAGCTTTGTAGTATGATTCATTTGTGAAACCCATGTGAGTAGGCTACTCACAAAGTAGATTTAGTGGGTCAATTTGATAAGCTTTTAAGGGAGAGCATAGCCTACCCCATCGTAGAGACTCACACTTGAGGGGAGAAATCCTCTAGGTTTTGTGAAGGATTATACAAATGGGCATTTTGACACTATCTATAACCAAAACCTTAACGCAATAGGTTAATGTGTCTTTCTTTCTTATAAACTCTTCACATAAGACCCATATTTCCCATGCGAGATTCTCACATTACATCCTAACAGTTTGAATCAATCAACCTAGCAGTCGAATGGGCTCATCTGTAGTCGGTAGTCAGTAGCCCTCTATCATATGCACATTTGCTTTATCTTTTGTTCTATATCTTTGTGTAAATTCAAGATATAAACTCAATAAATCTCCTCCTTTTGACTTAGTTTTGGACATACTATAAACCCTATTACATAGAGTAAAAAACCTTAGGCACCAAGAACTACAAAACATAAAACTACCAACTCCCTAAACATAGCTTGGTTTAATCAGTTAAGCTATTAATTGGGTGGACCAACCAGACAATTGATTGGGCCAAGCAACAATCAAATGGCCTCCATCATATGTACTCTTGCTCTGTTCTTGCTTATTTCTCTACTTTTCATGCTTCTGCGACTCAATGTCATGTTAAGCTCAAAATATAAGCTTAATGAATTTCCTTCTTTGACCTAAATATGTATAACTCAAAACACATACACATATACCAAAACAAAAGTTGCAAGGAAGTTTTTCTAGTATTCTTGTTAATTGCCTACTTGCATGTCATCCAATGCATTACACATATATGCAAGCTTCCCCTACCGTGTACGTTAATGAGATTACTAGTTTGCTCTAACCATGCCTAAGTGATTGTTCATACTTGTAACATCTCTTCACTCCTTCTAAGTCTTGAGTCACGAAGTATCTTTTTGACTTTTTAAGTTTTACCATCCATTAAACCCTCTTAACCTTAAGATTCATGCACCACTTGAGCAAAACAAAAACAGACTTGTCAAAAAGCCAAAAACTGTTTTTATTTCTTAAACAACACAAATACTAGAATCTCTTAACCTTGGATTAACAACCACTAGAAAACACCATTGCTTGTAGCAATAATAAGTTTTTAGACTTGACTCCTTTCTTTACCATGTATATAAGACACATGTATGCTATTAGATTCAATATATTACATAACTAGCATAATCAGTTATCAATTCCAGAGTAAAGACATTATTGGATAACTTTAATAGATACATCACCTCAAATACTATGGCTTTCTTACCCTTTTACAGTTTAACACCAGCACTCCACTCTAGCAATCTTTAGACTTTAGCCACTGCACATCAACATAAGTCTACTTTACACAAAGTATGAGCTTAACACCAATATTCTTTGCAATAACTTTAATAGTATACTACTCATAAAATATAACTAAATTATTGTTGGATCTTCTAATTGATTTTTTTTTCCTATACCTCATCCTTCATGGAATTTGGTTGCTTATTTAGAGATTTCTTTAAATCAAACTACACTATGGCCCTCGCATTTACACTTACAGTAGGTCTATAATCCAAAACTCTTGCAACCATCACTTCCTCGATTTCATACTCAATGGCTATTTTTTTTTTATCGATGTATAAATTGCAAACTCTCAAATCGTTACTCGTAAAGTCAACTTGGTACTTTTGTTAGACCTAAATCTAGATATAAAGTTACAGATTAATAATATACAATCACGAGAGAAATAGTAGAGAGAAAGGAAGTTACATAAATTTACAATGGAAGCCTTAAATTAACATGGATAAAAAAACCATGCATAAGACTAGACTATATCACTAGCATAACAATAATAACACGAATGTTCATTCATACTTTTACAAGTGCCTTATATATTCAACATTCTCATTGAAGGGATCAATTCAACTGTGAAAGGGGCGTATCTAGAGGTTAAAAGGACCTTTGATCCATGATTTGCACTTCTACTTCACAGTTTGATTATATATTTGCTTATCTGACATATAGAAAATTAGGATGAGAAAATTATAGGTCATGAACACCAAAACATGGTATGAATACAATCTTGCATTGAAAAACCTCTATTGTATTTCATTAGTAATGGGATGACAATATCTATACATAGAATGGCCTCCCCAAAGCTTAACAATCCAACAATTTTTTTTAAATATTTTACTCGTGATATGTATAAATCCAAATTAATTTTTTTCCCTTTTTATACTTTTGCATAAGATTACCTCTAAAATATTATTAGTTGTATCTTGATATTTTTCTCATTCAAACATCTTATTTTCTACGAGCCTTTATATATTTTAGGCTATCTTGAAGAATTTTTAGCCTAATCTTAGTCAAACCATTATGCTATAGATCTCCATTGAAATAACAAGTAGGGTTATCTATATTGCTTTAACCAAAATATTCATATCTTTAGTTTTTGATTACCCTATTAACCTTAGAAAATATGCCATCAATTCTTCTATTGCCCTTGACTTTTATTTTTTTTTTCCTATTTTGAGTTTACAACTATACTTCAATACTTGTGAAATCCTAGCCATGATGCCATGATCACCTTTAACTTATAATACCTTAAGCATATGTTGTGACTTTACATTGAATTCGGTGAGGAAATACATTATGCAATTATTACTCATTTATTAAATTTAAGTTATATTTAATTAACAAAATATGTTTATAGATGATGAGGTTGTGATTATGCAATTCATGTGATATGATTATATGTGTTCGTAAAGTTGCAATACCTAGTTGCATTGCAACTAGCATCTAGATGCTACATTTCTATACGCTGGACATTCCTTAAGGCATGGTGTCTAGATGCTAGCATGACCAAATTTTGGTCATGTGAATTATAACTATCATCTAGATGCTAGACATATTTTACATAGTCAGAATGTTTATGATATAGTGTAATAAGCTAGCATGCAAAAGTTAGGGTATGGTGTTTGGATGCTAGTTGAATCACAATTTTGTGTGGTTGGTTTTATAAGTAATGTCTAGATGGTAGCTTGTAGCATCTGGATACTTGTTGACTGAAAATAGTCATTGGAAGCATTTATTGTAGGGGCAAAAATGTCACAATTTGGCCAACGTCTATTTTGCTTAGTGAAGCTATAAATAAAAAACTTTGGGCATAATTTATAGTGTTAGTTGAGCCATTAAAATTGCAATTAATTCACTTGTTTCGCTCTCTTCCTAAAACTCTCCTTTGTACTTTTATTTGCTTATTTCTTTTAGAGAAATTGAGTAGTATCGTTATGTGTTAGTTTACATATATTTTGTAAGACACTAGTTAAGTGTTTATTGAGTGACTTAGTAAGAGTAAAATTTATACCTTAAGTATGTTTTGTAATTTGTGTATAAGGTATAACTTAAGTGGTAATTGTCTGAAAATTTTGTGTGTTTTGGTTAGCTCATTAGAAGCAAAATTTTGTGATTAATAAAGTGTTTGTGAAGCCCATTGGTAGGCAATTGTGTAACCGTGGAGACTAGGTTGCGAATTGAACTCCATGTTATATCATGGTTTGATCTCTCTATCCCTTCTCTTTATAATTATTGCAAGTTACTTTATATTGTTCATATATTGCTTGATTCATTGAATTGCATCATTTAGGCATAATAATAATAATAATAATAATAATAATAATAAAAGGATATTGTAGAACTCAATTTATTCTCCTCTTGAGTTTTAGCCTAGGTGTTAAATAGATTTTTCATACTTCTTATAACATCATCCTCCCAATCAAAAGAAGACCTTAACCATTAAAACAAGTTTGGAAAATGAAAGAGCAAGCCTTAGAAAAGATCATGTTTAATGGATGAATGTCCCTATTAATGGATAAAAGCTCAAGTGCACATAGAATTTCCACATTCTAGAATTTTTGTATTATCTACTACATGAGGCTTTAGAGTTTATTGCATTACATCCATAAGAATAGTGGTTTGAGGAGTTGCCTTTAGAGTAAGGCAACGATGTAGTTAGGAAACGTGAAATGAATAGTAGATGAATGAGCTAACGAACATCTCTAAGGTATAAGCAACCTTTCTTACCTAATCAATTTTTTCATAAGGCGTAAAAAATTTCCTAGTTTTTAGTAAGGTCATGCTTTTTCACCCATCTGTCTATATCATTGAAGCTGAACCCATACCTTACCTCTACTAATAAATTGCTTTTCATTTTTTTTCCTATCTGCAATGTTTTTTATCTTATATTACACATTTTTAGATGAAATCATAGGCATAAAATCATTTCTTCTCTATCTTTAAGTGAAGTCCTACTAGAGGTGCTAAAGAGATCTTTAGGAGCATAGTGTAGATGTGTCATTGGTATGAAACTCCAAACAACTTTAAACGATGTTGTAAAATGGATATATGAGAATTCCTATTCAACCACCATCCTGTTATCAACAAGAATCAATATCATCTCTTAGGGAGTTCTCTAATCATATATCTCAAATGTCTTCTATTAATAGGCTTTATTTGGTCATGACCCAATAGGCCTAACACTATCAAGGTGACCATAAATAGGTTCGTAGAAGTCCATCAAGCACTCAGCTATCCTGAACATAAGCCTTGACCATTCGTTAAACTAGAGGTTGATCTCCTCTTGATCTATTGAAGGTCTAGGCCGTGACCTTTTTTAACCATGATATGCCATTGCAAAAACATCTTCTTGACTCACCATATCTCTACTAGGGTACTTTAAACCTTCCTAGCTCTTCATGTCTCCTTAGGGGAACTCACATCACCTTAGGTCATCACTTCACCACGGAGATACCTTACACCTTCCCAAGGGTACTTCAAAGAGATAACTGTCTTTCTATCCAATCGCTTTCCTCAAATGATTACTACAACCACCTGTGGCTTAGGTTAGGTACTAACAAAGGGGAACCTATTCTTCTAACTTCTCTCTGCCCAAGAATGTAACACATGGATAGGAAATGTTTTGTGGGCCTTCTTCTAGCATACGATCATTACTTATAAATAGAAGACGAAGCCAAATGACATGGGGGGATTCAAATATGTTGAATACATAAGATCTCTCATACCATCTTTACAATTATCTACTCTCTCTCTCTCTCTCTCTCTCAATGACCTCCTACTAACTTAATCATTATAGTAGTTGCGTTAGACTTCCCCTCAGAGCACCTACCACTTATCCTTTTTTTTTTGTTGGTCTTTGGATTCACTATCAACAATTTTCGACCTGCAACATCTTTAAACAATGGTATTTTTATCTGTCTATTAGTTCATTTGTGCATGGTATGTTGTAGACATTCAAAATTCAACCTCCTAGATATTATGAAATCCTTCCACAAAGTATGATGAAAGTGGGTCTCAATCACTTAAACTAAATTAACAATACCATGTCTTTTATAAACATACTTAAAATAGTGTTATGTAATTAAAGTAGCAAAGATGAGATGTGTTAAATCAATGGAACATTCTATGGTCTTGCCATTAATTTTGATGGGACCGGTTCTGTCACAATCCAATAGCTCACATCATTATTGGATCATTAAAATAGTTAATATTATATTTACTATATTTATTTTAATAGTTACATTAATAGCAAGACGGTCTTGTAGACAGGACCATAGAAGCTCCCTAAATCAATAAAATGAGTGTATTTGCTAAATGGGTTTTAACACTACCATTAGTGCTTTTCCTTGTGACTTAGGAAGCCCTTTGATGAAACCCATACCTACATTTACTCATACTCTATCTGAAATAGGTAGAGGCTGAAGTAAACCTAATGTAGCTACTTTCTTAAATATAAATAACTTATATGTTTCGAATCTTAACACGTGTCTAACATCACAAGTTCCATACCTTACCATTAAAATGTTGTAGTCATCTTTTAATAAGTTGCAACTGCTCCTAAATGTCAACCAGTAGCTTCATTATAATGTAATTGAAATATTTCCTTCCTTAATCCTTGATTTAAACAATGAACAACCTACCTTTCCTCCCTAAAATATCTCAATTTAGATGAAAGCAACCTATAACTTTCGTCAATGTTCATTCATTGCTACAAAAGGGAGCTTAAGTAACAGTATACATAGCAATGATTCATGAAACCTTGCAATAATTTTGATATACGACAATTAAAGTAATAGTTTCGTAACCCTTGCATTAATTATTTATATTGGGCAATGATTCGTTAAAACATGTTGCCATAGATGTTTGAGGTAGCATTAGTTATAATAGTTACTATCTTTATATCAAAATAATTTAGGACAAAGGGCACTAAATACTTCTCTTGGAGCTAAAACTTTCTAAAACTTTTCAAGCAACAAAACCTTAAAAACTAAACTCTCTTAAAGTTTTGACAAATCCTAACCCTTAATTGTATCTTCTAACTAAATAGTTTTAAAAGAAGGTCACAAGTCAGTTTAAACTCTCTCTCTCTCCTCTCTCTCTTTCTCTCTCTCTTCTGACTAAATAGTATTAGAGTTTGCATTCGTGGTATGTTTTGTTTCTTAGGTTTTATTTAAGTTTCAAGAAATCAAGTTTTAATGTGAATGACATAGCTATTTAGTACATGAAAATTAAAGTAGTTGAGTACTTGAAATCTAGAGTTCGCATTTGATGTGTGGTTAAATGTAGACTTTCTTTAAGTTTCAACAAATTTGGTTTCCTTTAGAGTGAAGTGCCTTTACTAACGTAATGTGTTGTAATTAATAGGGTAAAGAACATAATTATTACACTTTGGAATTTAGAGTTTGGCTTTTTTTGTGTGATTGCAATTGTTTTCTAGGTTCTTTTTTGATATTCTAAGAAATTAAGTTTGGAATGAGTCATATAGCTACTTACTTTGTGTGTTAAAATTGATGCAATCTGGTACTCTCCATTTTTTTGGGATTGAGAAGGGAGCGGTTCTTTAGGGGGTTAAGTTTTTAATGACCTATAGCTTGATGCATAATGTTTCCTTCAGGTTTACTTTCCATGATCCTAATACATCATTAAGCATTTATATAAATTGACTATGCTATATTTTTTGGAGATAATATTGTATTTTTCATGTCTTAATTTCAAGTTATAACAAAGCTTCTATATTTACTAAATCAAGGAGAAACATTCACAAAGGTCAAATTCTTAACATCAAAGTTGCACAAATTATTATTAATCTTACTCCATAGTCTTGTTGATTGTATCATGTTTCCATTTTTTTCATCTTGTTTGGTGTCTCCATGATGACATTTAATCTAGGTTGTTCTACAGAATTTGATGAAATTAAAATGGATTCTCCAATAGTCCTCTAATAAAATATTAAGTTCGTTTTACTAAACATACCACGTTTGTTATCGTAGTGATGATTCCAATTAACATGTGAAAAAATAAAAGAAGTTGGTGTGGCTATTAGATTGTTTAATTATTAGCTAGAACGGTTAATTGCTAGTTGAAGTTACTATAAAAGTACGGCTTAGAGAGTATTATTTGTTAATTTAGTGGGGTAAACACAAGAATCTGACTATTTTGATAACTATTTTATCGAGTCATTAAATTGGTCATTTAGTAGCTAAACATGAAGGTCATTACTGAGTTTCAACCAATCTTCAAAGTGTATTTCTTGATAGTATTTTTGTGATGAGGAGTATTACAATCCTAAGGATATAGTAAATAATAGCTAATTCTAGGTCGTATGAGTGACAATGTAAAATAATGGGATTAAAAATCTCTAAATTAGATAACACATGCACAAGATTAGGGCACAAACACATATAAGTCATTTCGGAAGCATACCCGAATACATGATATGAAGATACAAAATCCCTTTTGGTTTAGGAGATTCTCTCTCTCTCTTTGATGGTGGGATGTTAGAAGAGTAATGTGATGTGCATGACATGGGGATCATGACCAAATATTTATGTATACAAGTCCATATTTATTATTTCCCATTTTGTTCATTATAAAATAGGAAACAATATATCTAATCTCTACACGTAATAGTCTATACTTAATATATCAGCATTTAAAATCCATAACTTTATTAGATCACTTTATTTGGACTTTATATTTTATGATAGCCTTACAACACAATTAATTTAATTTATATTTATAAGCCCACAAAATTGGTTTATTAGAAATAAGCCTAACAATCTCCTACTTGGGCCATATGTGTGTAGCCTTGTAATTGTGTATTAAACCATATGAGTACTTAAACTTTCGCTATCATTGTCGAATGCATCTTGAAACAATCTAGTCCATCAATCATATTAATAAAGACCAAAGCATGTTTCATCACATATGTTGTAACTAACCTTTCAATGATCATATAATCAATATAGTTTAATGACATGGATCAAGTATAGATGTGTAGCATAGAAATTACAGATAATGCCTATTTCCAACTAGTCCAACCTTATACTTTATATTGTATGAGTTCAGATATCAAATTTGAATAGAGAACATTACAATTAGGATTAAATTTATTATTTTATAATTGAAGACTTTAATCATAATTGTATCATAGTTTGCAGACAATAAAATATGTTTATAATAATGAGCAATAACTGTAAACCCCTAAAGTTTTACAATCGGTTAAGCTTAAACCATAATCGAAAGGTTAACCGGAAACCTTAAGGTCAACAAAACCCTAGTTAAACGTAATAAGTTAAGTCTGACAATCCCATCTTTGCAACCCTAAGTGAGTAAGTAAGAGATTAGTATGTAGAATAGTTCGTAATAACATAAGAAAGCTTAAAAATATCAGATTAGCAAAACCACAATCTGTTTTGGATCCAAACAGATACAGTTCTAGAAAAACGTGTCCCAAGGCCCAGAACAGTAAAAATATTCCGGATATATTGTTAGACTTGTAAAAATTTAAGGTTTTCAAAAATATCAGTTTTATAATTTTTCGGTAAGTAAAAATATTAGATATCACTTTTATACACGTATTTTCCTACTACCGGTACTTTATTAGTCATATCTACTTTACATTACACTATTCATTACTATTATACACTATTCATTTATACATACTTTTTCTAATACCTACTCTTTCACTCTGTACACCTATTATTTTTACTTTTTATCTTTTTCATAACTTTACATCATATCTACTTTACATATTATTATATTTAATTAACAAAAACACAAAAAAAAAAAATCATCTCTCTCTCTCTCTCTCTCTCTCTCTTTCATTTCATTCACACATTTACTATCCACAAATTCACTACCAAAACTCTCTAAATTTATCATCTCAAAACTCTCCCAAAATACTCTCAAATCTCTTCCACATACACAAAACCCATTCACACATATTACTCCAAAATCCTCCTTAGGTAAAATTTTCTTTATAATATTTCTTCTTACAATGTCATGTAACTTTACATGACTATGGTGTGAGTTTCCTAAAACTTAATGTTATAGAAGCTACACTATGTTCATGTATTGTTCTTGTTCATGAATACCTATTTATATATTTATGTTATTATTTTTACTTTGCTCATATTATTATTGTTCTTAT
Organism: Combretum micranthum; assembly: GCA_024138025.1. Taxonomy (NCBI): domain Eukaryota; kingdom Viridiplantae; phylum Streptophyta; class Magnoliopsida; order Myrtales; family Combretaceae; genus Combretum; species Combretum micranthum. Next base: position 194,034 of record JAMXBD010000297.1, read on the forward strand.
ATCTAACTAAATATAATTATGTATCTACATATATATATATATATATTCTTTAGAGCATATAAGCTCACTTGCAATTTATTTACTTTCATGCAAAGCAATTTATTTATTTTCTTTCTTTGCAATTTATTTATTTCATGTTGTTTTAAGAGTAGTCTCTAGTCTTAAACTTGTCCTCATCAAGCCAAAACAATTTTCTCTTTTTTATTTTCTTTTCTTATAGGGACTAGTCTATTTCTTAGTCCCGGGAGCCTTGAGAACGGTAAGACTCCTAATACTTGGCTTTATTATTCATTATGTTACATTTGCTTGTTATTATTCTCATGATCATGCCCATAAAGATTGTTGTCCAAACTTTTAAGCTTCAATTATACTTTTTTTCAAAAAAGAGATTTTATCACCTAAGAATGGTTCTATATGAAATTTAGAATTTATGATTTAACAAAAGTAAATCTAATCTTTTCAAAACTTTAGGAAGAACTCACTATAATTTTAAAGCTACTTTTGTTTTGAAAAGCTTTTTAATCATTTCTATATTACATTGTTTTCCAAAAGAAGATGAATCTTGACACTAAAATGTTTTCCATAAAAACATAATATAAAGGAAACCCCATAAAAGGGAATGAGAGTTTTCAAACCAAGATTTTCCAAGTAATGGTCAAAGAAAAATGTATATAAAACTAACAGGAAAAATGACACTAATATTGAAAAATTCTAAAAAGAAAATAGAGAAAATTATTTTTATTAAAAAGTCATTAAGGAAATAGTAAGATAATTCCTTGAAAACAAAAGAATCAAAATATTCATTTTAAAAGGATTTACAAAATGAATTTATTGTAAATTATGGTTTTCTAAACTTCTAAACTAACATCGTTTTACTAAAGAATTTTGATTGGATAACAAACACTTGAGCATGAATGAAATATAAGCTATATATCTATCAAAATGAATTTCTTAACTATATAGATAACTAAGTATTTATCAAAGCAATTTTTGGATGATTTAATATTTGAAACAAATGCTTTTAAGATGAGAAAATTCGTAGTAAATCTGATCGCCACCATTTCCAAGCCTAAATGATCTAGTTTGATGAAAATAGTTTTATAAATGGATATACCTTTTCGAATAGGTAGAAATCGATATATTATATGCCCAATTTCGAGTTAAAATGACCCAAGTTATGGTCATTTTAAATTGGAATTATCTTCTATGCGAACTTTCACGTTCTTATGATATAGTTTTGTCAAATTTCAAGAAAGTTATCAAGAAATACTCACTTCGGATATTTTTCTTGATTAGGTGATTTCAAGGAAGAATACTCATATCCCGAGGATTATTTTAACTAAGTAGATTGTTTGATCGACTCATCCATTTAGAAGAAGTATCGCCATGGCAACGTAAGTTTATTTCCTTAAATACGTTACTTGATTGTGCTTGTAGTTTAGTCGTACTAGAATTAAGGAAAGACAAATTGATATGTATGTAAAAATTGTTGAAAGAATTCTACGAATATCAAGGCTGGGATTTATTGAAAGTAATTGTTTGTTTTAGTATAGAACTTGATATGTATGGGATTCTATTATCACCTTAAAATTGATAATAATGAGGCTATGATACCTTTAAAAAAATGATTCATGCATACCACGAAGTGAGTCACATTGCATAGGGTTATTATCCTTGGGTGAAAAGGATAGTAGCATGGTTGAAAGCAATACTTGGCGGCTATGATCGAAAGCGATTGCTTGGCGACATGGAATCAAACTAATGCTTGGTGATAATCCGAAGGTATGGCTCAACCCGAGTAGACTTAATATACTTGGCGGTAATGATCGAAAGCATAACTTAACTAAAACTACTCATTTTAAGATTACTTATCACCAAACCCCGAATGGAGGGTGTAAATCCATTCAACATATAGTTTTCAGAAAACTATATGCCTTGCTTGCTCACGTGTATGTTACATTTCACTTGAATGCTTAAATAACTTGTTTGAATTTTTATTACACAAGAATTTTCTTATGGAAATAATTCTCACTAAGACTATTAGCTTATACCCTTATAGATATCTTTTGCAGTTTAACTATTTGTGGTTGAGGCTACGTGGACCCTGCAGCCAGGTATTTTTCTCTGTTTGGTTAAGGAATTTTTAAATGAAATTTAGCGGTAGTTTGGATATAGACTTCATAGAAAAATTCTTGTAATAGATTATAGTTATTTTGGTGGGGGAATGCCCCCTAAGACTTGTAAGAAAATTATTATAAATGAATGAATATTATGAATTTCCTTTTCTTGATTTGGTATTGTATCTTCTTAAGCTTCATATTTGAAAGTATGGTCCTCTAAATTTGTGAGAGCACTCCTTACACTTAATTTCGAAGCTTTTGGGAATAACTAAGGTTATCAAACTTAAGCTTTAATATCGAGAGTGACGGACTATTATGTTTAGGTGCCCTTTAGCGCGTGACAATAACTCAAAGCACAAGCTCTTACTAGAACTAAATATCTTGAAAATACATAACATCCATATGAGTAACATACTCAAGAAAAGACCTTTAATGATAAACCTTAGTAAGCAGATCCATTATCATGGACTTTGTTCCTATGTGCTCTATAGACTCCTGTCCATTCTAAAATCTTACCTTCATAACTAGGAACTTAATATCAATATGTTTGACTTCACGAACTCCTATTGTTTTTAGAATACAACACTATTGATTTATTGTCATAGAATATCTTTAGTGGTTTTTCAATAGTACTTACAATACGCAACCCAGTGATAAAATTTCGTAGCCATATCCATGATTAGATGCCTCATAACTTGATACAAATTATGCTGCCATAATAGAAGAATCTATAAGTGTTGCTTAACACTTTTCCAAGAAACAACTCTTCCAGCAAGCAAATAAATATATCCTGATGTAGATCTTCTACTATCTTGGCATCCATCAAAATCATAATTAAAATAATTAATGATCTCCAACTGATCTGATTTCCTGCATGTGAGTATATTGTCCGTTGTTCTCTATAATTACTGCATGACTCTCTTTGCAATGATCTAGCCCTTGATTATTCAAATATATGTGCAACATCCCAACAATGTACGTAATATCCGGACGCGTACACACTTAAGCATACATCAAGCTTCCTTGCTGAAGTATAAGGGACCTTTTCCATCTCTTTTAAAACGAATTCACCACCTTTAGCTATGGAGTTATCTTTTGGCTTACAATCCTGCATGTCAAACCTTTTGAGTACTCTCTCAATATAGCTTTTTTGTGATAATCCAACAATACCTCGTGAATGATCATGATGTATCTGGATTTCTAATACAAAAGAAGTTTCACCAAGATCCTTCATCTCAAAATTTTGTGATAGAAATCTCTTAGTTTCACTCAATAGGCTCATATCATTTGTGGCAAGCAATATGTCATCCACATATAAAACTAGGAAAATAAATTTGCTCCCACTAAACTTGTTTTATACACTATCATCAACAACATTCATCTCAAAACCACATGAGATAATGATTTGATGAACTTTGTGATACCATTATCGAGACTCTTTCTTAAGCCTATAGATGGATTTCTTTTTGCATACCATTTTCTTCGAATATAAAAGTTTTCGAATTGCATCATATAAATTATTTCATTTGTATCTCCATTGTGAAATGTTGTCTGTCAACCATCTGATGCACCTCAAGATCAAAATGTGCTACAAGTGCCATTATAATCTTTAAACGAGTCTTTCAGAGAAATCAGAGAGAAAGTCTCTTTATAATCCATCCTTTTCTTTTAAGTGAAGCCCTTAGTCACAAGACGTTCCTTGTACCTCTTTATATTGCCTTTCAAATCCTTTTTTGTTTTAAATATCCACTCGAAATCAATAGGTTTTGCACCTTCAGGCAATGTTACAAATCTCAAGCATCGTTATCCTTCATGGACTTCATCTCTTCCTTCATGGCATCTATCCACTTTTGAGAATCAGAACTTTCCATGGCTTGATAAAAGTTGACCAGATCTTCTTTGATCATTCCAATGCTATCTTCATATTCTTGGAGAAATATAACAAAATAATCAGGAAGTGCACTTCTCCTTTCTCTAGTGAATCTTCTTAATGGCACCGGTTTTTGAGGATTTGAAGTTTATTGTTCTAGAGTTTCTTGAATTTGAATAGGAGAGTCATTTATGTTGCCTTGTTCAGCATATGCTTTTTAAGCAATGTCAGTACTATCACATGATCTTGAACACTCTTAATAGCAATTAGAGGGACATCAACATGTTCCTCCTTAAGAACAAATTCCTTGACATTATTTCCCATGGCAAACTCAACATCCCCAAAGAACCTAGCATGAATTGTCTTAAACAACGCCTTGATGGTGGGATCATAAAACTTGTAACCCCTAGATCTTTTAGAGTACCTTATAAAGTAACAACTAATGGTCCTTAAGCTAATTTCCTTTCATTTGGCCTATAAGGCCTAACCTTAGCTAGACATCCCAAATGTGCAAATGTTTCGAATTAAGCTTCTTGTATATTCAAAGTTCTTATGGCATTTTGTTAGTTGCCTTAGTTGGTATTTTATTGAGTAAGCATGTTGCAATTTTCAATGCTCCTCCCTAGAGTGATTATGTTAAGGTCGAATAACTAATCATGCTCCTTACTAAATCTTTAAGCATTCTGTTTCGTCTCTTGGCAATACCATTCATTGTAGGTGTATTGTGGGTGTAATCACCCAAATTTATACAACTTAAATATAATAATCATTAAGTAAATAATGTAAAATTTTTGAAAATGTTTTAAGAAAAGTTAGAAGAACTACTTCTAATTTTTTGCGATCTAAGAATATTAAAATACAAACAATTTAATTATCGTTTAAAAATTTGAATTGTTAAAAAAAAATTTCAAGATACAATTTTTGACAACTTCTCAGTAATATCGCATAAATATCAAAGAACAAATTTTGATATATACATAACTGAAAAAAAAATTAATATCTTAATTTCAACTTTAATTAGATAATCATATTAGTAAAAGTTATAAAATATAATATTCTTGATAACTAAAGAAATAACAATGAGTAAATAAATAATTACAAAGAAATGATGTTAAACTCAAATAACTCAAATCTCAATATGTTTCATAAAATTTAAAATGACAATAAACACCAAATCACTACAATAAAAGAATAAAGCAATGTAATCATATAATACGTGCAATAAACAAATATGAAACTTGGAGACAATTGCAAAATAATACCAAGTCTCAAAAAGCTTCACAATAATGAAAATAGCGAGAACCATCAAGTAAACTTAAGAAATATATATATATATATATATATGCAATAGACGAAGCCCACACATATAATAAATTATCAAATAATTCAAAATTTTAATGGAAGTGAAACATAAAAGTAAAATTTAATCTAAATTAATCAAAGTTGCGTAATGAATGTATAAGTGAAAGAATAAATCTTAAAATGATTGAACGCTTTTAAGTTGTAAAATTTAAAGTTGATATAAGATGTTAACTACCAATAGATGATCAAAACATTTGTTTATCTAAGCTAGAAATAGCTTAATTAACTAGTATAATAGATGATTAATTTTGAACTTCATGTAGAATGTAATTTAAAAATTAGTCTTAGATAGTTTAATTAAATTAAGTAAATTAAATTATATGTTATAAATAGATAGATTAACATAAATCAAATTAATAAATGGATTTAATCGAAATTGAGATTTTAAATATTCATTTCCAATTATTTACTTGCTTTGACCATCCATTTCATGAATCAAACTTCCTAATTCTTTGCAACCATCAAAATTGAATATTATTCTTTTCAAATTAGTTTAATTGTTTTAACAATCTTTTTCGACAAATTAAATTTTCTCATCTTTTGTCATTATCAAATAAATTTCTTTTCTTTCAATTTCAAATCTCTAAATCCTTGAAAAATAATTTAAATGTTATGAACTTTGTAAACCCTAAGCTTTAGTCTATTTCATGACTTAAATTATTGTTTTTTTTTTTTTTTTTTGCAATCATTAACTTGAACTTCTTTTCCCTTCAATTTACAAATGATCCAAATTTCGACTTAAATTTATAAAATGTAATAATTTAACAATTTTAACCTAAATTCCATTTCCTTAATCCCCATAAATTTTGAGTTATATACCTGCTTAAAAAATATCAAATCTTATGTTTAAACTCGAACTAATATCGATTTCTTATAAGTGGAACTCCAAAACTAAATTTATAATTCAAGATAGTAATTTCTATTATGTAGTTTTCTAAATTATTTTATAATTATTCTCGATACTTAAAAAATGATCTAAAAGGCTTAAACCTAAACTCCTTACCCGAAAATATCTTTAACTGTATCCTTTATATTCTTTTTCCTTTTGACTTTTGGGGGAATTGACTCATTCTCTTTTCCTTCTCTTTCTTTTCCTTCTTTCTTCTTCTTTTGTCTTTCAGTCAATTAACTTCAAATCTCAAATTCAACAAGATCTTAAAAGAATTTAAAGATAGAATATGGAACTTAAGCATGAAGAATCTATATCATGTTGGAAATAGTTGTAGCAGCGAAGAACAAGCTAATTAAGTCTGTCAAGTAAGTGTTCTTGTCTTCTCTATTTTTATTGTTGTTTATACATGGATATGTTGTATTAGAGCTAAATGTACATAAGGTTTATGATAAAATTGGTAGATTAGTAGTATATACACATGTATGTCAAAACCTAAAAATATACATATTTGAGTAGATTAAGTGTTTGATGAAATGCTATGAAGGAAATATGAAGTTGAAACATATTTAGGAGTATTGTAAGTTATGTTTATGGATGGAAATGTTAATTATATGATATTTTGTTTCAAGTATAATGTTTTTAAGTTGATAAAATTAGGGTAAAAAACAAAGGAAAACGTAACCTTGATCCCTGTGCATCATAGGCATGATGCGGCTGTGAAACCATGCCCGTGAAACACTCTAAGCTAAGATTAAAGGGAGATCACAGGTGTGTTTAGGACCGTGAAATCTTTTAGTCTTAGATTTTTGAATAATACGGATGAGATCACAGCGTAATGAGGGGCATAATCTCCTCTAATCACATTTTCCCTTTATCACGGGCGTGACGAGACCCATGATGACATTACACACTCTACCGATGAGGTCAGTGATGAGGATCCCAGCCTCCATCACGGGCATGATCCATTTGCTAGTTTTATTCATATAAAAAATGAAAAAAAAGAAAGAAAGATGAAATGAATTAGATGAATAATGAATAATAGATATGATACGTTGGTGCTTGTATGATTAGAAATGAAATAAATGAATTAATAGGATTTGTAATTAATTTGGGTTAACATAGTTTCTAAGTATAAAATGAACTTAGTTAATAATTTTAAGTTCAACATGGCTTAATAAATTTATTGAGTTAAAATAAATTAGATTTATTAAGTTTAACCAACTTGGTTAAGTTAAATTATGTTTATACAAATGTAACATGAAATATAGTGTAAGTTATGTTTATACATATGTAACTTGAAATATAGTGTAAGTTAATAAACTTAACAACTAACTTGATTTAACATGGGACTTAGATATCAAATGAACTTAGTCAATAATCCTAAGTTCAACTTGAATTAATGAACTTTATTAAACAAAAAAAAAAAACTAGATTGATTAAGTGTAATCAAATTAGATAAATTAAGATAATATAGGCTTAATAACTTGTAAATAACTTAGATATAATTATAGTATGTTAGACGTTAAATGACAAAGGGAATATGTTGTTTCAAATATATGTTTGCTAAAGAAGTTTTTCATCTAAGTTGATAGATTATTTGAATAATTATATAAGTGATAGGGAAAATGATGTTTATATAATAAAATATTATAAAAAAAGGAAAAGAAATGATTTAATAGACAATGGAGAATTGTGCATATCTTGATGAGACAATTTTTGTAGCCGTGGTGAGATTCCTACATAATGTTAGATCAAATAAGTTTTAGTATAAATCTATATTTCAATAAAGTGTAGAATAACAAACTAAAAATGAGTTTAAATACTTGGTAGAATATATATACTAAAAAAAATTAGTGTTTATTATTCTTTTTCATAGAAAGAGTAGATTAATTTTAGATTTCCTTAGAAGTTTACAATACTTAGCCAAGATGATAGGTGGATAACTTTGACCTTATCACCTTGTCTATGTTTGTAATATAGTCATACCTATATCAAGATAAACATAACTGACATGTGTGGGATTTAGGTATTTATTTATTATTTGATGACTGCATTGTTTGATAAATCATTAAATAAAAGCGATCACATATTACTCGTAATAATTAGGTTGCTATTATTAATGAATGTTTGTTAATTGTTATGACTACTAAGTAATATGGTATAAATCTTAATTAACCCTTAAGTAAAGTGGACATGCATTGCACAACAGCATAACTTGCATTAACATGGTATTTACGTCATGTACTAGCATTACAGTTCTGTGATAATCTTAGACTATGTTAGTGAATATGTTCCTTTAATTAGATACCATTGGGTCCACAGCCCTCAAGAAACTAAGTAGGCACCAAAAGACATCGCTTGTGTGAGATTTGGCCTTGAGATGTTAGTACTTAGCGGAGTTTCTAAAGTTTAAGGTGAAGCTGAGGTTACATTCATAATATATATATATATATATATAAACGAGTTTAGAAAGAAATCCTTTTTCCTTAGTCCTTCGTTTTTTTGAGTATGAATTACTTGGTTTGATCCTTCAGTCCCCAAAAGAGGGCATAAATCTCTATTGGTTTGTATTTTGGTCATCCAAACTGTGTATGTCTCATATGGTTTAGTCTTGCATTGCATATATTTGTTAATCACACTTGTTTGATAAGTGTTTCATGTGTGGTCTAGTCTTTTTATTCACTGAGCTATGGATTGGCTCACACTCCTATAATTTTTGTACAAGAATAACTCAAGTTGGGAGCAAGTTACGAATGTGGAGAGAGATAGCTCATCTTCAAAGAATTTCATGAAGATAGGAAGATGAAAAATATAAGCTTAGAATAAGAAGTAGACAATTTGAAAAAGTCCTTTGAGATTTTATGCCATGTGAGGTAAATTTAGTATGTGAATTAGATTAATTGTGTAATAGTTTAAAATTTTGTAAAATTGTAAATTATCTATCCTATCTTATTGTTTGGTGGGAGATACTGATTCTTTACGGTTCTGGTAGACCATAAGAAATCGTATTTCCTTAGTTATTAATATGTAATTATACAACTAATATTTGTATATCAAATTTTAAATAGAGTTTTATAATCTCTCACTTATGCAAGGTTGTCACATTACAGGTACACACGTGGTATGATAACTTTATGTTAATCCTACTAGACCCCTTTTAGAGTCATGATAGTGAGCTTTTAAATACTCAAGCTCGGCTCATTTAAAACTTAACTAGCTTGAAATTGAGAGGAGCTTTCTATCGAGCCTAAAAATGAGGCTCAAGCTCGACTTGTTGAGTCAAGCTGAGTTTTTTTATCAAGCCTAAAATTTAAGTTCAAACTCAACTCATTTAGATAGCCCGTTTTTTATTTTTTTAAACCTAAAATATAATATATGTATATATATATATATATAAATGTTGCAATAATATGTATACATAATTATTAAATAGAAATTACCTTTATTGTCTTTATTATGTAGTCCTAGATAATATGTCATGTATAAAAAAATTTCATAAATCTTCTAATAAACTTATTAACGAGCCTAGTCACTAGCCTGTTGAAAAGTTTAAACGAGTTATTTACGAGCCAGCTTGTAAGCCTAAATCAAAGTGCAAGCTTGACTCATTTAAATGAACGAGTTTTGCTTTCGGCTCAAGCTCAACTCGTTTAGTAATCAAGCTCGAGCCAAACTAAGCCGGGTTCAATTAGTTCGCGAATAGCTTGGTTATACTTATTTACAGCCCTAACCTTGCTCGTAGAATATCTCATAATCGAAATCCATGAGTCATGTATGCTAATAATGGTTAGAAAATATTTTGCTCAAACAAGTATGTCAAACACTAATAATCGTCAATTTTAATAATAAAATATCATCGTTACGAATAGTTTTTTTTTTTTTTTTTTTCAATGACTGCGCTAGAAATAAAATCTATCGTACACCAAAGACACTTGATGCTTTAAGGGTAGTGTCTTGATAACGTAAACTATATTCCTTAATGAAATGCGTATAGTATCCTATTAGACTTAAAAATCCCCTAGATTTTTAAGGGTTGCGTGGTGTGCTATAGCCTCTATCTTCTTAAAAAGCACAGCTACTCCAACTATTAAAAAAAAAAAAAAAAGCCTTAGATATTCAACACTTAGAAACCTAATAATGAATACCATGGTTTAGGAAAATATTTTTGTTATTTTTGCTCAAACAATAGAACGTCACACCATCTTTTCATTTTCTTTTTCGAGTTTTGATATCCCTATCTTCATCTTCAACTCATGCCATCTCAAACATATATTGCAACTCTATAATATATATATATATATATATATATATATGTATATATGTATGTATCTCACTACCCATGGTCTAAAAATTCGAATTTTATTTTATTACAAAAGAAAATTGAAGAATGCTTCTTGTATTCTCTTTTTTGTAACTATTGTCGAAGCCCTCGTCATGAAAAGAAGCTAAAACCGATCAAACCCCAAAAGATAATCGTTTCAAAAGTTTTAAATGTGTTTTTCTTTTTTAGTCTTATATTTTGGTCTAGGCTTCCTTTTATACTTTTTCTTTTGTCCATATATACTTAAGGTGTACATATGGTTCGATAGAAATTATAATTTTCTCCTTTTAATTATCTAATTATCAGCAGGTCTGTGATATTTTTTATTTGTTTGCCAAACTATTGAAATATAAAAGGGTTGAAAAGTAATTACATCTTTTATTCACAACTAATGAACTAATCAATTAATTAGGCGATATTACAAGATGCGGTTAATGTGTTAGCCCCACCTAATTTGAAAGCTAAGTCTGTAGAAAAAAGTGAAGTATAAATACGACGGGCCACATATAAACTATACATCTATGCAACCTCTACTACATAACGGCTAAATTAATTAATTAATTAATGGTCACTTTTCCTAGAATACGAAAATGGAATTTTCATGAAGGAAGGGAGTCGGAAGTCCTATATAGAATATAAGAAACGTGCATTGCATGTCAGCTAGAGCTAGCTGCTGCTGCCGGTGTTAATTGTATTTGCAAATGGTGACATGTTATATCTTAAGTCATGAACAAGTGAATCTTCTGGTAGTATTAGCGGCCAAAAAAAAAAAAAAGAAGGAATCTTCTGGTAATATTCCAAGTTATTCCTATATTCTATCCTACTATCTGTTAAGACTTGTTATAACAAACAGATCAATAAAAACCCAAATTCAACATAATTAATCCAACTAGGGCAAATCTCGGCCCAAAATTCTGTTTGAGTCCAAAACAAATTAAAGAAACACCGCTTCAGATAATATGCTAATAGACAAAACAGAACTAAAAATCAGAAACCCTAGGAATACTCTCGAAAGTTCAAATGGCTCCTTACTCAAACCCTAGCAACTCTGAAAGGAAATTTCGAGAGAAAAATTACAAAAACCCTAGGAATTCTTTCTAAGTTTCATTAAGATTTTGTTTCAATTACACGATATGATATTGTTGAGCTAATATTGTTTGTTTGTGTATTTATGTGAGGGAAAAATCAAGATGTGATGAAGAACTCACTGGTTCTTCGAGCGATTAGTTGGCTCCTAAGAACTCAAGGACGAGTCCTAAATTTTCCTCGCTACCTTCCCTTGTGTAATATATGTCTATTTATACTTTTCGTTTCAAGCTGGTATATGTTTAGTTTGTGATAGCTACTATCCTTTTGTAATATGTTGAAAGAGAGTTGTATTCTTTGAAGTGTTAACTTTCTATTGACGTGTTCATCAGTTGATAGTCGTCTAGATAACTCAGTCATTTTGAACCCTCTTGGTATTAGCTTTGTAACGCCCTAAACTAAGGCATTACAACCCGCCACGTGTCCCTCTCTTAACAGAGACACGCAAAGGCTCTAAATCTCAATACCACAAAATATAAACATATAAAAATCTCCATGAACGCACATTTAAGGGTACTCCAGAAGGAACAAAACCCATGAAACCTGTAATTTATAACTTTCAAATATCTCCTATAATATAAACTAAATCCGAGTTGGCAAAACCAAAGCCAACAATAATCCAAAAAAATCTAACTTCCAACTTAAAATCATATAATCCTGTTTAATAAACAATTACATAAAAACCAATACTTCAAATCCTCAAAAAAATAAATAATCAAAATATTGTTTTAAAAATCTTCAATAACTGAAGAAATCTTTTTTTTTTTTTCAGATGTCCTGTATAACATCATATTCCTCTGCAGTGTAATCAGGTCCACTATCGCCATCCCCATGATCAAAATACAAGTCATAACCAAACAAGTCATAAACAATATCTCCATCATCTGTACCTGAAAAAAAAAAAAGAATGAGCGAAAACGCCCAGTACGCCAGTCCACAAACAATATGCAAATGCACAAACAACATGTATAGATACGTGCAACTAACTAAATGCAAACAACAGGATTATTATCTTCATTAAGCCTCCAAAACAACACAGTTCAGAATCATAGATCTCTGATCCCAAACTTGGAGTTACTCAGACTCCTGAAAAACAACCAGATATCGAAAATAAATAATTATATACATATATTGGTGAATGGGTACTCCCCAAACACCCGCGGCCATACTGCCAATAAACCTATATCTACCGGAATCATCTCCAAGTGCAACTCCACTAGGGACAACGACACACAAGGATCATCAGGGTGCCTCACCAGTATCACTGTCTGCCAGGTCTTTACTGGTCAAAGCCAAAGACATCCAGAAAAACAATTTAAGCCAAATAGAATTAAATTCATTTATATATCTATTCCTACAGGCAACAATCAGAAAACTAAACCTGCAAGCAAATACAACAAACAAGGAAAGGTCGTACCTTTTTCAATTCCAGGAACAAATCTCTCAAAATCCTCAAATTCTTAAAAACAACAAGAAATCTCCAAATCTCCTCTCAAGATATCATAACTGTAGAATCTCTTTGATCAAGAATCTCTTTGATCAATTCCCTAGAAATCCCAAACTCTACGAAACCCTAATTGCATGAATCCAGAAAAAAAAAAAAAAGAAAATCACCAACAAGAATCATTCTTCATTAAACTTATGGATTAACGGAATAAAACTTACCGCAGATTTCTTCAGAATCTAAATTCAGATTTCTCCAACCAAAAATCATATCAGAACCCTAAAAATCATAACTTCTCCAAAACCCTAGATAGAAAAATCTATAAGAACAGGCATGATTCATCTAATATATATATTTGCATATCAAATCCGTTACACCAGAATGATAATACTTACTTGTTTCAATCTAATCCTTCGATTGATTCCCAAAAGATCAGATCTTGATGAAACTAGGTTTTCTCCAAAGAACTTCTTCAAAATCCAAACATAAATTTTAAGGAAACGAAATGATATACGAAGAATCTTGATAGATAAAGGCAAGATTACTTACTCTTGATCCAAATCCGATCTCCCTTGATATTGTTCTTCAAAAACACCCAAAAACTCTCAATTCTCTCTTTCTGGTCAAAGGAAGGAGGTCACAAATGAAAAACACGAACCCTAGGATTTCTTATAACAGCACAGGAAACGAAAAGACACCTCATGTATTATATGCCTGCCATATAATACACATAAATAAAACTTATAAGGATGGACCATAAAACCCTCTTATTTTTCAGCATATGACAACTTTTACCCTTTATCATAATTTATTGAAGATTTACTATTTTTAAAGACTTGTTGACCATCATCAATGTGAGGGTTGATAATAACATCTCATTTATTAGGGTTGACAATAGAACCCTCTTATTTTATAACAAATGACAAACTTACCCTTCTTTATAATTTATTTATCTTATATTACAAGCTTTGTTTGTAATACTATCTTGGATTATTTATTAAAATATTAAATAAAGAAAACTTTTTATATTTTTATGTGTTCACATTGTTATAATATGTGAATTCATATTAATTTAAAGACATATTAAATTTACTTTTAAAAAATTTCTACACTACAGTTATAAGATCGTTCAATTAATCATCCAACCATTAAAAAAATATAATAAATAATATATTAAATATTTAAAGGATATGATTACAATTTAATATAAATGTAAACTGTTAAATAATTGACATAATAGTAACATTTTTCTTATCTTTTATTTAATTATTAATTATACCTAAAAATTCTCATTAATAAAGCACATTAGATAGTTTGGGAGTAAATATCTTCTCTTCTTCTAAAACTTTTATAATCTAATAACATTAACATTGATGAGATAAAACCAGCTAATGGACTAGATTTGAATCTTATCTTCATTTCTAATGTCAAACAAATCAAAACAAATACCTCCCTCTCTCTCTCTCTCTCTCTTACTTTATATATATTTTTATATTATATTTTTTTCTTTTTATCTTCTGGCAGCAGGGTTTATAGCTGTCTGTCGGGTCGAGTACAGCTGGGTTTGGATTGGGTGTCCATTTATCACTATCAATTCATGGGCCTCTCTAGCTTAGAAGGAGGCGATCAATAATCACATTGTGGTTGTAAAATAAAACAAGCAGAAAGGCTAGAATAACTTTGAATTATTGTTATCGTACGATTCCACTCCTCATTATATTGTACCTAGTTATTAGAATTAAAACCAAATTGCAAAATTTGCCTTTTTTTTATTAGATATAGATATATCGATTAAAAACAAAAGAAAAAGTTGAATATATTATAAAATGTGGAATGCGTAGGTTGTCCAAATTTTATAAAAGTATACTACAATAAAACTCTTTGGTTTTCATAATAAACCAATATGAGTACTAGATCAAAGAATCTTAAGGATAAAAGAACCATATTATTATTTATTGTGCCATATTGTTTAATTCTTTTTATCATACCCAAGTATATCTAAACACTACATATTAAGCATGCAATTGAAGCGGGTTTGATATAGATATATAAAATCAAACCTGTTCCTATTTTAGATGGTGTTTAACAAATCTACGGAGATTTTTTCATTATGCCTGAGCCTACTCACATAGGGTGTCAAGTTTACCCAAACCCAATCCTATATCATCTTGCTAAACAACAATTGTAGCATTTTTTTTTAATGTTTCCCCTTTTTATGTTATAATTAGTAGCAGTATTACAACAACACAATTAAATATATCAAATATAAGTTCTACGTAAATTGAATCTTATAAAATTTCTTCATATCTATAAGAAATTTCACAAAGAGATAGAGATAAAAAGTGAAAGTAAACATTTAATCATGAGACAATGAGTAAATTCTTATTTGATTTACGTATCAAGTCACGTCTCCTATATAGGGTTATATATTAGATCCAAACCTTAACTCTAAATCCTATAGGATTATAAAAGAATACCTATACCCAATCCTAAAGCCCTGTATGGTTAGCCCTATAGGGTTTTTTAACGGATTAGGTGAATGAATACCCCATAACCAACTCCCGATTGCATCCTTACTCTCCATAAGGCCAAACTCGAGCAAAGAAAATGTACTATATTTGTACATAGATACATCTTTTAAAAAGAATCAAATATATTAAATTATCTAGAATTCCATCATGAACTAAAATTACTGAGGCTATTGGATGGCAAACACCAAAATGAAAATTCTACAATCGCTCGAATCAAATGATGGTTATTTCAAGAAGATTTAAATCAACGGAAGACATCTACAACGTCTATATGCAAAAAATAGTTTGACATGGAGGATGAAATTTATGATCTTAGGCCATGGCGCATATCCAACATCTAACCACGTGGACGGTCTCAAAAGCATGTGGCCTTACTCTCTCCACTACAAGAAATTTTGGCTTTAGAGACAAAAAATTCTGTCTCTGAAAGTGAAAAATCTGTCTCTAAAGACTTTTAGAGACAGATTTTCCGTCGCAAATTTCTGTTTCAAAAATCATCGTCGCTAATTCTTTTAGAGACAGATTTATTTTCCGTCGCAAATTTGCTACGGAATTTCTGTCGCAAATTTGTCCCTAATTTATAATTAGATATTTTTAAATATCCAATTAATAAATATTAAATAAAATTATTCCGTCGCAAATCTGTCTCTGATTCTAAGACAAATTATTAAAAAAATACACATTTGCCTCTTATTTATCCTTCCCAAGAGGTCACCCATCATAGAATGCTACATACTAAGCACACTTAACATTGGAATTTTCACAAGCACTAAACCGATAAACCAATTCATATCTTCATGAGTAAAGTTCCACTACTGTTTATTTAAGAGATATCACAATTTACAATATTATAATTATAAAACATTTTACATATTTTTTATAATTTATTTTTATTTTATAATTTCACTTTACCTATTTATTAAGGATTTTTCATTAATATTTTATTAAAATAATATAATATTAATATATACAATGTTTACATTTTATAATAATTATTTTAAATTATATATTTATTATAAATATATAATATTTTCAGTAGCATATTATAATTTTTTTCCAATATGATATTATTATTTAAAAATATTATATATTATGTAAATATAAATAATGTTATACATATAAATTTATATATATATTTAATGATATATATTATAATTATACTTTTTACATTACTTATTTAATATTTTATATTAACTTAATAAATTGCATATTTTAATTAATGTGTTTATTTTTTATTTCATTTTTGTCACACTTAATAATTATAATATAATATAAAAAAATAAAAATATATTTTTCATTAATATATTAATAAAATAATATGTAATACCAATTTAAATATATTTAACTAATTATTATATATTATATATTTTATTACTTAAATATACTATATTTTTACATAGGATATTATTTTTTACCCAAATATGTTATTATATTTTAAATAAAATATAGTATGTAAATATAAATTATGTAAGATATATATAATAAATTTTTTTTATATTAAAAAAACATATGAATAGTCATAATAAATATATAATAAAAAATTATAAATAATATGAATATATATTTTTTATTAATATATTGTTAAAATATAATATATTATTTATATTTGTATATGTTTAAATATACTAAGTTTACATTTTATATTAATTATTTTATTTTACATATTTTATTATTGAAATATACTTTATTTTTAAGTAGTATTTTATGATATTACTTGTATATAACATATTATATTATTGTTATACACTATTTTATTAAGTTGTATAATTTGATTTTTTATATAAGTTATTATGCAAAAGAATATATAATAAGATATAAATATAATATTTATATTTTAAATACTATTTTTAACTTATGCTTTATAATATATAAATATGTAATGTAATAATAAATATATTATAAATAAAAAATATATAATTAGTTGTAAATAACATATGATTATACGTATTATTGTTATTATATAATACAATTAATTTACAAATATAATATATGTCCTTATTATATAATGCACATTTATATATATTATATTAAATATGTATAATTAAAACTAAATTTTAAACATAATTATTTATATATTAATATATGTAATAATTTAATTTAGAGACAAATTTGCAACAGAATTAAAAAAATAGAAATTGGCGCTAAAATAATTTATTTCCCTCTAAAATCAGAGACAAATTTGCAACGGAAAAATTTTCGTCGCAAATCAATGTGTAATCCGTCGCAAATTCCGTCGCAAAAGCATATAAAAATTAGAAGATTATTCATAATTTATGTCATCACAAATCCGTCGCAAATCTGTCTCTAATTCATTTTTTTAGAGACAAAAATTTTCCGTCGCAAATTTTCTGTCTCTAAAGGCTAGTTTTCTAGTAGTGCTCTCTCTCTCTTTCTCTCTCTGTGTTGATCGGCGGTGATTATGAGATTAAAAGATTCCATTATCGGATGTTTCAAAACATTTGCTAAAAAGATAGGTATATAATTATGTGATTATTTAGCAATTATTCTAAAATAACCATTGATATTCTTTTATATAAATATCAGGAAACGTCTTGAAAATATGCTCCACTACAAATCAAAATATACATAATATTTTGAATTTAGTTTTGACGGTCTATATCTTTTTTTTTTTTTTTTGGGTGTTGGGGGATGGCGCTTTTTTAACGGTCTATATCGTTTTTGCAATTTTACTCCATCTTACAAGTTTGAACATACACGCTTTAGGATGATTAGTACATCTTTGGAATAATCTATTTTTGCCAGAAACGTTAATCACAATTTAAATGGATATTTAGATGATCTATATTTATATTTTAGTGATATTAACACTTAATTTTTAGTGGGGATCTCTTCCCCTTTCCTATTGTACTATGTAAAAGTAGTTTAAGAAGAGAAAAGAGGGACGAAAAAAAAAAAAAACCCTCTTCATATATAATAAAATAGGAAAGGATGAATAATGTTGTTGTAACATGACATATGCGAAACATTTAAATGACTATTAAAATATGAATCAATTGATTGAATTCTAATATAAGCTTAGGAAATTTAGGAGACTTAAGTAGCTCAATTAAGATATAGAAAACATAGCTGACTTTAAGTACAAGTATAGAAGATTTTTTAAGTGCATCTTCTATTTCCCAAATAGGTTTTAAAGCACAAATACAGAAAAGTTAAATGACAAATATGGGAAACTTCATCAACCAATGAGTTGTTTTTTGCTTACTCTTAATAGGGCATTTAGATACACTTAAAGGAAGGCATGTTAAAGATAAGTTTCATCAAGCTTAAAGAAAACTACTTGAATCACCATAAATAATTTACAATTGAATTATGTGACAAGATGTGTGAATTCGACGGCCTATATGCACTATTTGAAGTAGGCACTAGGAACTAGGAAGCAAATAGCATTAAAATCCTAAGTGCTGTATGATTGTCTATTATTGTCCATCTTCTCTTTATTTTTGCTTTTG
Source organism: Combretum micranthum (assembly GCA_024138025.1). Taxonomy (NCBI): domain Eukaryota; kingdom Viridiplantae; phylum Streptophyta; class Magnoliopsida; order Myrtales; family Combretaceae; genus Combretum; species Combretum micranthum. Next base: position 213,130 of record JAMXBD010000297.1, read on the forward strand.
AACTTCACCGACATTATCCTCCTTACCATATCCATCCTTCATTTCATTCACTGTATAATTGACTAATTATATAGATTGATAACAGTACTTTAAAGTAATTAGGTCCTTTTATCTGAATGTTTTGAGAGATTTCATCTTGCGTGCTTAATCAAGAACCATTAAAACTGGCCTATTCATTCTTATCCTTCTCAGCATACTTTATGCTCAATAGTTCCCATTATAAATAAGTCCAAAAGCTCATGAATGGCTAAAAAGAAAACCTACTTGTATGGTTTATCAATTGTCAAATTGATCCGACCATAGTAATCCACCACTAGATATTATTAATACCACCTAACTTCTCACTTTAGAAGGAGGGGAACAAATAACTAATAAGATATCAAGTTTTAAAATTTAAAGATAAAATTCATGATAAAAACTCATAATCCTTATTTCAAAATATTTCTCCTTCAATAATTAAGAACACTGAAATTTGAGCTTTTAAACTATCTCAGTTGTCACACAAATATGCGAGCTTTAGATATAAACATGGTTTCATAGTCAAACTAAATCGGAAGCAAAACCGCTGGTTCCGGATCTCAAAATTGAGGAACCGAAATCGGAACCATCAACCGGTCTAGTTTTGGTTTTGGAACTACGGAATAGCTAAAGTTTTCTTTTTTTTTTTTGTAAAGAAATGAATAAATGAATTTAGTTTTTAATAATATATTTTAAGATCAAAATAATAATTGATTCTAAAAGTGTTAATATTTATCTAAAATTAAAAAAAAATTATTTAGGATGCACATTTATTTATATACAAACACATCCAAAGTCAATTGTAGTTAGTAATATAAGATTGCAAAATACTATAAAGGCTAAAAAGGATTACAATACAAAAATAATATCAAATTATTAAGGAAATAGATTTTTATTTTAGAAGAAGTCTTTATAAACTAAATTATATATGCTTTTAAATTATATTTATTTGTGTTGTTAATAAGATAACATGAAATACTATAAATAAATGACGAGTTTTCTATTAATATGAAATAGTTTAAACATTAAAATTATATATTTAATATTAATTTTAAAAATTTTCTCTAATTTTCTTTTTTTTTTTTTTCAATGGAATTGGTTGAAACGGATCCGCCCTATTTTAGGCTAAAAAATCATCTAAGAATAAGGACCAGCGACTCCTTAACCTGTTCTGAAACGCCTAACCGGTTCGGTGGTGGTTTCGATTTAATTCCTAATTTGGAACCCAACTGTGCCTATATCTAGTGAGCTTATTGAGACTATTTATTCCACTTTCCCAAACCCTTTTTATCCCATTTCACTAAGTTGTATCACTCCTCTAATTTTATAAAAAGTCCATGTCTCATATTTGCGTGCATATGATTGAAAGCAAAAACATACTTAGAGCATCCAAATTTCATTAGATTTTGGAGCTTTTAGCTGTTGTAGAAACTAATTCTAAAATTGAAATTAAATGGATGAATCATAAGCATTATTTTTCCTTAAAATTTTTTAATTTATAAATTTGTAATTGTGATTGTTTTGATTCTTAAAATATCTTATGATATCATTGTTTTGTATTTTTCTTTTTTATAATCTTAAAAGGATAAATTAAAAGAGAGAGAGGTTAAAGAAAGAAATTGATCTCCTTGTTGAAACTTTTTCCATTTTTTATGCCTATAAAGAAAATGATTGCCATTACTAATTTCTTATCCTTTTGACATCTAAGTAATCGCTCTAAAGTCGATCCAATCATTGTCATCATCACGCATTCACACTGGATCATGTGGCTCTATTCATGTGATGTTATGTTATGTGCTCTGGCACCGCCAAGTTGACTTGTATAACCTTAATCAATGTTGAAGGAGTTACTAAACCCAGGAAATGTGTTTGCTTCCCAACCTGCTGTGCTTTTGTTTTTTGTTTTTTTTTTTTTTTTGTGTTTTTACTAATAAATATTTGATACATGTCTAATAAATTAAAAATAAAACCTTAAAATAAAGAAACACGTGTCAAACATTTATTTATAGAGACATAATAAAGACAACAACTCATTGTTTGTTGTTTCATTAAGTGTTGATAAGAATTTTTTATGCCATAGAATTTAACGGATGAAATAATCATGAAATGACCTAGATTTCAATTCTATTTAAATTTCATGTGTTTATTTAATTATTTTAAATTGTTGAATTGAATGAGTATGGTTGTGTTACTAGTACTCTAAGGTATATTATTTTGCATGTATACATTGAAATTAATATCTTTATTTTATCTGTAATAATGTGTGTGTGTAATAAAATTATTAGTTATGCCTTTTGTACATTAAGGTGTTAGTTAAGTTAGATTTATAAAATCAACTTTGGTTTTACAAGATCAGTGATGGAATTTTGTTTCTTTAATTAAGTAGTATTTATGCTCATATAAGCCTCAAATGAGACCAAATTAAAGCCAAATGCACCCTAAGTTCATGTATGCATTAAGGGTAAATTTGGAATGTGTTAAAATCAAATTAAGCTAATTTGAACAACTTTTTGGGGGTAGCTCATTTTTATCCGAATTTTCCTTTTCTTTCTTTCTTTTCTCTTCTTCTTCCATTTCCATTTCCATTTCCAATTCCAAGCCTAAACTAAGAGCAATAGCAAGCTTTGGAAATCAAGTTGTCTTCAAGGCAAAACATTTGTATGTGAGTTGCTTTAAGTGTGGTTTATGCTTTGTTTTCGTTTCTTGTTGTAGTTTTGTAAAATCTTGGATGAAATGAGAGTAGTGTTAATCAAATTGTTTGTTCATGCTTGGGATGAGTTATGAATGTGTTTTATGAGTGTGTGAGTTTGTGCATGTATGGTTGAAGAGATATGAATGTTGGAGGATGTGAAGAGGATTTGTGTAGGAAATTTAGGATCGATTGAAGTGGAATTTGAAGTGTTTAAATTGTGTTGATTTCATGATTTGAGTGGCTAGGATTGAGGAGTATAGATAGGAGTGAGTATATGAAGTTGGAAGTGTAGTTGAGGAAGGTTTTGAAGTGTTTTAAGATGAATTTTACAAAGTGAAAACAGAGATTTGAATTATGTCGTTTAAGTCTGTTTTTAAAACGTACGCCACACCTGGGAATTCAACGCGCCGGCTTAGAGGCAGCGTTGGATTCAGATTTCTTAAGGCTGGCTGAACGCCACCGGCTTTCGCTGGAAAAGTCGACCGGCGTTCTTTCCTTCATATTGTACGCTGGCAGCGAGAATCAAGACCGCCGGCGTATGTGTCAAGCCGCCCGCGTATCTGGGTAAGCGGCGGCTTAGACCTCTCTGGACGTTTTTGAAAATTTTGGTTTTGGATTCTACGCCGGCTCAAGGCCGCCGGCATAGGATGCAAAGGCTGACGGCGTACCCTTGAACACTGCCAGCGCTGGCAGTGTTGATTTTTAGAGTATTGAGCACCGGCTCAAAGCCGCCGGCTTTGGCTGCCGGCTTATCCCCTGTACTTTTGAAGTTTAAAAACTTTTTCTAAAATTTTTCGAAGTTTGTTTTGAGCAATTGAGTATTTATTAAGCGATTTAAGATATAATAGGATGTTTAAATGCTTATTTGTGACATTGTATTCAATTATTTGGATTTCTTTGATTAATTGTGATATATGGATATAATATGTGTATAATTTTGAGAATGAAATCTATAATTGTTGATTTATTGATTATTGTGATATTTCTATTTCAGTTAAGGATTCTTCGGTTAGTTCATCACCGAGAGATCCTAATTATATACTAACGGGTTCAGGTACGCAATAACTTGTATGATGATTGCTAGGAATAGGCATTTCTAATATGATTTAAATCGATTTGACTTAACATTTGAATGAATTGGATGTCTACTACGCTGTTTAATCTGGTCCGAGGAGCAGCAAACCTGTCATGATGCAATGACATGTTAATTAGGCGCTTAACCAAGTCATGATGCAATGACTTTACCATGATGCAATGGTACGCTATGATGCAATAGCGATTCTTTTTGGTTAAGTGGGTAGCCGATAGGGGGGAATAGTATCTGTGTAACGTTTGCTTAAACTTAGGGGGAAATACCATGATTTAGTTCAAAGTTTATGGGAACTTGTGAACTAGGCTCATGTTATGGACTGAGTTTAAGTAGAGTCGAGCAACGGCTTTTAAACCCTAAATGAAGCTATTATCTTCATGAAATAGATATAGGAGATATAAGTATTCGGACTGCTTATATCAACCCCCTGAGCAGCTGCTGTTACTCAGGATCCCTGAATTCCCGAAGCGTGACCGGGGTTTGAATACCCTCTTGTTGATTTGTGAATGAAAATGTAATAAAGATAACCACTTGTTCTATGATGCATTACATCAATTTGATGACTTGTTTTACATTGGTTATTGTGTACTGGGCCTCTGGCTCACTTTGCTGCTTTGCAGGTATTGGAGACGAGTTTTATGATGACTTGGGCTATGGGTCCGATTTCGAGAGATTTCTGGATGAGTGGGACGAATAGGATCCGACCACCTGGACCTTTGGAAGGAACTTTTTCTAAGGAAAATTATGTATAGAAGGCTTGTTAGTTAAGCCAATTTTTGTAATGACCTTAAGATCCTCTAGAATTCTTATGTTTTGAGAAAACATGTAATTTTTGTGGTGTCATGTTTTGGCACTAAACGATGTTTATATGATGTAAATGTATGTATAGATTGCTTTTGTTAGCAATCTTGTTTTGTTTAAAGGTTCTTTACAAAGTTTATTGATTTTGATCAAACAATTTTCATAAACTGTTAGTTTTAGGACAACCTTACATATAATGTGAAAACATTATATGTGGTTGGGGATTCGATACTCTAAGTCTCGGGATTTAGAGGATCGGGTCTTTGTAGATCATGTCTTTTTATTGGGCTCTATCTAGCTGCTTTTTAAAGATGAAATATGATAATTGTTGCCCTCCAAAATTGTTGAGGTCTTAAAATACGTTTCTATATAGTTCCCGGTCAACATATAGGGTAAATTAATAGAAAAACAAATAATTTGATGTATCAATATTTTGAATGGTTAAAAATAAAAATCAATGTTTTGTAAAATAAGTCAAATATGAAATTTATCAAGAAAAATTAAGGAAAACAAAAACTAATTAAACATTGATACCATAAATGGATCTTACAAATTATTGAGATTTAATCGACTCACTTTATAAATTTTTAATTTTTTTTAATCAATCAAAACATTTTATAAACGAATCTACCTCAAAAGTTGACATCTTTTATTATAATTTACTAATTATATAAAGGTAAGAAATTTTTTTCTTTCAATCTTTGCTATCAGCTCCACTACACTTGTTGGCAGCACTCCTTGGATATTAGAAACCTAATCTCTTTCTTCCCAATATCTTAAATCCCTTGAGCCACCCATTTGAAGCTTTAGGTAAGATGTTCATATGCCCTAAAAGATATTGCCCGCTTGATGCGTCATGCATGTAATAGCATCTAACAACCTTTATACTTTATAGACAGATATGACAGTTTTTAGGGGGGTGGGGGTAAATGAATAGGGTTTATTGGCTTTTACATGCACTACCTCTATCTGTCACCTACTGGCTGCAATTGCAAACCCGTGAAAATGGAATTTGTGCAACTTGTAATGTAAGACACCATGTATTAATAAACATCTTTTTTTTATATATTTTTTTAGTTAATATTGTTATGAAATCAATTTGGTAAAATTGTGAATAAAATCTATATTACGAAATGTAAGATAAAAAAAATATTTTATTAACTTTAATATTATATCATTGATGGATTAGTTTTTCTGTGTACCTTTCTTTTTTTTTTTTTTCATATTTTCTTCCTATTGCTTTCTTTTAACTCGGCCCATCTTTAATCACTATCATCCTCAACCAGTGCACATGCGGCCTTTCTGCTCAGTGAGAACAAGTGGCTTGGGATTGGGCTTTTTGTCAACTCTTCGGCAATTGATATGTATAGATCAACATAGTTAGCCTTGTTGTTTCCCATTGTCTCAATATTCAACCGACAAGCATATCTCAATAAATCAATGAGGTATTTATAATTCATCATTATAACTGGGGCAAGTTGTAAAAGAAAAGAACAACAAAAAAAAAAAAAAAGTCGATTGAAATCCTTAACCTTACCATGTTTAAACAATTGAAGTTATTCTTCGTCTAAATAGCTGCCTGATTTTTTAGAGCAGAACTTTTAATAGTTGAATACTTTGATTTAGTACAAAATTGTCAAATGAGGAAATGATGTTTAAAATATATGAACTCTTGGGGCTAAATGACATTTGTCAAATTTCTTGGTGATCGAAGGATAATATGAAACTTACTCATTTAAAAGTTGTCATGATCATGTGATGAGTTAAAGACCTATGTTTCAGTTTCTAGATCATCCTAAGATAAACAACCAAACCCTTTACACTGTAAAAAGTTAAACCTAAATTCATAACAAGTTTAACCCAAATTTTTCATGTGACCAGTTAATCTAACAAGTATTTTTAATCACTATGTTAAATTTTTCCTTATAATGATCAAATGCAAGCCAGATATTCTTTTCAAGTAGATTTGGTGACTAGACGATGGACGTTATAGGAGGAAAATCCTACTTTCTATCATGGTGTTCATCGTAAAATAGGCGTGAGAAATCTATTTGGCTCATAAAACATATGTGGAACAAGGGTCACCACGTTCCAATTCGATCCATGAACCAAATCAAAATCTAGAGAATCACCTTACCCTAGTTTAGGTTTAATTCCTTTAGAACTAGAAACTGCAATTTTCCTAAAATAAAATCAAATAATTTTACTTTAAGTAAAAAAAAAAAAAAAAAGACAAATTTTTAACTTAAAATAAAATTAAGTCTAAGAATAATTGTCATTAGCTTATTTGTTGAAAAAAAATTTAGAATTTTACATTGTATATAAGCTCATCAACTTTTAGTTGTAATATTAGTAATGTGGCACTACAAAATGTTTTAGACAAGAACTAAAGTAGTTGTAGGCAAAAAAACCAATCAAACCAAACCAATAAGTGAATCTAACCAAACCAAACCGAAGATATGATTATTTTTTAAGCAATTTGGTTTGAAAACTTCCCAATCCGTAAATTTATGATTGATTCATAGTGATAAACCAAACAAATTCATAAAATCAAACAAAACCGTTCTAGAATAATATAATAATATTTTATTTGTAATTATAAATTATTTTATGATAATTGATTAAAGGTCATATGCTTTCTTATAGTTTCATTATAACATGTATTAGTTGATAAATATTGATCAACTTACTGTTTTCCAAGTTTAAGATATTTTCTTTGATTAGTGACTTAATGTTTTTTTTTTTAATCCTTTAACTCTATGGAGTAAGGACTTATAACTTATTGGTGAATTATCTTTGTTGGTAGATGACTAATTAGATGGTTTTATAGGATTATGGATCATGAATCGCTATATCTTAGTTAGTGGATGTATTTTGTTTGTAGATAATTGGATAGTGATAGGATGATTTTATAGAAGATGATAGCTTATGAATATGATGGTTTTATGAAATACTTTGCTATACTGTGCATTCAAAATTTTGCAAAGAAGTCTTTGCTCTTATCCTTTTTTTTTTTTTTTCAAAATAGTCATTTTTCCCCTCAAATCAATCTTTACTTATAATTATACTTATATATTTCCATGTTCAGTTTGCAACAGCGATGTCGATTATCTTTATAACAATCTTTACGTATAAATCTTTTTTTCTTTTTTTTTGAGTTTTAATCATTTGAATATTTGCATAAATATAAAATATTAGAACCACTTTTTTTAATTAGAAATTTAATTTAATCTGTAATTTAAACTAAATCAAACCATTATTTTATGGTTTTAAAATTTTCTAATATAAACAAAACCATTAAATAATTTGAATTGCAATAAGAAAAAACCAAATCGATTCGTACCCACCTCTATAAACTAGTCCATAAAAGTAAAAACAAGTCCCATAACCACTTTTAGTTATGATATTAGCAATGTGGAACTAAAAATTATTCAAGATAGAAGCAAATCCCATGAAGATAAAAACAAGTCACACATTATTAAGAAAGAAGAGTTAACTTTGCTTAGACGTCTATATAAATAGAACAACATATGTTTGTAGGTATATTTATTACTTATGTCGATAATAATAACATATCAAATATCATGAATAGGAAATAAATTTTCACTGTTTATGTGAATATAGTTTAGATATATTTTTTTGTTTACATTTATTCTTTTCTTCTAATTTTCTTTTCCTATTATTATTATTATTATTATTTAAAAACTATTTAGACCTGTTAGTTAAATTGGTTCGATAGCTGGTTTTTGAATCGACGTGCCATGCAGTTTGGGATAGCTGAAACCAACTAGACTTACTTGAACCGCCGAGTATTCGGCTAATTCGAATCCACCTTCACCAGATTGATTCTTGGTTTAGGAATTGCCAGTAGCTATTGAGTTCATTCCACAGTAACGTATACGTGGAACCTATTTAAAAATATCCACAAAGCTATATCTTAGCAATTGTTCCATTAATTGTATTAGGGTAAATTATACCAGAATATCTCAATGTTTAAGGGTAAGTTTGCTTGAGGTCTTAATATTTCTAGTGGTTTAAAAAAGGTTCCAACGTTCGAAGAAGTGGGTCAATCAAGGTCCCTATTGACACAGTGACACGTGTCATAATGTGATGAGTCTTTCAAATTTTAATTAAATATTTCTCCTATTGATTTGTGTCAATGAGGACCTTAATTGACCTATTTCTCCAAACGTTGTAGCCTCTTTTGAATCACTTAAAATGTTGAGCTCTTAAATAAACTTACTCCTAAATGTTGAGACCTCCTTATGTAATTTTTTCAATTGTATTGTAATATGCATTTTACCAAAAAATTTTCTACCATGCAATCATTTGACATATGACACATGAGAAATAAATAAAAAGGAAAAAAAAAAAAAAGCATGCATAGTGATCGTGCTTACAATTCAAGAAACTAAAGCAACCAACTACAAATAATTCTTTTCCATCTAATATAGGGATTTTTACTAGTAGGGTTTAATAAAAATGGAAGGGATTGTTAATGGTCCGAGGAGTGTTTGGTGTCTATATTTATGAGGCTAGATATTTGTTACGTAGAAATCTTATTAAAGACCAAAAAAAAAAAAAAACCATATATCAATTTGTTGTGAAATAGTAAAAACATAAATTCAAGCTATCTTTCCTCAGTTGGATGTTAATATCTAAGTATCCAATCTTCCATGCCATAGAATCATAATATTCAATATTCAATTATAGCCTAGCTACAAATTAAACTAAAATTATCACACGATATAATGTGATGGTGTTAAGTTAAATTTGAGTCATGAGTCATACCTGTCTTAAATTAAAACCCGACTTAACAGGTTGTTGATCAAAAATCTGGACCCAGTTCTAAACCCACCTTAAGCAAGTTAGTCATTGGTCCAAGACTCACCAAGGCACAATTTCAAGTCGCTGACCTAACGACTCATGCTTTCCTCGATTTTTCTTCATTCTACTAAATTTTCCCATTTCCATTGTCCTCCGTATTAGAAATAAGAAGTTTATGGTTAATAAAATATAAAATGCAAAACACACGTATTTTTAACAGATGAAAATAATTTTAGGCACACACACAAAACCTTCAATTACATCAAATTAGACTGAATTTTAGGAAAATAAAATAAAAGAAAAGTATATTTTCTAATTTTTAAGATTATATCTATTGGGTAGAGCATGATGATACTTCTACATAAATTCAAGAAAGCAAAGCCATTGAAGGACACATTCCACTAGACCTCATAGTGTCATACACCTAGTAAGCGTCCAATGATGGGAAGAATATACTACGAATTAAAACTGAAATACCCTAAATCCTCACTTAGTTAATTTAGAGACAATTAAGTTGAATAATAATAATAGATAGATAATTTTGAATAGCTAGATAGTTTAAATAAATAATATGAGTAAACAAAGAAAAGAAATAGTGTTTTGGTATAATAAAATTAGTAAATAGATTTAAATTAAAGTTAAGACTTTAAATATTCTTTTAAACTATATATTTGTCATAATAATGTTTTTTAATGAATCAAATAAAACAATCTTTTTCAACTATTTATTTAGACTTTTTTACCCAATTTTATTCCTATAAAAATCTAAATATGTAATCTAAGTGTTTGGCAAAGTTCCAAACCTTTGAGCTTTAGTCTAAATTCCATTTCCTAAAACTCTATAAATTTTTTATGTCATTTGCTTGTTTAAAAATATCATTTTTAAACCTGAACTCAAACTAAATACCAAATTTCTATAAAATTGAATTTCTAAACTTGATTTTCAACTCAAGCTATTAATTTATAAATAATACGTCTTGAAATTATCTTCTAATTATTTTTGGTACTCAAGAAAATAATCTGAAAAAATTCAAACCAAACCCTTTATTCGTAAATATTCTTTATTACCTTTATCCTTATCCTATTTTTTTTTTCTTTTTCTTTCTTTCTTGGCTGCTGTCTCTCCTACTCCTCTTCTTTTTCATTTTCCCCGTTTCTTTCTTCTTCCTTTCTTCCTCTCTTTGTTTCTTTCAAATTTCCACACCAACAACTCAAATCTAAACAAGATTAAAGAGAATAAAAGATGTGGAAAACAATTCAAGGATGAAGATCAAGGATGAAGATCTAGTATAAACAAGCTTCAAGATTTTGGGAAGTAAAAAGATAAAAAAAATCAAGAATTTGTATTGTCAAAAGAGAGATAAGTTTTGCTTTTCCTTTGCTTTAGTCGTTAATTGCTTTGTTTTAATTATTGATTATATTTGTTTATGTTGCTTTGATGGTGGATGCATGTTAGGTTGTTGAGGGAGATGATGAATAGTAGTTGTGGGGTTTGATGGAGGAATTGATGGTGTTTGATGTGTTGAATGGATATGGAGGTGTTAGAAGCATGAAAACTACTTTGCATGATGTTTAGACGATGTTTTGATGGAAGTAAAATGGATAAAAATTGATGAAATGATGTGAAAAGAAGGAAAGTTGTATGGTTTCATATACCCTACCACATAGCGTGTATGAGAAGGTGCATGACTTTCTATTTAAGATTGTACAAGATTTCTAAGTTCATATACCTTGTCATACACCATGTATAACACCCTATTTCAACCGAAACTAGGAAAAAAAACATCCGGCAAGTGAAACACCGTATCATACACCATGTATGGCCTGCTGGTTCAACCTAGAATTTCTCCAGACATTACAACGATTTCCCAAATGCCATGTATGATTTTTCCGAGCTTTTCAACTTCTCAAATTTGAAAATTTACTTTTGCAAACACATGTTTTTATCTCAACTTCATTAAATAGATTTCACCACTCATACATAAACCATAAATCCTTCAAACAACATCACATGAACATAACTCCAACATCAACTACATACAACACCATCATAATTAGAGATTAATTGCAAGGATTAATAGATTTAGAATTGAGTTAAGTTAACATGATTTTCAAAGCTAAAATAGCATATGTAAAGAACTTAAGTTCAATTTGGTTTAATAAGATAAAATGAACTAAATTGATTAAGTGTATTCAACTTGACTAAGATTAAATTAATATAGACTTAATGTATATAAAATGAACTTAGTTAATAAATCTAGAGTTCTTTTAGTTTAATAAACCGTGATTACTTAAAATGAACTTTGCTAAAATCTAGGTTCAACTTGACTAAATTGACTTGAATGAATTGAAATGAATTAGATTGATTAAGTTTAATCAACTTGGTTAAGATTAAGTTAATATAGACTCAAGTTAATATAAATCTTAGATATAAAATGAACTTAGTTAATCAATCTAAGTCAAACTTGACTAAATAGACTTTAGTATGCTAAAATGGATTAGATAGATTAAGTTCAAGTACTTTGGCTTAGTAATTGGATTAAATGATTAACTTAATCAATTTGGCTAAGGTTAAGTTAAAATGGGTTTAAAAGCTAATAGTCGGATCAAATGAATATGTTAGGATAACCTTAAATAATATGGGAAATACGTTGTTTTAAATTTTATTTGCTTAGGAAATGAACGTTTTTGTAAATGAATGCTTTGTTGATGCTTTTGTAATAAGAGATTATAAACAAAGTGAAAAGAAATACACTGACAGACAAAGGAGAACTGTTGTATTTTGGCGGGGTGATATTCGTAACCATAGCAGGATTCCTATTTAGAGTCTGATCAAATAGGGTAATATAATAAGTTTGATATAAATGGATAATTAGTCTAGTTTTTTATATAAGTTTAATTCTTGAATCTAAAATATATAAATACCCAATCTATTTCCTAAGTTGACTTCTGATTTACCTTCTGAGCCTATTTAGATTTGTAACATAAGGTACGCAGTAACTTGTGTGTTGGATGCTAAGATAGGCATACTAAAATAAATTAAAACTTAAAAACGACCTAATGATTGAGTGTTATTTGTGCTTGTGCCGTTGAATCAGGTTCAAAAAGCAGCAACCTTGTTCGAGTAGATATAGTATTTAGGCGCTTAGGCCACTAGTCATGATGTAATGACTTACAATAGGTGGCTCAATGGGTAATTGATAGGGTATATGATATCGGTATAACATTTGCGTACTCTTAATATGATATAATATGATTTAGTTCACGTTTTATGGGATGATTAAACTAAGTGATATTATGGATTAAGTTAAGTAAAGTTGAGTAACGGTTATAAACTCTAGATGAGATTGCTTTTTCTTTATTAGTTATCGGTTATATCGAAGATATAAATATTCGGGATGCTTATATCAACCCAATAAGCAGCTGCAGTTACTCAGGATCTCTAGATTCCTGCCCTGAGGTAGTCGCCTGTGGGGGCTACCAACGTGCTCATCCACTGCTGCGATGGTGGGCCAGGGACGGTGAATTGATTCCTAGTGGCTTGTTTCGGAGTGTGAGTGCTCTCATGTTACTTACTTTATTATTATAAAAGATAATAAATTGTTACTTGTTGCATTGCATTTAACTAGGTTTGTGTGCCATTCTATGGGTGTTGGTATTACTATATACCGAGCTTCGGCTCATTGTTGTTATTGTTGTTCTTTTTCCAAGTATTATATGGATGACTGAAGTTGATAATTGATGATTGGATGATGATGATGAAGTTGTTATTGATGCGTTGTTGATGTTGGTGATGATGATGGTGTTTCTCTCGGGTTTGGGGCGATCCTGGAGGTTAAGAGAGAAATGAAGTGAGTTAGGACTATGGATTTTATTTGTATTTGTTTTTATTTTTTATTTTTTAAGTACTGGATTTATATTTTAAGTTGTAATATTCTTTTTAAAGGGCCTATTAAAGCTCATGCTTTGTAAAAGAATTTTGTAAAGCTTTGTATACATTTTTAAAAAGGGTATATGAGATACCTAATGGTATGTTTTATTTTGTGGATGTTAGTCTACTCATGAGAGTAGATAATAAAATGTTTATGTAGAGATTATTTGAAAGTTTAAAATCCAGTTGTTTTGAGAATCTAACTAAATGATTTCATAAGTTAAAACTTGAGTAGCAAATATTCATAATAAACATATCATTCAAGGAAACCTGAGCTTGTAATACATGAAGTATTATACATGACAATATTAGGGCATTACAAAAACTAACTTGCCCAACATAAGTTTGAATCAGATAACTTTATGAAAGTGAATCCATTTGTGTATGAACACCTCCCCACAATGTGAGATAAAGTATAACATGGGTTTAAAATATATCTATATGAGATATTTTTTTTTTCAAGGCTTCATCCATGATGGAGAAAGAATATCATTTGACATGCTCAAATTGACTTTCATTACTCACAACAATGATGAAAGTATCCATCCTCAATAATTGCTTGCTCCAATGCCACAATGATGATTATAGTATAAGTTTCACTTCATCCTTTTCTATGTAGGAAATTTTTTCTTTTAAAGCTTCATCCGCCATAAAGAAATGGTGTCATTCAATATGCTCAAATTAATTATCATTACTCATAAGAAATGAGGGTAGCATTGGCATTATCATCAAGTAAACGATTATTTATGGGTAAGCCTAAGAGGGAAAAAAAAATAACATATGGTTAATAAGTGAAGTTTTAGAGAAGGCGAGTGTGAGATAGTGAATATAAGTGAAGATTAGTTAAAAATGAACCAGTAGAGGGCCATATATATATAGTCTAAATTATGTTAGCGAGTCTCATTTCACCCATTGTTTTTCCCCTCCTTTACCCAAAGATTTATCGACTTTGGCAAACTTATCAAACCTACCATCCTCTCTCTCTCACTCTCTACCTTGCCTTTTTACTAGTTTACATTTCGATGTTTGTCAAAACAAGCTTCACTTATAAGATGACTTGCCATAGCAAGTTCGAGATAGATCGGAAACCCATTTGTAGCTAAATCAAATCAATTCTCAAATTGAGCCTAACCCTTACCTAAGTTTAGGTTTCTAGGTGCTCATGTATATATCTAATTGATGAGTTAGATTTATCTATAAAATCATGAATTATTAGCACTCAACATTTGTTTGCTAAATTTAATATTTTCTACATCTTGAGATATATATATATATATATATATATTCTAGATATCTTATAAAGTAAATATATCTTGTATGTGATATATAATATAATTATCATAACCTAAAATACATATACTATAACTTTTGTTCATAAGATAAATTATAATTTGCATAAGTAAAGTAGAGAATGAAAAAAGATAATATTAAAAATAAAAATTGTAATAAATGAATCATTACACCTATTATATGCATAAAATTTTCTCATAATTTATAAAAAAAATTAAAGAAAAACACTTAATAGCTAGAACCAGCCTTAAATGGGCTCCAAAAGTGGCTAGGGAGAACTTGCTAAGACTAACCATGATAGATCCTAATCATCACCATTAAAATAGGCAACATATGCCAAAGTGGAAATAGAAGGAAACTTATAGAAAGGTTTAGACTGAAAAGGAAATCAAATGACACATAATTTTAGTTTTGTAGTTAGACATATATATATATATATATATATATATATGAGAGGAAAAGGGAAGAAATGAGATAAACTTTTTCATTTTTATTATTTGGTTTATTGTGGATAATGGCAACCAAAGGAAAAGTTGAATAGATAATATATTACCCCTATTTACTTAATAAACTTAGATAATAGGGATATTCTTGTAATTTATATTTTTTCCACCACTTTCTCTCTAAATTTAGGGAGAAAAAAGAACTATTAGTTGGAAAGATTTATGCCCATTTCTATCCATTTCATTTATTTTTTCCTTTTTATTAAATAATTCAAACACTTGTCGTCATCTATATTCATTACTTTATCTTAAGTTTTCATAAGCGTCTAGTAGTTTAAACACACAATAAGCTAGAAGTCTGAGATTTGGGGTAAGCGAGTAAACTTATCACATAAGGTATACATTTGTAGTTTGCTCATCCATTTAGGTTTAGATAATAACGAGGGTCGCATGGTAGGGTACAAGTTCATATTTTTCGAAATCTACTTTCACAGATAAGGTATGAGTATAAGATCTGCATACCCTATAAACATCTTGGAACCTATACTATAATATATAGAGGGTAAAAGTTACAAGGCCTTATACCTTTTGTACTAAAAATTACAAAATAATATTAATGAATAAGAAATAAATAATAATATTTTATTTTTATTTGTGATCATATTTGTTCAAAATTATCATGAAGTAGCCTTGCCTCGAGGGTTTTAAGGGGTGTGATTGTTTTGCCACATTTGTCACCTCTAAGTAACATGTATAAGACTTTCGTTAGCTAGATAAGTTTCTAATCAAGTTTTAATTGTGAAATAATAATTAAGTTCCATGGTAAAACAATGAAGCCTTATTAGCTGAACCATCAATCATTGGAAATCCATTATGCAAACATGCGGGTAGGTATTTTAAGAAAAGAGGAGCAATTCTAGGTAGGTAAACCATGACAAAGGAAGCTAGGCTCCCCACAAGTACATATTTTTTAGCCCAAGGCCCAAAAGTAAGAAAAGTAATAATAGGTTTTACATTCATCCCAAATTTAATTGAAAAAACATAACATTAACATAACCTTTCTTTCAATGTTCAAGAGTGAACAAATCCCTTATCGACTGAATCACTCTCCATACTCATCTATCCCGAAGCCCATGGAGTCATAGTAGAGGTCCACATGTAAATCATCACCTGTACTTGAAATAGTAAAACGTGAGTGGCCAAGCCTAATACACAGTAATCAATCACATACATGCATGTCATGTAAACCTAAGCTAATGCAACAAGTATAAATTAAGTTTGATTAAATTTTAAGCCAACAAATAAGTATTTCAAGCATCTTAGAAATATCAATATGCATAAGAGTGCTCAAGACTCCCATTAAGTAAAAAGGTAAGGTTCCTTGTATGGATCAAGTACTAAAGATAGAGGTTTGATAAGCCCTCAGAACTTACTAGAAAAGAAAATATAGAATTAGTCTCAAATAGATCAACTCCACACAAATAGCCTTCAATGAGCATGGTCCATTTGAACGTTTTATACAAGGGCTCATACCCCATATAACTCTATTACAGCTTTGTTCCAGCTCCTAATTGATCATATGATTTTGGAGTATCCCCTATCGACTATCCACCTAACCTTACCATGAATATCATAAGGGATTACGCACCTAAATCTACCACATCCTCCTAGATTTGCGATCAGGCTCACAACTTAGTCAAAGGGTGCCACTTCTTAGGGTAAGTGGCCAAGCAGCATTTAATACTCAATTAGGCCGAGTTAAATTCCTAATTTGTTTATTAATATTACCCTAACAATTAACACACAATTGTTGTGTACCTGATAGCTTAAATGAGCCTCAAGTCTCTCTTCAAAGCTCAGTATACAATAACTATTCATAAATGAAAATGGAATTTAGTTTAGGCTTAGCTAGTTCTCCTTATTGTATTATTCTTAAGATACTTGATTTGATCATACTTCATTAAGGGTATCTTAATTTAAGCATGTCTTTTTTTTAAAATAAACAAATTAGGGTAATACAGTTAAGAACACAGGCAGTGTTTGTTTTCCTTTTGGTTAAAGGTCAAGGAGGAACACGGGTAGGTACATAAGGTCGTGTACAAACCGTGCTCTATTAGGCTTTATATTTTAGAGAACTCAGAGAGAAACATAGGCAAGTGCACGACTCCATATACATGTCGTGTTCTTCTGATGAAACTTAAGAGGGGTGATAAGGAAAAACACGGCTATGAGCATGAACTTGTGTTCTATTCGTGGATTGCTAAGACAGGCCCCCTGAAGGAGGTACATGACTCAATACATAAGGCCATGTACAAGCTATGTATCTCTAGGTTTTGAACCATTTGCAACAGAGAGGAACACAGGGAAGTACACAGGTTCGTGTATTAGCCGTGTATTTCTAGAAAACTCGATTTCCTTGAGTTTTGTGGGGTCAAAGAGAAACACGGGTGGGTACATGGGCTTGTGTACTAACCGTGTTCTTTTAGGTTTGCAAAAATTTCGAGTTTCAACTAGATGTCTTCAAAGGTAAAGGGCTTCAGGTCAACTTTTAGGGTGTTAAAAGGGTTTAGGTGTTTATGTTTATGCGTAGTCCTTATCTAAAGCATCTTTTATTTCCTTAAAAACATGTTTAACCAAGATTTAAGATTGTGAATACTTATTTGATAGCAACATCCAACTTTATCAAAATTCTTTTGTAATTTTGACAAAACTCCAAGCGAAACATATTTTTTCTCCATTTTAACATTGTTAGCATAGTGTTATCTTCCTACAATTACAATCTTCTATTATCAAAAGTTAATTTTCCACGTCTTACCCTCACTAAGATGTAGTTTAAACTAGTTCCAGGCTTGCAGCTGTGAGGAGGTTTTAAGCCTTCGAATTCACTCTAAAGTTGGTTCCTTGCTACCCCTAACATAGACAAGTAAGTTTGAGTCAGTTTTCACCATTTGCATGTTAAGAAACTCACAGTTCAACTCTTAAAATCCCTAGGCTTACCTTATCACAAATTTTGATGGGCAAGATTTAGCGCGCTTAAGTGGAAATAAAATACAAAATTTGAAGGAAAACTCATCAATATTAAAGATTATACCCGTACCAAAAATGGTGATTCAAGCAGAACAAGTGAACGAAGAAGCAAAGGAGATTACCCCTGCATTATGATCGTAACCCAGCTTGTGATCACCATACATGACCATGATTGAGCCCATGAGTTCGTTGTCTACGAAGAAAATTGAGAGTCGCGAGAATCATAGCCCATGGCATAATCGTGACACAGCCCATGTGCCATGTTTTCACACCCGTGATGAGTTTCCTTTTAACCTTGTTTTTGTGATCGAAGAGATCACGACCCAATGCATGTTGTTATCCATAGCATGATTTCATGCCATGTTCCTAAAGATTATTTTACATTTTCTGTTTTAATTGTTTTGACTTTTATGTTCCATATTTTTCCTTACCCAATTTGTGGGAGTATATACGGGTCCATAGGGTTATATTAAAGGAGTTTTGCCATCTTTGACATCTTATTGTCCTTTGTGACCAATTACTTATCGAGTAATATTGAGTTTTTTTCTTAAGATTATTCTTTATTATTTCTTTTAATGATGTGTAATATATGAAATGACCCAACCATTAGGGTACTTAAGGGTATGGTTATTTCGCTGCATACATCGCCTCCAAGTGACATATGCGAAGCTTCCGTTATTTTGGTGAGTAACTATTCAATTTTTATTGTGAAATCATGATTAGTTTGATGATTTTCCAAATAATGAAAACCTCTTATCCACAACATGTAGAAAAATAGTTAAGAGTGAAAACCAAAATTTAAAGTCTAAAACATTTTAAGATAGCAACTAGAATAGGGAAGCTAGGCTTAATCCAATTACAAAGTTTGACACTCGCCCTAAAAGTAATAAAATAGCTTATAGTTTACAATCATTCATAAAAATGAGAATATAAACATTCACATAGTTTTTATCAAATTCCATATGGCCATCTACTTGGTTAAGTCACTCTTCAAACTCTTCAGACTCGAAACTCATGGAGTCAAGATACGAGGTCCACAAAGTGATCATTCTTGATGCCTAAAATAGTGAAAAATGAGCGACAAAACCCAATACACAGTAATTGAACACACACACGCATGTCATGGATACCTAAGCTAATGCAATAAGCATAAATTAAGTTTAATTAATTTGTAGATTAACAAATAAGTATCCCTAGCATCCTAGAAATACCATCACACATAGGAGTAGTCATGACTTCTGCCAAACAAAAGGGGTAAGGTTCCCTTAGTAAATCGAGCACTGAAGAGGGGGGTTTAATAAGTCCCCAAAACTTACCAGAAAGAAAATAAGAAAATGGTTTCATCTGAGTCATCTCCTCATAAGCTGCCACGGACGAGCATGATCCATTGTGACGCTCACTCCCATTACGCTAAATAACTCATCATAACCTTGTACCTGCTCTTAGTCAACCGTCCGATCTCGGAAATTTCCCTATAGACTACCCACCAAGCCTAAACCACAACATTCGTGGTGATCTAAGCTCCTAAGCCACCGCATTATCCCAAAGTTGCAATTAGACTCACAACCCAGTTCAGGAGTACAACTCCTAGAGTAAGTGACCCAGCAACAACTAATACTCATTTAAGCTGAGTTTGTGTTACTTCGTCCTATACTTATTATTTTTCATCAAAAACATGTTTTAAAACAAATTTTGGTTAATTTAAAGGTATTATACGACTATATTCAAGTCTAGCCTCATACATTTTCATCATTCATTTGTTAAAACACATTTAATGAAAGTTGAAAGCCTGAACTTCTTGTTTTGGCAGCAACAACCAAAAATATCATGTTTTCTTTGAAATTTCTGAAACATGTCATATACAAACCTTTATTTAACTTCCTCTAATATCAACTACACTAAAATCCATCACTCACAACTCATTCCAACAAAACCTAACCTTCAAATCACACCTAAACACCATTTAACACTATGAAAGCATATTTGACTCCAAAATTATCATAATCTCATGAAAATAACTTAGTTTTGATGTCTTACCTTGTTCTAACTATAGTTTTCACTTTCATCAATTGGGAAGGGAATTTAAGACTCTAAAATCACTCTAAAACTTGATTTATTGACACTTCAAACATGTGTCAACTCACTTAAGTTAGTTTTCATGCTTAAATTACTATATTACTCAAATTACAACATCTTGAAACTTCATGCTTACCTTGAAATGAATTTTGTTGTGATGGTGTGTCTTCCTCTTCTAACACAACTTTATACTCTCTAATTTCTTCATATAAAAGACATTACATGAGCTAATTAGTGCTATACCTTTGTTAATTCCACTTATTTAGCACTGAGATGGGATTAGGGTTTTAAAGAACCTTACCTTAGGTCTTGGAAGGGTTTCCTGGAAGGGGAGATAGAAAAAGAAAAGAAATATTTATATGGGAAGAGGAAATGGCAAAATTATAGTTTTAGATAAAGAGAAAAGATCTTTTTTTAGGGTTTTGTCACATGGCACGATCTTATGGGTCTCAAATAATGATTTAAATGTCTCAGATTAGTGTAATTTATTTACAATAACTAAATTTTTAATTCACATAAGTTCTCGGTTTATGGTAAAATCATAATTTTACGAAATCAAGATTCTTAATTGCATTGTTTTCATTTTTCTTGTAAATATTTTCTTTTAAAGCATTGATATTGATTTATAGTTCATTTTATTTCGATATTTGTTTTTTTTTTAAATTTTATAAATCTAGGTTTTTGATTTAAGATAAATTTTGAAATTTTGAAAAAATTTAGTTGTTTAAATTCATGTGTGGCTTTAATTGGTTTCCATTTACTTCATTTGATTTTTATTTCTTATAATTGGTGTCTGGATCATTTTAATTTCAATTGATTAAAAGGTTTGATTCTTTCTTTAATGCATCATATCCAATGATTGATCATTCATATATTTTATTTTCAGTTTTTCATACATCATAAAAACCTAAAAACATATTACAAATCCCTAAATTGCAATATAATGCTAAATCCGTAAAACATGTGGATTCTCGAATCTGTATCAGAAGGCTAGTGGGGTAAGGGTCCTAGGGTTCTAAGATTTCCATTTGGGGTGCCACATAGCACTATCTCAACCCTTAAGCTCCATTAGGATTAATTCACCAATTCTAACTAAGTAAATTCCTTTAGTCATATTAACTCCGACTTAATTTAGATAATCTAAGAAATTTATTTTACCCAAATCTTTGGATTAAGTTCCTGACTATAGCTTAATTGAACTTGACTTTTATGGGTGGTGTTTAGGTCATTTCATATCATTTGTAAACTACCTTCTAGGATTATATATTTTAGAAGAACTTGAACTATTTTGCTTTCAGTAAATTACATTGAAAGGTATCAACATTTGAAATAGATTCATTTCCGATATCAACATTTCAAATATTTAAAAAGAAGAACCAATGTTTAAGAGTAAATTCAATTAATTGTGCAGGAAAAATAAGTGAAAACTAATCAAAATGTTAATACATTAAATGAATTTCGAAATATTGATATCTCATTTGATTCACATTACGTAACGTTAATTCCTTTTTTAACTACTCATAATAGTATACTTTAAATGAATTTACTCCCAAATATTGATACATTTTTGGTTACCCATTTTACTTTATAAATTATTTCCATTTCTTAAGAATTTTGGTCATCTGTTCTTGTACTTTAAAGTTATATAGAATTATTGTTTATCTTCTGAAACTAATTTATAGAGTAAAGCCTCCAAAGTTTTAATTTTGGAATTTGCTATAAGTTCTACATGTTTGTTTGATATAATGTAAACAAGCTCTATATGTATTTGTTACAAAATTTTAACTTTCACACATAAAGAAATTTTGCATATTGCAAAGCTTGTGATATTAAGAAATTATTTTTTGAATTTCTTTTCACAGGTTGTTTATAGTAAATATACAAAATAAGCTAATTTTACATATTATATGAAATCGTATACATTATTATAAATAGATAATATCACAAGTGATACCTAAACTTTGACAAAATATGCAACTAGGTTCTTGAACTTTGAAATTGATCAATTTAATACCTAAAAACACTGTGAAATTGATCAATTTAGTACAAAAAAGAACTTAACAAAAGTGCTATTGGTATGTATGAAAATTTTTTTTAGATATTAAATTGTTCAATTTCAAAGTTTATGTATCTAATTGTATATTTGTCAATGTCCAGTCATGACATTAATCCTATTATAAACTTGAAAATTGTGAAGTAAAGGAATAAATTTACAACTTCCATTAAAAAAATTTACAAGCTCTATCAAATACAATGTGTTTCAGAATAGATTTTGGGTGCAAAATTTATTACTTTATATCGTACAGAGTATGGTAGGCTAAAACTTCAAATCCTACCCACCCTATACCCATCAACCTTATATGGAATGCTTACGTGGATATATCATCTATATTATGACAGCAAAGCATCCTTTTTGGTGTCTTAGGTATTTATAATTTCCTTCTTCTTCTTCTTCTTCTTCTTTTAAATTGCAATAGAAATCCAATGTGTTTACCATAAAAAGAAACTAAAACTAAAAATATTAAAGGCACATTGGACATTTTTCACTTCACTTTACTTCACTACTATCCTTTCATTGGACACTATGTAATCGTCTTTATTCTTTATACCATTTTCCCACTTCCTTTAATAGTAGGAACAAAAATACAAAAAGCTTCAATTTTAAATAGGGGAACTTAGACATTTCACTGATAGACGTTCCACTTCATCATTCGACTCTTGAGATTGTTACAATAGTGTGATAATGGATATATAGTCAAACCCATCAAAGCAATGAGATGTAGAATTTTCCTTCAAAAGCAAATATCTTTCATTATAAATTCTAGAAATCAAATTTTAAAGCAATATTACATTTATTTTTCATCTTACCTTTCTCTTTATTTATTTATTTATTTTTAAAATTCTCTATCATTTTAACACATTTTCTAGATTTCTCTGCTTTTTTAACGCTGTTTCCCTTATCAATACGTTCAATTGATTTATATTGATATTCCTTTTTTTGGCCATATACTTAACGGTTGCATTAAATATATAAATAGTTTGCAACTTAAAATTCCATGTTGTTATATTTACAGACACATCGGCAGCGTTGTATCTGTCAGTATTTTTAAAATCAATCCTTGGACCCAGTAATACGCGCCAAGTCCAGCTGACTTCTTCTCATAAGTGAATGGAACTTTCCGAAGGGTAGACCATAGACATTTTCCTAGTCTTCTCCGTACCTCCTCAAATAAAACATTCGATCAAACAAAGAAAAGACACGAAACAACAGAAAGGAAAAATCTCTCCCTCCCTCTCTCTCTCCCTATATATATGTATATTCCCAAATACATCTTATTCGAGGAATCAATAATTTGAATACTACAAACATAATATAAATAATTAACAATGGACACCACCAACGGCAAAATGAGGAGAGTCGTCGTGATCGGCGGTGGTGTCGCGGGTTCTGTCGTTGCCAAAGCCCTCCAGTTCTATGCTGATCTCATTCTCATTGATCCGTAAGTACTCTAATAATTGTTGGCTAATTGGCAGCAACTTAGTTCTTGTAATCATGCTTCATTAGATTTCCTTCACTTGTGCTTCAATATGTATGGTGTATTATAAGGGTTACATTTAATATAGTCATGATATTAGAAACATAGTCATTTGAGGGGCTAGCTGCTGTTCTTAATGACTTTTTAGTAACAAATGATGTTGAAAAGTGGAAATTTTGAATCAGTGGTTTTTTTCGTAAACTTTACACTATTCTAAGATCACAAAAATGGGATGCAGCAAGGAATATTTTGAGATCCCTTGGGGAAGCTTGAGGTCAATGGTGGAACCATCATTTGGAGAGAAGACACTGATCAACCATAGAGATTACCTCACCAATGGCCGGATCGTTACGTCAAAGGCAATCAGAGTTACTGAAAGAGAAGTACTGGTAGCTGATGGCCGCTCTATTCCCTATGATTATCTTGTCATAGCTACCGGTCACTACGATCCCGTCCCTGTGACTAGATCTGAGAGATTGAAGTATTATGAGGAAGGTATAGCATAGCTTCTATCTTTGATAAAGTTTGGATTAGTACTACCGGGCATTGTTGCCAAACTGGTAATTTTAACTAAAAGTAGAACTTATGGAATCATAAAACCATAATGAGTTGATAGAATCATACATATAATCTTATAATTCTATAATAAAAGTATTTGGTTTGCATAAATTTATGGGACTAGACTAGATAAAAATCTTAATTGTTTTTTTGGTTACGGTCATAAATTTTGGTACTAGACAATAGGTTTTCAGAGTACTTGACAAGTTTGAAAAAAAATAAAAAAATAAAAAAAAGTATCATATAGAGGATGAGACAAATAATCTTCCTACTGGACAACTCAAATTCCTTGGAAAGATTTAATATGCTATGATAGTCTTGTACTGTACCTATGTATACTCAGATGGCACAAAAATTTTTATCTAGTATTATGCAAACTAAACTTGATATAAATGAATTGTGTTTTCCAATATTTCTTATACTGTGCTGCCTAATTTCTCTTATCCTCTTCAATTCTTACGACCAAACAGTTTTGCATCTATATTCTAGGGAGAAAAAAATCATAAATTTATGAATTTTGTAGAAGCATATAAATTAATTTCCGATCTTTTACAACTATACTAGCAAGATTTATAGCTGGTTCTGATTTCAACTAAGTCATTATATCTTCTTTCAGAAAATGAGAAGATAAGATCGGCTGAATCCGTTTTGATCATTGGCGGAGGACCTGTTGGAGTGGAACTTGCTGGAGAAATTGCACTTGATTACCCAGAAAAGAAGATTACCCTGGTGCATAATGGATCAAGGTTGCTTGAATTCATTGGACAAAAGGCCTCTGAGAAAGCTCTAGACTGGATGAGATCAAAGAGAGTAGATGTGAAACTGGATCAGGAAGTCGACTCGAATCCTGTTTTAGATGGAAAGACGTTTAGAACCAGTGCAGGAGAAACCATCACAGCAGATTGCCATTTTCTGTGCACAGGGAAACCGATTGCCTTGGCATGGCTTCAGCAATCATTCTTGAAGGACTGTTTTGACAAAAATGGAAGGCTAATGGTTGATCAAAACCTGCGAGTTAAGGGCCAGGATAATGTGTTTGCAGTGGGAGACATAACCAACATTCGAGTAAGTCCTAATCGCTAGGACTTGGGATTAAGTTGATACTATAAAATCAGTAAATATAAAACCACATCAAATCTAATAAATTTAACGAGATCCAAGTTTAAACACTCGCACAAATCTAATAACCAACCACTATATAAGTTTAAGTTTGCTATGATCTAGTTTGGTTTTATATTGAGGATTCATTTTACGTCCTGCCAATCACATGGGCTTAAATTTGCAGATTTGTTTCTGTAAATCTCACGAATCTGCTCATAAATGGAAAAAGAAAATAAAAATTACTATATCTGTAAAAATTGCCTAATCTAAAATTGAGATATAATCAATTGTTCCTAAATTCTAGGAGATCAAGCAAGGTATCTCTGCCCAAAAGCATGCTGAAGTGGCATCGAAGAATCTGAAAATACTAATGCAGGGAGGAAGGGAAACTAAGATGGCAGTTTACGAGCCAAGACCAACTAAGGCTGTTGTTTCATTAGGAAGGAAAAGCAGTGGCACAGTATCGCTTAACAACAGTGATTGGTGTTCTTCCAGGAGTGATCAAATCTAAAGACCGACTGGTGAACAAAACTTGGAAGCTCCTGGGACTACAACCTAATATTTTGTATTCCTAAACACGTAATAGCAGGAACAGATTCCGAAAGCAGATAGTGTATTTCTTTATTTATGTCTATATATCAGCTATTGTTGCACAATCATTCGGTCTAAAAAATGCATTTACACTCTCATTAATTTGGTTTCCACTGAGCACTTCTTAAAAGGGCATGAGTTTTGACGTATTCAACTGAAAAGTGATACAAGAGATCTACAGACAACCTCGATTTTGTGGTCCAGAAAGTAGTGTTCGATCCGTTTTACAATTCCTCTTAAGGCTCTCATTTATTTATCAAAACTGGCAATGGCCTTCATTTGAAAAAAAAAAAAAAAAAAATAAACATCCTTGCATTCCCCATAGAAGCCCTTGGCCCTGATGCTGTTTCCCTGTCTTGTCTCCTGTAATTAACTTCTTGTTCATTCTAAATTTTTGCAATGCCGAGGCCTTTGTTTTGTGACATTTGCTTGCTTAATCTGATTCTTTGGCTTGCAGTGCCCTGTATAGGAAGAATCAATGGCAAGATTGCTTCCACTAACTCATTTCATCTCATCGTCAGCAGAACTAGAAAGAGTATGCACAGTTCCAGGATTAGTAGAGATAAAACGCTATCTAGATTGACAGTCTCATCTTTCGGTTTCTCTTCATAGTTATTTTCCCCAACATTCATATCCTGAAATGGTGAAGGAAAGCATCTTAAGCCTCCCTCAAGTAATATCTGGTGTGAAGCATGCACTTCTGGAAAATAAGGCTCAATATGTGTAAACTTAAGGATGCAATAATGACGAGATGATTCACTAAGAATGCAATCGTGACTCTCCATGAAGGAGCATGTTGATGATTATTAAGCCCATAGACATCTACTCTAAAAGTTTAATCGTACTGAATTTAATGAACATTCATTTGAGAATAATCAAGTCGAGTTCAAACTTAAGCTATTTGAGTAGTTTGTTGAGCCAAGCTCGAGCTTCATATGTTTAGCTCACAAGCTTAATTAAATTCTCTTAAAGATATAAATCTAAATATAAATAGCATAGGGGTATTTTTGTAATATATGTATATTATCAAATAATATATAAAGGTGTGAAGGGTCACCATAATGTATCTTTTTCCCTCATGTTAACATGGCATGAGAGCATAAACTTAGATAGAAACCTAGCCATTCTTTTAGACCCTAATCAAATCCATCAATCAAACTCTTAACTTTTCACCATACATCACTTGGTTGCTTGCTTCAACCTTGCTCTTCATTCTTCATCAATCTCAAATTACTTGCGAACAACTTCTTCTTGTTGATTTTATTGCCATTATAATGTTTCTTTCGGATAATACCAATACGTTAACCACCTCTGTAGCTTCTGCTAGCACATCACTCTTAGGGTCTATGTTGATCACTAATGAGAAATTAAATGGAAGGGACTATGCTTTATGACCTGCAATTGTTAAAGTTTGGTCCATGAGCTAGGGTCAAATGGATTGTCTCACTACACGGATAGAAGAGATTCCCGAAACCAATAAGATTACTTGGTAGAAAATTGATGTGTAGCTTCTAGCACTCCTTTGTCAAGCAATTGACCCCTTACTCATGAGTATATTCAGATGTAATTTCTCCTTCTATGAGACATGGACACAGGCTCGGGATCTCTATACTAGTGACATATCTAGAGCTTATGAGGTCATCGAAAACCTTTTCCAATTTTG
This sequence comes from Combretum micranthum, assembly GCA_024138025.1. Classification (NCBI taxonomy): domain Eukaryota; kingdom Viridiplantae; phylum Streptophyta; class Magnoliopsida; order Myrtales; family Combretaceae; genus Combretum; species Combretum micranthum. The sequence goes on from JAMXBD010000297.1 coordinate 240,773, forward strand.
TCAATTTGATAGTGATATGACCACCCATATTAGTTAGATCCAAGCTTTTGCAATTGATTTCAAAGATATTCTTCAAATTACTTTAATGTTCGTGTCATGTAAGATGCATCGACAAACTTTTAGCTATTATGTTCTTCATATTGTATAACTTGAGCTTGAATTTGTTAAGACTCAAATTTTGAGAGGCACACAAATTCCCTTCACTTGATACTTATTAGAGGATGCAATGTGTCTCTACTAGTATTGTACCTTCTAAACCATTAGGTGATCGATCTGCTCTTAATATTCAATTTGCTCTCATAGTACGAGGTAGAGGGGAGGTGGTAATACTCGTGGAGGACACGGTTGTAGACGTGGCAAAGAAGTGGATCTAATCATACCAAATTTAGTCATATGGTAAGGTGGGACATGTAAGGAAATTGCTATTCATTACATGGATTTCCTCTTGGTCATTCTTTGCATAGTGTAAATGTCGTACAAGTCAAGAAGAAATTTTGTGTAGTCAACCATCCAATGAAAAATAAGGGATTATTGTTCACATAGTAGAATACTCACATTTACTTAAGTTGCATACATCTAATTCTTATAGCATAACAACTCCATATACTTCAACAAGTGATATAGGAATACCTTCAGCTTGTTTGGCACATATATTTGCATCTAACCCCTGATCTTAGACTCTGGTGCATCTAAACATATATCGAATAGCAGTTCTTCTTCCTCTAACTTTATCAAACTACTCTTTCCAATTAGTGTCACACTTGCTGATAGATCATTGTCATCAATAAAAGGCACTAGTGATGTTGTTCCTACTACTTCATTGCCCTTATCTAATGTTTTCTATGTGCCCATGTTTCCATTAAGTTTAGTATCCATTAGCAAGCTTACCAAAGATTTGAAATGCTTTGTAACCTTTACCTCTGATTTATTTCTGTCCAAGATATGTAGACTAGAAAGGTGATTAGCACAGGCATGAATCTAGAGGATTATACCAGCTGGTCATGGCTCCATCAAAATGACTTTTCTTGGCAGAGTCTTCTCCTTTACAAATTCATAGTTGCTTAGGACATCCGGATTACAAAGTCTTTATACAATGGTTCATAGTCTTTCTAGTCTCAATAGTTTAGAATGTTAGTCTTGTCAATTGGGAAAGCATAGTAGGTCTTGTTTCCCAAGTCGAGTTAGTAAATGTGCTTCTACACCTTTTGCTTTAGTTCATTCAAATGTTTAGGGCCTAGTCGATCAACCTTTAAGATGGGGTTCAAATACTTGGTAACCTTTATTGATGGTTATTCAAAAATGAATGGCTTTTCTTAATTAAGAATCATTCCAAATTGTTTTCTATATTTACTTCCCTTTGTGCTGAAATTAGAACACAATTTAGTATGCATGTTCAAGCACTGAGAAGTGAAAATGCTAAAGAATATCTTCATTCTACATTTAAGTCTTTATGATTAGTCGTGGTATACTCCATCAAACCTCTTGTTCATATAGACCTCAGTAAAATGGTGTTGCTAAATCGAAAAGTAGACACTTAATTGATACAACGTATGTAGTGTTATTTCATATGAGTATTCCTTTACAATTTTAGGATGACGCCGTTCTTACCTCTTGTTATCTCATCAATCGTTTACCATCTTCTGTACTTCATGATCAGATCCCATTGTCAATTCTATTTCCTCATGATGCTTTATATAGCATTCCTCTGTATGTATTTGGGTGCACTTGCTTTATTCACATTCCATCCTCGATAGAGATAAATTTTTGTCCCGATCCATCAAATGTGTCTTTTTGGAGCGCTCATGTCTTCAAAAGGACTATCATTGTTATTTCTTAGAGTTACAATGTGCCTTTGTGTCACATGATGTAACATTTTTTAAGTCCACTTCTTTCTTCACTAGTCCATCTACAACCTCTCAGTCAATTATAAAGGTTCTTCCACTTCTTGTACCTCTTTCCATGTCTCCACCATCTTCAGAAACTCAATAGTCACCACCATCTTCTACAGAATCTATAAAGCCTAAGACTATGACATTACAGGTTTACAAGTGCCGACCTCACCCAGAATTAATTACAGCTACTTCAAACATCAATCTAGTCTCAAATCTAGATCTTCCTATTGGTTTGCGAAAAGTTATTAGAGAATGAACTACACATTATCCTATCTCTAACTGCATCTTATATACCTCTTTATCATCTAATTACTTTGCTTTTGTGTCTGCTCCACAACTTTTGTTCCTCAAAATATCTCTCAAAGGCACTATACAACCTAAGATAGATGCAAGCTATGAAAGAGGAGATGTTTGCTTTATATTTCAATGAAACATGGGAGCTAGTCCATCTACCTCTAGGGAAGACCATAGTAGGTTGTAAAGGGATTTATGTTGTGAAAACTTTACCAAATGGTTTAGTGGATTCCCTTAAGGTCAAATTAGTAGCTAAAGGTTATACACAGGTATATGGTGTTAACTATATAGATGCTTTCTCTCCGGTAGTTAAGATGTTTCAGTTCAATTATTCCGGTAAAATTAGTAGCCAAAGGTTATACACAACTATATGGTGTTAACTATATAGATACTTTTTCTCCGGTAGCTAAGATGTTTCAGTTCAATTTTTCCTTTATCTTCAACCATTTTTAACTAGTTTTACATCAGCTAAATATTAAGAATGCTTTTCTTCATGGAGATCTAATTGAAGAAATGTATAAGGAGCAACCCCCAAAGATTCATTCCTCATAGAGAGTCAAATTTGGTTTGTAAATTGAAGAAGTCATTATATGAGTTGAAACAATCTCCCCAAGCTTAGTTCAGTAAACTTAGCTCTGTTCTTCTTCAACTTGGCATGGTTTGAAGTATGTTAGATCAGTCAATTTTCCATATGTTGTCAAATTTAGGGAAACGGATTTTCTTAATTGTTTATGTTGATGGTATTATCATTATAGGAGATGACAATAATGGGATTACTAAATTGAAAGCCTTCTTGCATGAACAATTTCACACTAAAGATTTAGGAGAGTTAAAATACATTGTAGGTGTTGAGATTGCTCACTCAGGAGGAAATATTATATTTCTCAAAGAAAATATGTAATAGACTTGCTTGAGGAAACTTGCATGTTGTGTGCCAAGCTAGTGGATATTCCTATGGATTGTAACATGAAGCTAGTGCTAAGATTGGAAAAGCCATTATCTGATCCAGGAAGGTACTATAGACTTGTTGGTAAATTGAATTATCTAACAATAACTAGACCTCCTATTTCTTTTGCTATAGGTGTGGTTAGTTAGTTTCTTGAATCTCCGTATGAAGCCCATTGGGAGGCTATTATAAGGATATTGCATTCTTTTAACTAGGTAACGGGTTGATGTATCATAATCGATGACATCTTCAAGTGATAGGTCATACTAAAGCTAATTGGGTTGGATCTCCCATAGATGGAAGATCTATGTTAGGTTGTTGTGTTTTATTAAGGGGGAACTTGATTTCTCGAAAAAGTAAGAAACAAAATGTAGTTGCTAGATCTAGTGTTGAAGTAAAATATAGATCTATCGCAATGGCAACTAGTAAGCTTGTCTAACTTAAGCAACTACTGGTTGTATTGTGATAATCAACCTACCATACATATTGCATCCAGTCTTATTTTCCATGAGAGAATGAAGCATAAAAAGATTGATTATCATTTTGTTAGAGATAAAGTACAATCCAAAGATATTACATCATCATTTGTTAGCTCGAATGATCAGCTAGCCAACTTATTTACTAAGTCTTTAAGACGTCCTAGAGTTAGATATATTTGTAACAAGGTAGGGCTTTGTGATATTTATGCACCAACTTGATGGGTAGTGTTAAGGTTATAAATGTAAATATAACTTGTATGGGGGTATTTTTGTAATATATGTATATTATCAAATAATATATAAAGGTGTGGAGGGTCATCATAAAGTAACTTTTTCCTTCATGTTAACAAATTCTATTAGTCCGAATAAAGTTTGGGTATTAATATTATTTTAGTTATAATTAAAATATTTTTTGATAAATCAACTCCAAATGGGCTTAACCAAGTCAAGATTGACATTATATAGTGTTACTTCAAGTTAAATTGGAGTTTAAAATCTTAAGCTCAGTCAAACTCAATTAGAGTTCAAGTTTTAACGACCCATTCACTTCATCGTAAGGAATAAGAAGAAATCAAATTCCAATCCAATAAGAATGTAATAGAGTTATAGTTGTCATTATAATGTTTATTTGATATAAAAAAAAATCAAACAACAATTAATGGAGTAAAAGTAAAATATTTATAATATCCCTTATCTGTATTATAAAGAGATTTTAATCATATTAGTGATATTTTTAAAATAGGGATAATGTTACACTCGAGTTAATGGAAAAAATAACAGGGTTAACACGTGGGTCAAATCAACCCAGTTGACCGAAGTATTTAAATGTTGAACTCGATTGAAAAAAAAAAACCCTAACGCCTCTTCTCCTTACTCAGATACGCTTCCTCTCTCGAACTCTCTCTAACCTATATGTTCTTTCCTGATTGTTTCTAATGAAACCCTAACTAACACTCGTGTTTGATTTCGCAGGGTACGAATCTAGTATGCTGAGACTATTTCAAGAAAGTCTCCAGCTCAAATGTTCTTAAAAGCAGGGGTAAAAGAAAGCCTTTTCTGCTTATACTTGTATTTATAATGCATGCAACCAAGTTTTCATTATTACAACATTCTTATTCTATGATTTTGGAATTGTGGCTGTTTAAATTTCCTATTCTATGATGTTAGTTGTTTAATAGCTGTATTGTAAAGACTATCCTATTTTGTGATGCTATTTTTGTTATAACTGATATGTTGTAACGGCTACATTTGTTACAACTAATGAAATTGCTTAATCTGTTACAAAATCGTTAGGCCAATGTGGCTTGTGTCTAGGTCTGGTACTAATCCTAGTATTGTTCCTCATAACAGGTAATTACGATAAAAATTGAAATAAACCATTGAATAACAATTCATGTGTATGATTATATGAATTATTATTCATTATTTTGTATAGTAACAATTAATTAAGAATTGTCATTCTCCTTAAATAAATAACGTAATAGTAGTTTTATGTAAAACGATAAAAATTTATTTCCTTCCAATGAACAAGCTGTAAATTTTTTAGTCAAACTCAAATTTGAGCTTGAGCTTATTACTCACAATTCATCTTATTTGTAGCCCTAATCAACACTCTTCTTTACTTATTAGTCAAAATTTTGATTAGTTCCAGTCAAATGACAACTAATAGGTGCATAGAAGAAACAAGAAAAACCTTTATTAGCAACTTCCTTTGCTTCAAAATACAGTTGGAAAGACAATACTCGCGGGATCATCCCGAAAATTGATTCCCCCCCCCCCACAAAAAAAAAGAAGAAAAAAGAGATAAAACTAAATAAGTAAATAAATAAAAGAAGAAAGAAAGAAAGAAAATATCCATGCACTGAGCTACTTTGGTGCCAACATGGCCTCACAAGAAATCTTCTCCTAGTAAAATAGGCACCATGTTCATTGGTAAGATACTGATCCTGCAGGATCTATTAAACAATTCACTTGCTATTCCATTGAGTACAATCTTCGTAAAGGGGTCTTGCCTCTATTAAACTACACAATGACTTGTTTTCCGGTTCAGGACAGCAATTAAAAAGCAGAAAATTCAATATGTCTCGGTTATTGCAAATACATTTTAAGGATATTTATTGTGTTTAAAACGAGGAAAATGTTCCATAACTAGAAAATAGAAAGTTTGTTGCTCATATTGCTAGGGGAACTATTTATCTGGGTAAAAGAAACCTAGATAGCATTTAGAAAGGATTCCAAAAGGAGTACCTACTGAAATTCAAAACTTATTACTTACCTCTATATCAATCATATCTTTATAAAAACAAAAAATAAAATAAAATAAAAGTTGCATGAAGAGGTAAAAAGTACCCATGTTATTTACAAATTTGTTTTAAGGTATACTTAACCTATTAAAAAATAATGGGTTTACATAAAAGACCATCACATTAGCATACTAACCCTGTATTTGTATGTTTATAAATTCTTTTAAGAACAATTGCAAATGCACCTCTTTGGTTCAAGCTTCTTAACCTATCAAACATACTATTGTAATTTTATAAGAATTCTTATTAGATTGTGCAAATTACAAAATGAACATGCTTATAATTGATTGGAACAAGGTTTCTGGGGTGGGGGTGAACGATTATAAAATAAAAGTTTTTGTATTGATATCCATATTGATTTTAATTTTATCAATTTATGTGATTATAGAGATTGATTGTATATATGAGATAAAATAAGCCACAAAAGAAAGAGATAAATTAATCCTACACATTTTCTAAGGGGTATTATCGCAGTAAAGGGCATTTCTAACTCCATATTTAGCCTCGTAATGACAGCATCACTGTAATCGTATTCGAAATGGAGCGAAAAGCAATGAACAACCAAAATGGGAAGATCCTTTTCGGTTGTTTTGGATTTAACTGTTCTCCAGCTTAATTTATAAGAATGTTTGAATAGTAGGCATAATGATTTTTTTTTTTAATTATTATCTTTTACAACTTCAAACTAGGGTTAATCTTATTGGAAAAGTGGTATTCATGTCAACTGGTTATAAGAGCATTGGTATATAATTTATAAAAATAGGATAACAATTGAAAAAGTCGTATTTTTTTTTTTTTTTTTACATATCCATATAAATTAAATAATATAAATAGTATTTACATAATATATAGTAATTGTAACTTCTACTTCAAACATATGATAAAACTAGTAAAATTTTTCTATTTGTTTTAATTAAGAAATTGAAGCTTAATAGTTAAATACTTGACGAAATTGACAATTAATGTCCAACTGCAATTAAAAATGTCCATACTAATCAAGAATATCAACATAAAGTAAATGTTGATTATTATTAAATTTGAGTAAGTTCTACTCAGGTTCAAGTTGTTCCTCAAATAAAAAAAAGTCGAAAACTCCTCGCTCAACATGATGTAGTTGACCCACCTAATCGAAATAACAAGCGAGTTCTCGCTTCCAAAAATGGGTGACTCATAGCATACTATCTCCTAAAAAAATAGATGGCAAGGGATGAGTTTTCTACTCAATAGGGATAGCTAATTGCATATACATATACATATATATATGTATCACACATCTTATTAATAAGAAGACATTCAACTATTAGACACGAAATCTTCACTCCTTACATGCCAAGAATTATGAAACAAATCATTACTTAGCTTAACTAAAATATATTTAATGGTTATGTCAGCTTTCTCAATCACACTCATAGTATCATTTTCATTTTTCATAATCAAGATACCTCTACAACTCAATATTTAGACACTACCCCAATGCTTAGCATAACAGCACAGGATATTCCTTGCTACCCTAAATATCTCGGTACCCTTACATAGGTGTGCTTAGCATATCACATATCCATCTCATTTCCTTTTTCTTTGCATCTCAAAAACCATTGGATATACCCAGTCTTAGATAAACTATCAATTCAACTTCGCTTCACTACAATAACAATTCCAACCATCAACATCAATCCACAATTAAATAATAACATTCAGTAATCAATACTCATCTGAATCACATCTCCAAGAATATCACCACACAACATAGACTACTAGAATTACTTTATAATGCAACAAATCATGTAGCATTAACTAGCAATTTTCATGTAATCCACACGACAATTTCACCTTTAAATAAACAAACAACATACATGCATACCTACACACACACACATATATATACACTTATATATTAAATATATAACTAAACTTACCTCAATGCCAAAATGTAGTCTAGCTAGTTGAAGATCCCACTTGATTTTCTCTTCTATTGATGTAGCCTAAAATAATTTATAATTTATAAAATAAATATCTCTAAAGATCCTATAAACTATAAATAAAGTTATTGCCCTCTATATGGGACTTAATTAAAAATATGAAAATTGGGTATTGTGTGTGTTTCCACACAACTTTCTAACACAAGATGTGTAGGTCGTCTGCGTAAAATCGTTGTTCTACATAACTTCAAACACAAGCTATATAGGTTGCTTTTGTTGAACTTCAAAGAAGGTTAAAAAATTCTAAACAACCTTGTATACAAGCTGTGTAATTTACTTATGTAGAACATTAGAGAAGGTTAGAAAGTTCTACACAACCTCATACACAAATTGTGTAGGTTGCTTGTGTAGAACATCAGAGAAGTCTTCTCCTCTTATCTTAGCTCTACTTTTGATTTACAATCCTTTTGAAGCGTATTAAACTAGACACCTTAAGCTTTCCAAAGATATATAATTTGCTTATTGAATAAAAAATTTTAAATATAAAAATTTTCATTTTTATTCCAGCCTACAAATTTGTCCCAGCAATTTGAACCATAATTTTATCAAGCAATTCATCCCCTATATGTAAAGACCCGACCTACTAATCCTATGATTAAGTAATTCAAGTCCCCAACCACGTATAATATGTTCATATCATACGTAAGGTTGTCCTAAATCTAACAATTTATGTGAATTGTTTGTTTAAAACCACTACAACATGATACTAGACTTTTTATAAAAGGATTACTCAACTGAGTAATCTATTCATATAGAACATTTAAGGAAATAATTTACAACTTGGTGTCAAGCCCATGACACGATAAAACTTACATAAGTTTTTACAAAATAGGAAAATTAGACTTTAAGTCTTTATATACAAACAAGGCTTAACTAACAAGCCTCTATTCAGAATACAAAATACATATTTAAACCAAACAACTTGTTCAAAAACTTTCTTCCTTGCTATCTTGCACTCGGTTCCTAGTTGCCCCACTCATCCATAAATTTTTCCCAATCCAACCCATAACCCATATCATCATAACAATCATCATCACCTGAAAAATAGCAACAGTGAGCCAAAGGCCCAGTACACAGCAACAACACTCAAAAGCGTAGTGACAATCATACCTAGACTAATGCAATGCAACACTAATGTTTCATTTATCTTTCTTTAGTATTTATTGATCAAATCATCATTGGAGTATTCAAACTCCGGGACAAGCCATGAGATTCTGGGGATCCTAAGTAACGCTCACGATGCTCAGGGGGTTGATATAGATAGCTCGAATATCTATATCTTCTAGATAACATTACACTGAAAAGAATAATCTCATATAGGTTATATAGCCGTTGCTCAACTTCACTTAACTTAATCCATAATATAAATTAATTCACATGCTCCCATAAACATTGAATTAAATTATACTACTTCTTTTCAAGAATAAGTAAATGTTGCTCAGTTACTACATTTCCTATCGATTATCCACCAAGCCTAGTCATTGCATCATGACTATTGGCCTAAGCGCCTACACTAACATATCATTGCATCATGATAAGTTACCGCTCCTTGGATCGGATTCAACGGTGAAAAACACAAGCAATTCAAGCAATACTTAAGTCATTTAAAACTTATATCAAATTTAAGTATGCCTATCCTAACAAGTATCCTAACAAGCATACAAGCAAGTTATTGCGTACCTGTACTAGCTCGAGAATCAATGGGAATAACCAAAAGGGGATCACTCACTGTAAAAAGAAGTAATTACAAACTCATACTTAGTTCAAGTATATATATTCATCAAATCTCAAGTATAATCATCCAAAGAAATTCAAATAAATCATTACAGCATCATCACATAGCATTTAGATATCATATATTATCATACAATACTCAACAAATACTTAAATGATCATTTATCAAGCTTAGGAGAACCTTTAACAACCAATAATAAGTTTTAAACTTTGTTTAGAAAGGGTATCAGTTGAAAAGAACTAAAATTTAAGCATTATTAATTTTAAATTTGTGAAAACTTAAAACATAAAAGTTGTAGATCTCTTTTTAAGCTTTCCAACACAATTTGAATCACCTCAATCGGAGGTCGGATGAAAAAGTTATAACTAATTTACAAAATAGCGTTGCAATAGGGAAAAATATCCGAGAGCGAAACGCCCTAGCAAACGGGCCCGTTTGGGAGACCGTTTGCACTCAGGGAAAATGAAATTTTGATCCGAGAGCGCAACACCCTTGCAAACGGGGCCGTTTGGGAGACCGTTTGCACTCAAGAAAAATGATATTTTGATCCAAGAGCGCAACACCCTTGCAAATGGGGCCGTTTGCACCAGCGTTTGACAGTTTTATGAATTTTTTCAAACTTTAACACTTTTAACTTTAAAAAAAAAAAAAACAACTTTTCTCAACTCCTCACATGTCCTAAACCTTATACAAACTTCATACAACACTTCTTATACATTTAACAACATAAAACAAGAGTGATCTCCACTCCTCAACATCAAACAAGTTCAAACACTACTCCACAAGAATCAAACACTTCTTCATCAACTTTCACCAACCCCAGCACACTTCAAACAATTCTAATACTTATCATACTTCAACACTTCAATTCCAAACCACATGAGAGCCTTCTACAACCTATCTACAACAACTTAAACATTCTAAAGCTTTCCTAACAACTCTAGAACATTATAACAAGAATTTAGCATACCAACTACTTATATTACACCACATATGCATATTTCATGAATTAAGAGGGAAATAAAACATCTCAAACATCAAATAAACTTACCTCAATGTGTATATAAGGCTTGTGGAAGGATTTTTGGTGTGTTGAGTCCAAGAAAACTTGATTTGGGTCTTGAAAATTTTAGGCCTTCTTGAGTTACGATTTTTCTTTTTCTTTGTTATGTTTTGGATGGTCTAATGGTGCAATTAGACTTTGATGTTTATCTTAATGTTGTTGACTTTTGAGGAGGCAGATTTGGAGAAGGCTTGGGCCTTATTTAGGCTTTGATTTAAACTTAAGTTTGGGCTTGAGAGGCTAAAAAAAAAATCTGCTAAGTGTGGTACCTAATTTAGGCCTAAAACAAGTTTAAATCCAACACATATAATTCATTACAATAACAATTAACACTAACATGATAATTTCTAACATGAATAAATTAGATATATTTACCATATCTTATTATTTAATCACATATGTTATAACACACCCAACATTACAAACACACTAATCCACTCAAACACATATAATTATCAATTTAGCATGCATTAATATATATTAAAAAAATTATGGCTATTTCACTATAATTGCTAAATCTAGAAGATGTTCACCATTGTTTAAAAAAAAAAAAATCTTCTCATGAACAAAATTATAGTTCAAACTTTTCATAATCAAAAGAATCATATTACTGAATAAGGATTGATCTAGATTAAAAACATACATAATATTATCAATAATTAAATTTTAAAATCATCGAAAATTGAAATCTATTACATGTTAGACAAGGGGACGAAAAACCTAAAGCCACAGATATATAATTAACTTCATGGGTTAAAACTAATACCTTTTTCAAAGAAGAAAAACGTAAAAAAGACAAAGAATTGTAAGTTTTTTTTTCCTTTAATGATGGCTAGAGTTTTCTTTAAAAAAAAAAAAGTGGTTCTTTTGTTTTAATTAGTGATTAGGGTTTTTCTTTAAAGAGAATGGGGAGTTCTTTTCTTTTAATGGAAAACAAAGGACGTAGAGATCATAATATTTCTGGTTATAATATTTTGTCTCGTTTGAAAAAATTAAATTCTCTTCTTCTTCTTCGGGGTGTTACAATAATAATATTGCACCCATTAAAGGCGGACAAGATTTAATTTGATATGTTTCGCCTTTCAAAGTTGCATCATTAATTTCAAGTTTATTGTAACTTTGAATCAAATTATACAATTGGAACATATTATTTTCTGGAATCTGGAAAGAACGATTGAATTCGATTGGGTTGAAACATAATCCATTTCAGTATTAATGTGTGCATTGGCTTTGGCTTTTGCATTGAGACATTAATATTATATAAAAGAAAATGGAACTCCTCCAATCATATCTCTACCATCACGCATCAATAGAGCCCACACATTTGTTATGATGCATGAAAGAGTAAGCAATTTTTTTTTTTTTTTTAACAGGGAAGTAGGAGCCCTTGAAATTTTTGAGCACACAAGACTATCATAAAGTAATTAAAATTTTGTCAACATGATAATAAGGAGTTACAAGACGAGGAAGAGGAGGGAACTTAGATAATTTACAAAATATTACTCAAAAAAATGTATAGTAATGTAGCTTAGAAGTAGTCCTCGGTCCTTCCCTTGAAGCCGATTTGGCCGAAAGTTAGGCACAAGAACAGCCCTATGTGCCATGTAATCATCCACAACCTGCACCATCATAACAAAGACCAATTTATTATCATCTATGTCATGCAAATTATGTAACGTTATTTAAAAATTACTATGAATTCATCCGTGCGTAGATGGCACCTAGACGTTTTTAAATAAACTGTTCGTCAATAAACAAATATAGACGAAAAATGGATACTTTTACTCAAATCAAATAAATCAAACATAAATTAAATATCGATGAGGTACAAACATAAATCAGATACAGATGAAAAACAAAATATTCAAACTATCATATATAAATAAGATACAAATATTAGATTAATATGATCATACCAGAATGGGGAAGTGAGGCTAGGGCCGATGGGGAAATGAGCAAGCTCGGCTCCAATGCTCTCAAAGAAGAGCCCTGTCAAGCTCTTGCCATTAATGGCAGGAATGCTGGATGGAGCGAGCCACCCGACCAGCCCGAACCCGATAACACTATAGTCGGTGCGCCAGTTCCGCTCGAAGCTTACAAGGAAAAGACAATGACGGGTGTGAGCCAGCATTGAAACCATTACAAAGAGTGAAATTCAGTAATTATTTCACTTAAAATGGTTTTATTGGTAATAATGCGTTGAAATATCACAAATTGTATTAATTTGTTATAATAGGCAAGTTTCAGAATTTGGTATTCATGTTTTCTCATATTAGAATTTTATTATTACTTCACCATCACTAATCCAATTAACTCGGTTGGCATGCTATTAAAACTCTTTTCCAAATAGTTTTTACCGAACACCATCAAGTAGATGACTTAATTAAATTAGATTGTAATGAATGCATAAAGATTCAGACTTATTATCTCTTGTTCATATTAAAGTTAGCATAACAATTATCTTATCTAAAAATTTAAGATTATGGATATTAAGAGTGAGCAGGTACAAAATAAGTAAAGTATAAAGTACTCTAACATGCAGCATCTTTTTATCCATTATGTACCATGTACCTTATAAGTAAAACCTGTTGATTGATTTACGAAATTTCTCTATTTTTTTCTTTCTTTCATAAACTTCAAGTTTATATTATTTTATATAAATTAATGTAATATGTAAAACTATCTTAATTTCATATATTCACTATAAACAATATATGAAAAGGAATTATAAATGTAATTTACTAAAATCACAACTTCTGCAATATGCAATAGATATAATGTATGCTATTATATTTATTACATATACATTTTAAATGTAATTTATTAAAATCACAACTTTTACCATATGCAATAAATATAATGTATGTTGTTATATCTATTAAGTAACAGTTTTAGTGGGGCATAATTTTTCTCAACAATTGATATAAGAGTACAGCAGTAGAACCATCCTTTTTATTGCTTGATTGTAATCTAAGTATCAATCGGATCTTGAGAAAGATTCTGTTAACTGGTATTCAAAGACAAGTGTTTCCTTAAATACATGAAAATCTAACATCAAATTAGTTTTTGATATTCTAATTTAATAAATTATGAAACAGTCCACTTACTAGGAAGATTTAATTAATTTGTAAACCAACAAACTTCTTTCATTAGATCCACGCGTAGTGTATAATGAACACAATAATTCCAACTTATAGAGATACCTAAACTTAAAAGGGTCATTTCAAGTTATCATTTTATTTTCGGCCGAGGATCACATCTAAACCCAAAAACAAAAAGAAAAAAGAGAGAGAGATAAATAAATATATCAATACATTACGATGTATGTGTGTATATATATATATATATATATTAATCAATTAGTGGAAAATCTATATTTAAATAGACACTAACCATGTGAACTTGCCACCCGAGGCACGCGCCAACTTCAAAGGATTCCTCGCTCTCACCGGTGACCTCACAAATTCTACCATAAATAAAGAAATTATAATTAATGAAAGTTTACTATAACATCACTAAAAGAACTGAATTCACAGTTTTTTAAAACATAAACTGTTAACTCTTGATAAATGCATGATGATATAGATTTTTCTTTATATCAAAATGTTAATAATGAACCACTATCATTCTTGACACAGATCATCACTGAATTGCTAATTACCGGAGGTAAGAGATGCTCTCTTGGATGAAAGAGCAGAGCCGCCGAGTCCGACGATGGTCGAGGTGGCGATGCTTGCGGCCATCTGGGCTGTATCGATGAAGGGTAGCGATAACTAGTATGGAGAATTAAAAAGACCAAGGCTCACAAGTGGTGATAGAAGATTTAGATAGTGGGTTTTGTTGGTGCATGAGATATAGATTTTGTGGAATATAGATTGCATGGATTGGTCGGCATCAATGATATGTTGCCACGTAAGACTTGCGTGGATAAGTGTGGGGCTCTTGTTAAGACTATCCAGTTGTCTATGACAGAGGAGAAAGAATAAGGTTGTCTTGGTCATCAGTCTTGAGCCTGTGGTCCTAAGTTGGTCCGGCCCTTGTATAGTTGTTCACAGGCCACCGTTATTTTGGGCTTGCATCGAGTTCTGACTCGGTCCAGTGCACTATCTTTCGCTTTCTTTCATTTGTTTCTTTTCTTGCCACGGTCCAGCACACCATGTGACTTATTCAAGCATAGACATCGTCCTGGGTTGGGCTTTGTCCGGAACCGTCCCAGCCCAGGTGGTTCCTACCCACCCAATGGCACACTAGATCTAGTGGGTCATGATGTGTAGTGTGAACCCATCGGTTCTTCTGGTCAATTTCCAGGTCTTATCCAACATGTGTACACAACACTTGTCTACTTAGTTTTGCCAACATACATTCCTTTATAAATTATTTTTTAGCCTTCTTAAAACTCAAAGTTCTATTTCAAACCAAATAAGTGTGGTTTATGTTTCATTATTACACATTTCAAAAATATTAAGGGCGTCCTTTTTTTTGGTAGATCATCCAAAAAATATAAATAGAAAGACAAAGACAAGGGAAATGCCCCAAAACGTGTGTTGTTGCCACACATTAATCTTGATGAGGACACTAATTGCTACAATTTTAATGAGTCACGTGCTTCAGACTTATACTTCACACTAGAGCAATTCCCATTGTATCTTCCCGGTTTTGAGATGCACACCTCGATGTACTAACCCCACTTAAGAGAGGGGTCCTAGAATCTGAAGGAGATGCATTCTCAGAACATGAAACCAAGGAGTATGTTGATTGTGGTGGAGATTTGCAATTACAGGCCAAGACACAACCATCAGGTAAGCCGCTTTAATCATATAAGTCTAATATTTTTGTTAAACATTTTTAAAAGGTTAAAGGTCCTGATGGGAAGATGAGAGTGCATTACGATTATTACACTGTTAGCTACACCTTTGCAAAGGAGGAGGGTTATGGGAACGTCACCAAGCATCTGAGGTTTAGACACTCGAGTGAATATGGTATGGATTCAACACAGCAGCAAATTTCAGGATCCAACTCCAAGAAAGAAGCGCAGCTATGGCAAGTCAAGGAGGAACCGTATCATGATGCCCTGGTGCAAATGATAAGTGGGTTGCACATGAGTTTCAACTCTAGTTAGAATGCAGATTGAATGCAATGCTACCAAGAAACTCTTCACCACGGTCCCCTAAGTTAAGCACTTCAACCATGAAGCGTCATTGCTTGAAAATGTATAAGAGAGGTAAGGCGATGGTCAAATGTATGTTCGCTAGAGTTGATATGTGTGTGTCCATGTGTTCAGATATTTGGATAGATAGATGGGGAGAAAGTTCTTGCATGGGCATAATATCACATTGGATAGATCATTATTGGATAATGCATAAAAAATTGATTGCACTATGTAAAATGGACAGGGCACATATAGCTCAAAATATATATGTTACAATCCTATAATTCTTGATGAATATAGTTCAACTCAAAAAAAGAATTTCAATAAGCTTCAACAATGCAAGTGCTAACACAACTAATATTGCTGATGTAGAATCGTTATATCAACCTACTCTAGATGGGACTTTTTCATATAAGATGTGCATGTCATATTCTAAATTTATGCTTATAATATGGAATAGAATCTTTAAAATTTTGTAGTTCCCCAATTAAACTTAAATGGATCACCCATCAATTAATAAGGAATAGCAAAAATAGTGTGGGGTGCATAGTAAAAGGCCTACAAAGTTTAAAAAGGATGTGCAATGTAGGTGAAATTCAACATATGAACTTTTAGCTAGCACGGTTCAATATAAAGAGTGTAATTTTGTTATTATATATGTTCTGAGTATACCGTTACATCCAAATGAATGGAATGTTTGCTGTTATTTGTTAGAATTCTTGAACGAATTTTTTTTATGCATAAATTTTTTCTATTGGGTGTACAACCCAAGTGTTCATCTTCTTTTCCTAGGGGCATGCACCATCTTCAGCACTCTCCAAAACTAAGATTTGATCTTCTATTGAAAATGTGTATTAATGATATGACTTGAAAGTAGTTAAAATATTATGACAAAATTTCAATGATATACAACATAGTATGGTAGTTGGATCTTCACAACAAGGTAGACAAACTTCAAGATGTGTTAGAATATTACTGTGAAGATGTAGACAAGTTGTCGAACACTCAAGATATTTATTCTGTTAATGCTAGTATTGTTGTAAAGGAGACAAGTAATGTACTATTATAACTTTATTTACAATTTAGTAACACATAGGGGAGACAAATTCCCACCAGTTCAATAACACTAGTTACTGCCCTAACATCCACAATCGTAAAGAAGCACATAGTGGTTCTCCTGCACTAACGATTCAAGAGGCACCGAGGTGTAAGGGGAAGTGGAGTAGATTCTGAGATTGACAAGTATCTAAGCACTTCCTCTAAGTTCAATGAGAGTGTGAGCACCTACAACTTCGATATTCTCAACTAGAGGAAACACCACATTGAGACATTTCCAATATTATCACAGATTACAAGGTGCTTCAACCATAGTGGTTGAACAAGATTTTAGCATTGTGGATCAATAATTAGATGAACACAAGTCCAAATGCGGCCTCACTATGGTGGAAGAACTAGCTTGCAACCACAATTGGACTAGGATGGAGCGTTGACAACAACACTTAAAGGATTGCACCAATGAGGAGGACGAATACTTCAGCAATTTCAACCCATCCACTAAGAGCACGAAAACATCCACACCAAACAACACTCAAGGTCAATAAGCAGCTTACTGTAAGCTTTCCTTATATAAAAAAGAAAAAAAAATTCTTATGTAGTTTTAAGTAGATATGTTCTTTTTCAAAATTAAGAGAAAAAATTAGCAAACCCCTTTTTCTAGAAGTAGACAAGATGGATGATATAGGTTTTTTTTCCAAAATCTAGGACTCAAAGTAGACGACGTAGGTTTTTTCCAAAACATACTTAGTTGGTAACAAACTTAAATCTGGCATTTTTTTTTTAAAATTAGAGTAACTAGCACACTAAAGATTTAAAAAAAAAATTAAAAATAAAACAATAACAAAACTATATTGATCTAATTCTGAATAGTGGATATGTAAGTACCTATAGGGCAGCCATTACATTCAAAAAAAATAAATTTTCCTTTTATTTGTATAAATTTATAGTACCACAGAATGAAATATGTTGATGTTGCAATGGAGGTAAGGTAATCGAACGTATTGTATAAATTAGAAGAATCAACTACACATGCATAAACTCCTTATATTTTATCTAAATGTATAGTTCAGAGGTTTTTTTATTTACATTTATCATTAATTTTCTTAAAATTTGCATGGTTGTTTAGCGAGATATGGAAAAATAAAAACACAGTTGAACACTCCGACAGAACTAGAACCAAACCGTGAGACTTGCTAGCTCCCAAGAACCGAGAACCATCCCTACCTTTTCGGGTACTATTACAGTTTCAACAAAATGACACTCGTGAACTAGTGGTTCAAGTACATAACCATATTCGAACCTACCCGTGATGATGTCTATTCTAATAGAAACAACCTATCATAGAGACCTAGAATTCAACTTAGTTAATTCCATTTTTTATAAAGAAAGCATTAATATTTTGAACAAATTGTATAAGAAGATTAATCATGTTGTGGATTATGATTGATAAATTTTCAAATTTAAATAAATCTTTGTTTTGTTTTTTTTTACTTTGGTCATTATAATAGGAAAGAATGGATTTAAACTTGATCCATCTCACTTAAAAGATCACTATTAATACCACTAGACTCAAGGACCATGACTTAGTTAGACTCATAAGCTTTTAAAAACATACCAAGATCATAATGGGATGATAGTCAGCAAGGTACAACTCTATTGAAGCATTAGTTTGATCTTTGCATAGGTTCATTAAGATTGTTTAATTTTCTTTAATAGCTCCAATATTGCATACAATATAATAATGGATGCCCATCCAATAATTACACAAACATGATTTATATGTGCATTATAAGTTAGTCCTTGTAATGAATATTTTTTTTATTTGCTTATGTTACATTTCATGCCACTCAATAAGTACTACATCCTAGACACCATAACATTTTACTTAATCAAATAAGTCTCAAATAAATATTGAAGGTCATATGATAAGTTATGGCCATCATTTTTTATAAGCCTATTCCCTCATTATGTTATTAGAATTTGTGATAAGAGTAGGTTTAATTCTAGTATCTAAAAATAATGTGAAGGTATGCTATTAGAAATTGATCAATATGATCAAACTTATGTACTCTATAACATAATTTTTGTCTAAAAAGGGATCCATAACTTCTATTCAAGTAGTTTATGTAACACTTGACAATTTAATTCATTTGGCATCTATTGTAGCATTTGCCTATTTAGACATGGCAACCATACTCTTTTCTTTTCTTTTCCAAGTGAAGTATTCCTAGAATTTGAGAGGGGAAAATGCCTATTTGTCAATCTTTACAATTCAATTTAGCAAAGATAGTCAAACAAAATCCAACACATGAATAATTTTGTTTAAGGGCAAAATCATTGTGATAAAAACTTGTAATGCTAGAGGATTCATTATTGCAAGGTGTGTTTAGAACATAACACCAATTTAAAATGGAATGAAAAAAAAAAAACAAATATGGTAAAACAGGTAAGGTATCTCAATACCTTATATCTATTATGGGATTTGTACTCAAATCCATAAGATATAGGTTCAAGGTATGATGTATCTACTTGTAAAAATTATTAAATAATAATAATGAATGAAAAAAGAATATTATGTGTTTAAGTCTAAATTTTAGGTTCCACCAAAAAGAAAATATATAAATATATAGACAACCTAAAATAAAACAAATGTTACAATCAAAACTAAGCAATCCTAAACCATCATTTGTCATAGGTTCAATAATGTGCATGTAAGAGTATGTGTGTCTGTCACGCCCTAAAGAATACCCAAAACGCGACAGTCCACCACATTCGATATTTAAACTTAAGCATGACAACTTTAATCATCCCATAAGTTTACATACCGGGGGTAAGGTATACTTGCACAACTTTTAGGATCACACTTTGAATCGAATAGTCTTAAGAAGACATACAATAGCATTAAGAATAGAAATCACAACAATAAAATAAGTTAAGTCTTTACAAAAGTCAAGGGGATATACCCCCGCCAAAAATAATAATAGAAGTCTATCCAATCTAAAACCATATTACAAATATTAGGGTTTATGTTAAAGAGATTTTCTTAGAAGTCCACGCCTCTAGCTAGGTCCCGACTTCTTCAAAAGCTCCTTCATCCAAACGATAACCCTATGAAAAGTGTTCTCTCGGAATAACCAA
Organism: Combretum micranthum; assembly: GCA_024138025.1. Classification (NCBI taxonomy): domain Eukaryota; kingdom Viridiplantae; phylum Streptophyta; class Magnoliopsida; order Myrtales; family Combretaceae; genus Combretum; species Combretum micranthum. The sequence goes on from JAMXBD010000297.1 coordinate 260,807, forward strand.
AAATAGGAACACCACAACAAAACAATCAGGGTGTAAGCTAAAAGGCTTAGTGAGATTCATTTCCAAATATTTAATATTCAACAACAGCATATAATAGACAAGTTATTAGCAACCATATGAATGCACAAGCACATGAGCATACAATACATAAGACACTCCGAAAATCTTATATTGAATGGATTTGCGCCCTCCAATCGGGGTTAGGTGTTTCAAGCCCATATGACCAACATTTAAATTCTTCTCACTTCATATTGTGGTTGATATAGGTGCCCAACCCCCACTTTTAAATTTTACTGTGGTTAATACAGGTGCCCACCCACACACATTTTCAATTCCGACCTATATGCTATCATTCGAGTTTACAGGCCCCTCGTTGCCCAATTATTATGCCTCCTTCCCACAAAGGTATAATAACCTATGCAATGTGACTCACTACGTGATATGCATGTACAGTTTATTCATATAATCGTGGCATGTTAATTAAGTAGATTAAGTGCAATCATAGAGAATTTCAGACAATCCAAGTCTATACTATCTCATACAATGATTTTTCAACAAGTCTTGTCTCAATATACTTATCATTCATTCAACCAAGATTAGATCACAAATCATCATAATTTTATCTTTTCCTAATTCTAATGCCACTACGATTACAAGCACATACATGAGTATAATTATTTAAGAAATGAACTCACTCGGCCATGGAGAGAAATCCACTAGCCGTAGTAGTCCTCGGGGAGTGGAAATCCGTCCTCCAAATCACCTAAGTACAGGAATACCCTCAATGAGTATTTCTCATAAAGTTCTAATAACTTAATAATTCTAGCTACTAAGTTCGTCAATTTTCGCATAAGTTAGAGTCCTAACTTCAAATGACCATATCTAACTCATTTTAACTCAGAATTGAGCATATAATATACTGATTTCTATCTACTTCGAAAGATCTATCTATTCCTAATATTATTTCCAAGTTTTGAAAATAATTACGTCATGAAATAATTCGATCAGTTCTGATCGGTTGAAAATTCCAATTCCGAAAAATAATTTCGTGAATGTTTGCGATGTTCCTAGCATATAGATCAACCATACATGCAATATTGATGATTTCCTATTATGAATGGCATGTTATAAACTTGATGCATGCATGCTCTTGACCTTATTTAAAAAAGGAAATTTAGGAAACTTTTTATTTATAAAACTCCATGACTTTTCACTGTCAAGAAAATTAGTTTCCTAAATTTGATCATCCCATTTGTTTTGGAGTTATTTCCTTAAGAAAATCAAATTATCCTTGTCTAAGTTGAGTCTTCATTATATCTATTACCTAAGCCTTCATTTCTACATAAAAACTTGTATTTTACACTTTGTAAATATGTTTTCAAATAATTTATTCAAAAATCCGAATTTTTAGAAATTAAATTTTTGAATGATTCCTTTGGGAAAAACTTGTTTAATGCATCAAAATTTAAGACTTTAAGATACCTATTACTTAAGGACTCAATTTAATACATAAAACTTCTATTTTGAGCTTAGATGATAGGTGTTTTGGCCTTCATTCAAAATTACGAATTTCACAAAATGACCAATAACGCAAAATTTTCTATCTTGTTTCTACTCTTTGTTTTACACATTAATTTCATCAAAACTCATTTCAACTTATGAAAATCACTACTTAATGATACATATTACCTATACCCTTCATTTTTCACATAAAATATGAGTTTTAAAATTAATAAAAGGGTTTTTAAAATAGGGCTTTGAAATCATACGAATTTGTCTTTGAACATTTCAAACAAAAACTTTTCTTTTGTGAGTTCTTTGTTTTATTTGCCTAAGGATCTACCAACTACAATATCTATATACACAAAACAAAGCCCTTATGAGCATTAATGCATTGAAACATAATTTATCCATAAGATCATAAATGTCAAGCATGGTATAAGCATCTAAAAGCTAGATCTACTACTTATGATGTATGAAATGAAGTTTAAAAGCATGAACATGGGTTTTTATGCTAGATCTCTATTTTACTCTACTTCTACATGCATGAACATGAAGATATTTCAACAAAAACTTAATCAAACACAAGATCTACTCTTGTGATGGCTTGATATTCATGTAGTAGCATTTTCTTGTCCCTAGCAAGTGCTCATGGGGACTTAGAGTGAAAGCACTCATGAATAATCTTGTCATTACAAGATTAAATGATAGGAAAGCTTAAGAATCATCACCTAAAACTTGAAATAGGTGAGAAATGAAGAAGAAATGAAGCTTGTGTGTGTGTGTGTGTGTGTGTTGGTTGACCACAACAAAAGCAAAATCAAAAGAGAGAGAGTTTGAGAGTTTTTGAGACAAATGAAATGAAAATGAAATGGAGAGAGAAAAGAAAGGATTATTTATATTAAGTGATTTAAGGTTTGTTTTACATTATAAAAGGATTAAAATAAAGTAAATTGGAGTCAATTGGGGGGGGGGGGGCGTGCGCCGGCCTCCATGGGGAAAAGAGAGAGAGATTTGAAATTGTTTTAAATTTAATATGTGTAATTAAAAAGTATTGAATGTAATAATTTGTTAAGAGACAAAAATTCATGGAAAAAAAATATAATTGAGTGTTTATAAGGTTGTAAGACTAGGGTATGGGTGTGTGTGTAGTGGGTTGTACTTGTGAATAGTAATAAATAGTAGACAAGACATTTACTTTACCGGTAGTAAAGAAAATACGAGAAAAAGGCTATAACTGTAATTTTTATAATCCGAAAAATTATAAAACGTATATTTTTGAATTCCTTATAAAATTTCGGTTCTAAAAGTATTCCAGAATATTTTTCTGAGTTTCTAGTTTCGAGGCTCACTTTTCCATAATGGAACTCGGGAAAGCCCGAAATAGAAAATTTTTCGAAATCAAAACTTTTTATGGTTTGAAATATATTTTAGAAAAATAATCCAGATTCAATTATTCTATAGAGGTTCTTTTAAATTGAAATCGAAGAAAAGCCGGATCTAGGGTTCTTAGGTTGCTCATACTAATCTTGTTTAGGGTTTTGTTTTCCGATTTTCGAAGTTTACTTGGTTACTATGAAACCGGGGTTTACAGTGTCAATTCGAATAGAAGTTTACCCCCTTATCAAAGTAATAATGTAACTTTATAAATATCTATTGATTCTTTTTTTGTCTAAATGTTGTACAAAATTTACTCTTTTAAGTTACTATGGAAATATTAAGAGGTTTATGTTGCCAAAATTGAACTCAAAATTTCTATATGATAAAAAATATAATGGAAAAAATTACTTATTTGTACCCTTTTAGAGGTCCCAAGGTAATTTTATGTTGCTATAAGGTACTTTCTAATTACAAACTATAGAATCATATACTCACAAAGTGGGGTACAAGTAAAGTCTCATACTCACCTCATCATACTATGTAAAAAATCACATTGAAAACAACTCTGTATTTTAACTTTTAGAATTTAATTGCGAAAACATCAAAAATTTAGGATCTTTAGACATTTTCTAGTTATACCACACTAAAATGGTTATATATTTCACTACTATAAATATGTACATGGATATATTGTCAAATTCCAAGGCGTTTAAGTTTTATTTTTAATTTAAAATATTTATTTAATTAAAGGAAGGTATACAATAGTAATGTGCAAAGTAGTTATGGGTCCAATTTGTACAATGACTCAAAATTAAAGATCAGAACCACTAAGTTATCTAAATCAAAAAAAATTGAGCAATGAATTTGCCACCACTTAGTACAAAAACATGGTTTAAAATAAGACATGCTAGACTAAAAGCATTTGAGATGTGTTGCCCCAACTAATTAGAGCTCCTAGCTCTCCATTTAAAATAAATTATAATGGCAAAAGCTAATGTCCATCTGTACAAAATTATTTTGGATGAAAAATGGTTTAACCTATCCAGGCTTCTTGCTAAGTCTTAAAAAGGGCAATATGAAGGAATCCAACATATGCAACCAAGTTGAAGATTCCACATTGAGTTGCATAATTAATAAGAGGTAGAAGATGTAATTTTCCACACATTGAGCTTATTAGTAGTGTACAACTATTTTTTGATGGCTAGATATAAAGTAAAGTTATGTATTGAGAGAATCTTCTTGTCCCATACTGCTTTATATCATGATGTATGAAAATTAGGAAGGCATGGAGTTTTATAGGCACTCTGATGAAAACATTGCTACTCAAACAAGGGTGACATAAAAGCTTGTCTTTGACATAACAATTATGTTGCCAATTTGAGGTGAAAATAATGTTATTTTAAAAATGGCTTTAGAATCACCCAAAAATCATTGTCAATAAAAAGAACAAAGTCAAGTATTTAAAGGGATTTCATAGCAAGTTGTCATGCCTCAGGTGCAAATGACAACAAACGTGTCAATTTAGTCACATATATCGTATATCACTTAAGTAGTGCATATAAGGAATCCATTAGCTAGATGGGTTTTTAATTTGATTTTAGTTTAAAATCCCTTATTAAGTTTTACAAAAATTTCAATTAAGTGTCATATGTCTTTTCGTGATTCAGTTATTTACATAAACTTGTAAAAACCTATAACAAGTCATAATTTCCTCAAAATTAACCTTGTTTAATAATAAGGCCTAACATGGTCCTCATCAAATGAGCTTAGCTTATATCCATAGCTTAAGAGAGAGGGTCCTTTAAAGAGAAGAGTTTAAAAAGATTAATAGATGTTTATTTACAATCATCCATAGAAATCCAAAATAAAATTCTTAAATTTAAAAATCCAGTCATAACTCTTTGTCACCAAACCCTAACCAGGTCAACTACAAGACTCACTCATTTCATTAATTTCATATCCCAAAGCCTCAAAAAGCACATCCACAGATCATCCACAATACTTGAAAATGTTAAAAAGTGAGTGACGAAGCCCAACACAAAACAATGAAACAGATTTTCGCATATCATATGCTCTTAAACTAATGCAACAACCATGGGTGTAGTTATTTAGATAGAAGTAGGGAAAAATGCATTTTCAATGTTCCAAAAATTCAAATACACATAAGAGTACTTATGGCTCCTGCCAAACAAAATGTTGAGGGACAAAAGGAGTCAAAATCATGTATTAGGGGACTAACAAGCCTTTAGTACTTGCTATAAAAAAAATGAAAATTAGTTTTATTCAGCTCACTCATCATAATTAACCATTAACAAGTAAAGTTCATCGCAACAATTTATGCATGTTCTCATATTTTGAGTATTCGAGAGGTACAATTACGGTTGCATATAAATCGAATCATTAAATAGAAGATGGTCCAGTCTCGTTAAAAATCATGGTGGGACCATAGAATTTTCCATTTTATAGCTATCTTCTTATTAACATAATGGATATATTAAGAGATTACATGTCGAAAATGGATTATAAATTACAATTAATTTTTTTATAAATTTATTAAGGTTAATTTATACATGTTTCCTAACACATAATTCTCTTACGGAACCATACTTTTGATTTATGCATGAGATAGACCCAATCGATTATTTAACCATGTTGACATAATACATATGTCATCATATTTCTTAATTATGTCATCTATAAATTAATTTTTTAGCTATGTACATCATATTATATCTTCTTATGCTATGTGTGTTAAATATGCACTCACAACAATTAAATTAGGCATTTAACCATGTTGACATGTTAAACTTGCTATTCATATTTCCCTTGTTATTTATGGCATATCATCAAGTTAATAATTCAATTATAAGAATTCTCATTCATCACACATAGAAGTAATTTCTATACTAATACATGGCATAGAAGGATATTAAATAAAACATATCATAGGCTATCAATGCAAGGTAAAAGCATTAACTTTAAAGAGGTCTTTAGATATGCATTAAATTTGGAAATTTTCATAATTTATCACATTATTCTCATTTTTGTCTATATTTGATAAGACAGAAGTTGCTTGGCATGTATGCATAATCAATTAACACTTATACTTACTATAGGCATCTCTATAACCTAAAACTTGCTCATTAACATGATTATATCACTAATACATCAATAATATTCTATAATTTCAAATCATTCCAGCCTCGTGCACCATTTCGAAATTCACATCCACTTCGTTACAACAAGAACAAAGCCACCTTATTCATGGTCCATATTATGCCTGGATTTTCCACAAATTATTACCACCAACATAGTCATATCTTATTCCAACAAATCATCAAATTTACATGCTCAAACTTTAAGAACATACAAAAATTTTTAAATATACACATGTAATGAATCTAAGTCATCCAATCACGCATTGGTCCTATGTACCGCAATCGTGTCAAATTTCTCTTGTAAAGTCTATCTAATTAATCCTTATTAATAGTAATGCCTCCTGAGTCCTTGAAACATATCTATACCTCATTGTAATCAAGTCATAACCACACTTAAATTATCAAATCCAATCTTCTTAAAACATTTAATCAATCTATCTAACACGTTCATGCAACAAATTCCATCAATTTGTACCCTTATGCAATCCTACACACTTTTAGGTCCTAATATGTAACAAAAATTTTCTCTTTAATACCCAAAAAACATAGTAACCAATCAATTACACCCTTTATTTATGATTTTTAGAACAATCCACAATATTAAATCAACCCATACAGCATATTCAAGTTAAAACGACCACCAATTTGTACTCGTAAGTTCACCTATGCATCTTTAAAACTCATAGATCATTAATTTTTATTTTTGATATCAAACTCTCATTATAAATCGAATTATACCCATTAAACATTAATTCCAAGACAGGGTACAAACATAGTTTATCAATCCAAGTTATAGGAACCACTATTTATGCTCATGTTAGCTCATCACCAGTGTCACTTAAAATTCAATACATAACCTTATAGATCAAGTTCTTAGACAACAAACTATCATCATGCTTTACAAACCTATACTCAAATACACAAACTCACCATAAAACCTTCTACATGCCACACTCATGCACATCTTCAACTTGTAATACAACTTACATTCGTGTCCATAAACAAAAACAAGTTCATATCCTCACCTAAGTTGAAAAAATAACTTTAAAACTAACTCTAAATGCTGACCACCACATTCAAGAAGCTCAAAGCTTTGTTGTCTTTGATTTTCAAGCTTAAACTAACACTCAAGAACAATATAGTTACTAATAGAGTTTATTAAGTACTAATCTAAACTAAAACTCAAATTTAGTATGCCTTTTTTTATATTAATATTAGGTATGATGAATTTTGAAGCTCTTAAACCTATTGAATATTCATGTCTTCTTCATTTCCTTGAGGAGAAAATAGATGGAAAGTTATTCTTAACTTAATCTTACATTAATAGTTTAAGCATGGACTAAAAGTGCTTAGAAAATGGATCTAAGAAACATTTTATCTTTTAGGGATCTTCGGCCCCCTCCCTAAGGGAGGAGCCACGAGGGAAGGGGAAGGTAGGGGAGGACGATGGAGAGGTTGCTAGGGGAGGGAATAGGATACGGGTGGTGTGTTTAATGAAGAATAAATGAGGAAAGAAGAAGATAAGAGAGAGAGAAAATGAGGAGTGGGTGTTACTTTACGAATTTTAAAGGGAGAAGAGATCTGGGGTTTCATCTTTTTTCTTGATTGCATCATGTGATATAATCTTAAGAGTTTCATTTTACACATGTGTGTCAACTTGCCTAACTTTGTGTATTGATTATTTTTCTTCTAAAATTATCACCTAAAAATACTTTTAGAATTTGATTTATCTTATTTAAATATTTTTAAAATGTTTTTGAATCTTTGAAAATGTTGGTTTCTGGTTAAAGGCAAAATTTAGAATTTTAAAAAATATTTGATCGTTAAAGTTCTTCATTGACTTGAATTTATTTTGATTAACTTCAAATAATTTTAATTACTTATAACTAGTGTATGAATCATTTCACAATTAATTTTATCGAAAAGCTTCCAGTTCTTCTTGCAAGAGAGGCACGTCCTTGACCACTAGAGAATTAGATAGAGTTAGGTGCTTGCTTTGCTTAAATAACTTTATTGGAAATGTTAGAGAACTACCTATTGTTCAACTTTTATATACTTATTGTCTCACATTTTCCTAATACACAGTCTACACTCACATATACGAGAACTTCCCCTTAGTCTGAGAAAACTGGGTCTTAATTTCATTAGATACTCTCTCTCTGCATCTCTCTCCACTGATTTATCAAGCCATCACTTATCTAATTCTATTCCTTCTATCTTCTTCTTTCTATTATTTAGATTCTTCCGGTCACTAAAGAAGGCTATATGAATTATTTGGTAAAGGGTTAATGTCACAAATGATACCTGAACTTTGATAAAATATACAATTAGATATCTAAAATTTGAAATTAACTAATTTAGTATCTAAACTTTAAAATTGACAAATTTAGTACCGAAAATAATTTTCATTCATTCTAATAGTACCTCCATTAAGTTTTTTATGTATTGAATTTATCAATTTCAAAACTTTTCAAGTATTAAATTGATCAATTTCAAAGTTTAGGTACTAAATTGACTATTTTCAATGATTAGGTATCTAATTGCATATTTTGCTAAAGTTCAAGTATCATTTGTGACATTGTTCCTCTGTTAAATATGTTGCATCCGCTTATGAATATTACTGCTGCCTATTTTGAATCAATGAACAACCAATGTGCATAAAGCTGGTTTCTACTTCTGCAACACAAGCAATTGTTTTGTGCATTGTCATGTTAAAAAGGCATTTTCCTATTATGGAACATCATTTTGTATATTGTAATAAGGGTTGTGCAAAAAAAACTGACTAAACCAACAACCAAACCGCATCACACGAGAAGTCTATTTTTTTTTTTTTTTCAAAATGGTTAGGTTCATAGTTTGATTCGATGAAAAGTAAATTGTTCATAGCTTGGTTCAAGATCGTGAATTTAACCATATAGTTCAAGCCGAACTGTATCGTATTACATATTTAAAAAAAAAAAAACTCAAACATATATTTTTCTTTTAATTATTTTTTGAATTTTTTATTTAGCTATTTATATTTCATGAGAATAAAATTAGATTAGTCATCTCATGTTTTGATGTTGTGTTTGTCTACAAATAAGATAATTTTTAGGTTTTAGCCTCTAGTATTCTAAACATTCTTCTTCTTTTTTTTTTTTTTCTCCCTTTGTAATACTGATTAGTCCACCTTTATTACTTAGTTACCTATTTGTTTATGTAATTGATAATGCAATGATTAGAAGTACCACAAATTGAAATTTACACCTCATATTAGCATAGTATATTCTAATTTTATCGAGTCTAGTATATCATTGTACTTTTGGATAACTCAAGAGAATGAGATTGGCATATGATTATAGTTTTTTAATGTATGAAATCTCTCACTATTGTAAGTTTTATATATTTATTTGGGTAAATAATCAATTTCCAACATTATTGCTTATATTTTTATTAGTAATAAAAGAATATGTAATTGAAACCTCTGAATAGAATTTATTCTTATTTTAAGAATAAAAAAATGGTTCAAAACACAAATTGAATGGTACCAAAATGTCTTTTTCTTTTCCTTCTTTTTCTTTTTTTTGGTTCAAAAAAATTACAAACCAAACCATACGGCATTCACCCCCAGTTGTTAGATCCATTATTTGTTGAATTGTATTATAAAAGAAGACTCTTTTTACTAAACTAGAGAAAATTTTCTTTTGGTTATTACACATATAGAGCATTTTATTGAGTTTACCACTATCCTTGTGTGAAGAAATCAGTGATTCATGAAGCTTAAATTTTCCTCTTCTATTGCTTGAATAAAAAAAACAAAAGAAGCAGTTTTAGCTTAGGGTATCCAATTTTGATGGATGATAAAACTAAAACAAGGTCATACAAACCTAGTCATGAATATTATGGGCCCAATTTCTAATTCATGATGCTTTCCAATAGACATGAGATGTAAGCTTACATCACCGTGATGTCTATGGTAATTAACCATCGGGAAAAATTAGGAAGAGTATGTACATATTTTTTATAGTACATTTATTTTTAGTCTGTATATTTATGAGGGCTATGTATTAAGAAAATAGCCAATATTGTAAATTTGATGAGCTGATTATTCATTTGTTTCATTTTGAAAACGGTGAACATAATTTTATAATATGTTGCGTCTACTTGTAATTATTTACCTATAATACGTTACATGCTTATCTAAGGCAATGCCGATTAATGTTATGTTTTCTTTTCTTTTCAAATTTTCTCTTTTTACAAAGTCTTGAAATCGTAAATAACTTAGGGAATGTTAAGTTATGTTTTACTTTGATATTATTTTTTTTATGAGTAGATAATCTATTTTTTATTTTGTTGATATAGTTAATTTGAGTTTTAGTAATATTACGTTAATCATTCGTTGGTAACCTTGAGGATTTTAATCTTTCATTTGTTTAATTATATGTTTTGTTAATCAATAAATCGATCAACACAAAATACAAAACATGATATATACAAGTTGGATCATAGATTCACAGGTTTATGTCTCATATACGATTAGTAAATAGGATAGATCATAACTTTTGAGATTTTTTAGACACCAACTTATTTAGACTCAAATACGAGACGAGACACCATAGAGCTATCCAAAATGTGAGTGCCACTTCCAAATTTGGAATTAAATTAATGAAATCATCCGCCCCATTCAGAAATCAAGAATTTAAAGAGGAACCTAAGGAAAAGTATCCGGACAATATACACCGTGATCAAAGAGCAAGGGAGAGGAAATTAACTCCAAAGTTAGGAAACTTAGATATCCACTCTTGATTAACTAGGACCCGCTCTAACTTCTTTATGGATAAGACTTTCCAAATACCTATTGACAAGTAGAAAGTAGAAACTACCAACATATCATGGTTTGCCCAACTCAGCATTGTCCAAAAATGTTTTTAAGGTCATAAATTGCTTGATTAAGCCTTCCATTCCCACCCAAACTCTCTTCAACTAATCAGGTACTAATAGTCCATGGGAGACGGCGATCGACCAAAGATAAACTGAGAAGCTGTTCCAAAAGATCCCTTCGATCAAAAGGAGAGTTTGTGACATACACAAAGGTGGCTAATAAAATCATGTTATCCCTTAGGCCGGTACAAGTATAGTGGCAAAATAAGTGGTCTTCTTTTTAAACTACTACATCTCAAACGTCATTGTCCCAACATGGCCAAATCTGTTATATGGCAAAAGTTCAGCTCTAACTTTGTTTTAGTAAGAGTTTAATGGGGTGATTTACCCTAATTTCAAGTAACCCAGCCAAGAAAATTCCATTTTTAAAACAAACCTTCGTTGCATCAAGTACTTTGATTGGATCACATTCCAAACCACAAAATACAATGAAGACAAAAGGAAAAATAAGGGCTGTGTGTGTGTGCGTGTGTATATATACATATGGAGAGAGAGAAAGAGCTAATGCGCAAATTGGAAGGCACTTCTTCCTCTCGAAGAATTCCCTCTTCTTGGAGCTCTTACCACAGCAATATGCAATTTCACATAATTTTTTTTTGTTTGGAAAATGTTAAATTTCTAGCCACCAATTTAATAACATTGGAATTTTTCTTATTTATTTTTACCATCCTAGTGACACAATTTACTTTTGTTTCCGAACGTAAAAAAAAAAAAAAAAAAGCACTTGCTAGGCAATGTTAAAAGTAATAAGGATATGTAACACATGTTTAATGCTTCTACAAACGAAAATTAACTAAATATAAATTACATAATTTTAATTGCTAAAAACTAATACAAAATCACATCTAAGACATGTTATTTTGATTTTAACAAAAAAATGACATCTTTCACAATCTATTTACTATAAATGAAAAATAAAATCACATGTTTAATATACATAAAAAATTACTATTTTCCATGTAATTACAAAATATCACATATAGAACATACAACATTCACAAAAAAAAAAAAAGTAAAATCACATCTTATACATGTGATTTTGTATTGAATAATTTATTTTTATATAATTAGTATTTTATAAATAATTTCCTAATAGATTGATAAATCGATCATTTTCTTTCAATATGGGTGCTCAAAATAATAAAAAATTCAATAATGGCTATATTTTCCATATCAGCAAATAAAATAAATAATATTAAAAAAATAAAAATAAACGTAAAATGTTTGATTCAATATTAAATTACACTTCAAAATTTAAATACCAATTCAGCCCAAAAAAATTTAATAACAAAACAAATTTCTCTCCAAAGTTTAGATACCAAAATTTAACATTTACCCTTTTTATTACTGGATATTAGCGTATTCCCCATTCGTTTCTTGCGATCCATTACCAGTAAAAATGCCTCTCTTTTTTTTTTTTTTTTTTTTTTACCCCAAATAAAACATGCACCATCATAAAAGAAATTTTTTTTTTTTTTTTTTTTTTTTTTTTACCCTTTAGACCAGAATGACAGAAGGTACATCTCATTTACGCCAACCAGCACAAGGAGATAATACAATGTACACGATCAAATCAGGACGTCATAAAGCAGGCCATTAATGAAAGATTTTCAGTGATCTGATCTCTACACCAACTCACCACAATATGGAAAAAATCTGAATTTCCCATACATCAGTGTGAGAAGAAACTCAGATAGATGGCGTTCAACATGAAGCAGCTTGAAAAATTAAATGAAGCATGAAAATAAACACTTAAATTAATTCTTTTCTCTAATGTGTTCACCATATAATTATGGGCGTTTATCTACCCAATGCTCAACACTGAAGATTGAAGAATATAAGTCAAATTATCAACAACGGATTACCCCTGTAAATAATGGATATGAATGGCAGATGAAGCATCAATATGTATTCCAAGATGAACCACCTCACTCCAATTCCCCATATTTTAACTGCATAAGGAACGTTATGAAAACCAAACAATATTCCTGATTCTACAAATGGAGTCAAAACAAACACATAAATACATACTTACTATTTGGAAATCGGAAGAGAGAGCAATGCTATACAAATAGGACCAAAACACGCTATATTGAGGAAGGGAGACAAGAGAGATGAATAAAACTCTGGTTTGATGAAAGCAACATCCCCCCAACAGACTCATGAGTAATGCGCATTCAGCACTGCTCGATAGACCATGTCAACAAATTGATTGTCCTGAAAAAACCACTATGAATAAATGCATTCATAATCAAACAAGATAAAGTTAAAATAGCACATGACATAAGCAATGAGCTACTAAAAAATTGGCCTAATATAAGAATTACAGTGGTATTATTATTTCTTTTCTTGGGGTAATTGAAAAGGGAGACCCTAGTTTATGCATGCTGTATCTGTCAAATGGTAGCCTGCTAAGCTATCTAATTATGCTATACTGATATAACAGAGTGATCTTTGTTTCACATTTCAATGGGAAACAAGTACAACAGTACTAACCCTAACTAACTGCCAGATTGATGTGCTCCTCAAAACAGAAACACAAAGAATGAGTAACACCCCATAAGTGCATTCTACTGGAAAGAAGTTGTAATCTCTCCAAAAATTGAGTGATAAATGGATAAAATCTATTTCCAAAATAAAGTAGCCACAAGAACAAACCTGAACAAGAGCTAAAAGTGCATCCCGGACTTTGTCTCTGGTTATAACAACCCCAAAGTTGGCAGATTGACCAGGAGTAGGGGTAAGAGATGGAGGAGGCGTTGGTGGAGGAAAAGGTTGAAGAATGGGGGCACCATATGGTCGTTGTAAATTAACAGGATGCTGAAGTGGTGCTGTCAGAATGTGTGAAGAGGTTGGAGGCATCATTACAGTGGAGGAAGGAGGTGGAACAAAAAGGGAAGGTTTTATTAAATTAGTGATTGAGGTGGTGCTGTTTACTGGTTCAGATGCATCAGTGAAGGGTAGTTGGGATGTAGCAGCTGGCGGAGAGGGAGAGGGTATGGGCAAAATTGGCACAGCAGGTGCAGCAGCAGCAGCAGGTGGTCGGATAGGTGGTGTGATCGTTGGATTCTGGTATGCCTGTCCACTTATTGCTGTATTTGGTGCATTGCCAACAGTCAAAGCAGACTGCACCCAAAAATAAAAAAGATGCTGTCAACTACTAGAAGGTTTATATAGATCAAGCACTGAAGTTCAGAATGACAGCAAATCATAGAGACATTCGATAGAAAAGCAACATAATATATGCCCAAGCTAAAGGCATTATTCCAGATTGCTCATCAAACATGTTGTGGATTTTCAGGGTTGGAGTGGAGAAGTGGGAAGTGGAGTTGGAGGAAACAGCCACAATAAGTTAACAATCATCTTGGTACCACTTTGGCCAACTTAGAAGGGATAGCCCATTGAACTAAGAATTCCATAAAAAGATATAGCAGACATCTGTACCCAAAATGATACCGCAGACATAGTTCAGCATTGATCTATCCCTTCAACTTCTCCATAAATACCAAAAAAAAAAAAAAAAAAAAGGTTCCGATACTAGGAAGCATGCATTTGCACTTATTCAATATAATCTCTATAAACTGGTAATTATGCTCACAATTTTCATATTTCATGGTACAGGATATGTCTTATGTACCTTATGTGGAGAAAACTATGATTAATTTGAAGAATCATAAATACATACACTAAAAAAGTTCACAAAGCAGGATCATCAGGAACATTTGCAACATCAGAAGCTGTAGAAGATGGAGGCTCCAGAGGACCATCCATCACTGCCATCGAGGGGACAGCCTCAAGTTCCTCAAACTCACTGCAGAAGACAAAACAACTCCTGAGCACCAAATAAATCTCTTTATCTGAGTAGAATCTTAAAATCAAACATTTCAAAGGTACTGTGGATCCTGAGCCACAAACTTTATGTCATAAACCAAATAATGGAAGTAGGAAAATCCATGATAAGAAAAGCTTATAAATTATGGCAAGAAAACAAAACAAATGTCAAATGACTAAAACACTTACAACAACAAAGCATTATTTTCCATGAGGAAAGGCCAACAGTTACCTTATGGTCTACCAATTTACCTAAAAAGAAAATAGTTTACCTTTTAGTTGAAGAGACCTTTGACTTCTGAGAACCTTGGAGTATGCACTAAGTATCCTAAAAAATTAAGAGAATTGGCCAATTAATCCATATTCGATCAAAAGAAATGAACACAAGGAATGTATGGAAAGAAAAGGAAAAAAATGCACACAATAGAAATATGATATTACATAATACTGTTCTACAAGTCCGAGATGTCCTCCTTGCTACATGAAGCATCATGGACTAACACAAATGTACCTCAACTACTAACTTGTACCTAAAGAATTCCCTTTAATCTCAGCAAGAATTAATTATATGCCTCATGAACAGCATTATCACTGTCAAGACTCAAGACTTGATAATGCTTCTGTGTCGATGAACAACTAGAAAAGAGGCAATCTTACCTCAGGAGAGCTTCTTACATGATTGCATAATTATCACACGAGTAGACCCAACATACAAAAAAGCAAATTTCCAACTAAAAATGCATATATAAACATAATCACAAGAAATCACTTTTTTCCCCTCATCAAATGCAAGATTCATATTGGCATAATCTACTGTGTTTTCCTCACCTCTAGTAGGCAAATTGGACATCAAAAATTGTGTCTTACAAACTATTGAACAGGGATAACATCAAAGCTACGAGAAATAATCAACAAAAAACTCATAGGCTCCCTTCATTAGCTTGCTGCAACAGATACTGCAGACCAGGATCCATTACATCCACCCACTCCCTTCATAGAGAACTGCAGTAAGTTCTCCATCCAAGATCAAGAAAAAATTCCAGCGATAAATACCTGCTAAACAGATTTGCAACTTCTTCACACTCACGAGCATTATAAAACCAGATGCCATTCACTTCTTGTGATGCATTGCGATACAGGAGATAAGGAATCTGGACTTCAAACTCAAAATCTCCCAAGAGGTTCTCCACCAAATTATCTGCAAAAACATGTCAAACAATCCTGCTATAGATCTACTGACTAGTAATAAAAGCTTAACAAAAACCCTGACAAAAATATCAAACTAAACAAGGCGTATATATACAGACAATGGCACAGTATGTATTTGGCCAATATGCACGATGGTATATCAGTACTTTAAACCATGATCACGAGTTCCTTAACGGCTAGAGCAGAGCTGGACAAGACTTTGTCCTTAAGGTCATCCTTCTCCTCATATAAGGAGATTATGATACGACAAAATAACAGAGCTGTAGAAGTTTTAACGATAAAGAAAAAGTTCTGTGAAGACCATACCTGGAAAAAACTAAGGTCCAAAAGTTTTTATAGGCCTTCAATCTATTTGACATTCTACACTGTTTACTTTCACTCTATGATCTATCGCCGAACTTTAATTGGAGAATCAAATCAACTATAAGTGTTACATTCTCCTTCCATGATCACTGGTCATCACTAAAAACCTGACCCTCAAAAAGCACTCAAACATCGCTTTACCAGTACTAACCCATTGCAACCATGCATGAGATTAAACAGTCACAAGAAGGAGCCAAGAAAGAAGAATTCTTCTTAAGCTAAAGCACAAAACCGCATTAAGGAGAAGAAAGGAGAGAGGAGGGAGAGAGAGATAGTGTAATGTCATGAGAGTAATTGGTTCCTAAACTCGTTAACATTTTTCAATTTATTGCCTAAATTCTTTTTCTTTCTACTTTTCATACTTAAGTTTGCATTTTCTAGTGTGAGTCCCATTAATAAGGGTGGCCTAAGGCACTCACTAATAGACCTAAAAAGAAACCTTCATCTTTGTATAACTGATTACACTTCAAATGAAAGAATGTAAAAAGATGAAAAGTTTCTCTACTTTTAGCTGTTAAGAAGTGCCCATGTAACACCCTTAATGTTTCCTCTTATAGATGGATGCATGCTGCTATTAACTTGCAGATAAATACATTAGCATACTACATATATTGAACGCAGATTGAACTGAGTTAATCATGGAAAAAAGAGGGAAAAGAAGGCACCAAATAATATATGACATTTCCCGTCTCTGATTGATGTTCATGTCCGTTCTCCCAGTAATCACAAAACCACCAAATACGAATGAAAAGCAGGCTCAGCTTAAATATTCATCACAAAACTACCATATATCCAAATTCAATGGTACTCCATTCTCTATCTAACATAAACCATTAGCATACTCCAAATTCACATGCACAATGCTTAAATTAAACAAACAAATTGAAACAATCTAGTAAAGAAAAAAGGGGTTAAAAACACAAATCTATGGAAAACGTTTTCCCAACTTCAATTTGTTTTCCTCCCATACATACTCCCATATGAATGAAAAATCCAGCCAGTTAAATATTTTCCATGCATAGCAATTCATAATCGACCAGAACAGCCAATAGAGACACTAATAAACTTTATCCCATAAAAAGAACCAACCTGTATTGCGCCTGTTCATCACAATAAACTGAAATCGAGGTTGTGTATTCCTAAAAAACCAAAATACCCTAAATTAAAAAATAATAATAGTAAAATAATAGTACCAAAACAGACAAAACCCTAAACACATATAAAAAGACAAAAAAATCTTCATCTTTCGAATTTATTCACCTTTTCACGACGAACAGAGAACCTTCCACATCCTTACGACTCTATCAAACGAATAAAATCACATTACTTTTCATACATAATAATAAAACAAAAGCGAATTACACTGAATTAGGACACGAAATGGAAATATACCCATTGGCTAGAATCGATGTTGAATTTGTAGAAAGTGACATGAGCAGCAGTGATTAAGATCTCCTCAACAAATGGATCGATTCTTTGAAGAACTGTTAGGTTCAATAGCTTCGTGCTTTCTTGGTCCAAGTTAGGCATCAACTTCCCGCTTTGCGTCATGTCTCTCCAAAACTGGATAGGATTTCAGTTCGAATGATTGTAAATTTCTCGTTTTTCAATTGGAAACGGTAGTTTTAGAGTGAAAATTGAAAAGCCCTAGGCTTTCATGGTGGTGAGGGTGGTGAATTGAATTTTGTTCTGTGGAGTTCGAAAGGAAATAATAGTAAAGACGCTTAGTGAGAAGAAGAAGACGATGGAATCGATTTGAGTATAGATACTGTGGGTTGGGCTTGCTCTTGGTTGGATCTGATTTTGGGCCTGGTCTACCCCGAATCCTTTTTTAGCTCAAATTCGTGGACCGTTATTAAGCCATCATCATCATTGGCCCAAAATTATTATCCCATCATTATTTAATCTATTTATAATATAATTTTCCAAGCCTTATATTTTGTCATTTATACAACTACTTATAAATTTACTATACATATTTATCATTTTTCTTCTATGTTTAATTATCTTTTGTCATTCTTTCACTTCTCTCTTTACCTCATTTTTTTCATTTTTTTCTCTCTTTCTCACTTTTTTCTTCAATTCTATTTCTATATATCTCTCTCTCCATATTAATCTTTGTTTCTCTCTATTATCTTTCGCAATGTGCTTTTGTAAACCCCTGAATTTTTCGAAACTCTTAGAAAATAATCCTTGAGCTAAATACCGAAAACAAAACCCTAAAACCTACCCAAGTTAAAACCTTGTAAATTTTGTAATTGTTGTCTCTCCTACAAGAAACACAACCTTGTTTGCAAGGTTGTATTGTTTATAAATCTGACAAAATTCATCATAGTCTTCCCAACTTGCATCCTCTAGTGCCAATTGTCATGCTCCCAGGGATACCCTAGTAGTATCACACATCTAATGATACCATTTGTCGCCTTAAAATTCACAAATAAGATAACTGGAAGGAATCATATGGAATCATAAGTGTATGATAATGCTAGTGACTCCATGGAAGATGACATAATTCAACAAAACAAGATCTTTTAGTTGCTTGATAAGAATGATGAATACATTCAAGATACGATATAATAGATAAAAGCCACTACGACAACTGTCTGAATAGAGTATTATAGACCATAATTATCTCATAAGGTTTCAAGACTTAAACTATTGTCTAAAATATTACTTGATCATAATATCTTATCCCAAACTATAATCATTCTAGCTTCAAAATCTTACCAGTGCAAGACTTTGGGAAGACATGAGTCACGAATAGAGGATCATCCTGAAAAAGCTATAGGGCTATAAGTCTAAACCATGGCTCAGTAAATAACCAAACATATTATACATCAAGTAAGTTTAAAATCAAATTATTAGCAATCATATGTTATGCATTAATCAATCATATGATCAAATAAAATCTTAGATAACCTGGAATCCAAACAGGATGGAGATTTATGCCCTCTCATTGGGATTGAAGAAACCTAGTCTCAGTAGCTACTTGCCAAGGAAAAACTAAACATATAGGAATCATAACCATACTCACTTTAATTATCACTTTAGTTTAAATGTGTCTTACACTCATTTCCTATTTCAAAAGTTTAGAAACTCCATTATGTATTAGTCATTTCACGCGATACCACGAGCCATGTCCTTCATTACCACTTAGTTCCCGTGGAATCGTACAGAACAAAGGTAATTTTGCATAAAACTAAGAAAGTTTCATCTAGGAAAACCAAGCATTACCAGAGATGCAAAATACAAACCCATAGCAGCTGTTACATTTTTATGCAATTATACAATTTATGCAATGCATGCCTAGTTAATATAAGAGTCAAATAGTCATTATTCAATTTTCAAATGTTCATGCATTACACGGACACTCAAAATCATGTATCAAACAAGTTTCACAAACACTATTATTATCACTTTTATTACTATAGCCTTCATACAATAACCGTCACCATAAATCATACATTATTCTAAACCCACAAGCATCGCAATTTTATTATCTATATTATATTATCAGGATGACTAAGCTACAGACACAAACAATATAATAGATATGAGTTACTCACCTATTCATATTGGCTAATCGTAATAATTGTGTGGAAAATCAACAAACTGATCAGAATCACCATATAGATGAATAAAACATTCATCAATCAAATATGTAACTATATAAACAACTCCTAATGGATGCCTAAGTGTCCTATAATTAGTCTTTATTCTTTCTAAGACTGTTTTCTCATTACTAATCTAAATTCAGCTTATAAATAGTCAATTTGAAGCTCATAAAGTACTCTATTTTCTATTCGTATAGATCAGTTTTTCTTATGGAAACTAACCTAAATAATTCCGAACATCAGTTTTTATTGCGCAATCTTTGACTAAACCTATAATATTCATTATGACTCGGTTTTTATACATAAAGGTGTTGGAAAGCTAGTTTTTAGTACTGTTCAATAATTATCTTAGTTTATTCAATTTGTAGGTTTTTTTACTCTATGAATGCCGATAGGTACAATAATGCATTCTTAAGTCTTATTTTGCTTATTGGCTTCACTATTAAGCTTTTATTGTTTATATGGGTCTTTTAGTATGACAATCCTAAGGTAGTTGATATTTACTATTTAATATTTATTTTCATTTTTTTTTCTTGATTCATGTTTTTATCTATATTTAGAGTGAATCTATAATATTTTAATTTCCTATTTTAAGCTCATTTTGCTTTTTCATCCTTGAGTGCCTATTTGATAGTGAATTCCAAATATTGTTTACTTCTTTTGTCAACTTTGTCTCCATATTTAGGTTGAAATTTCTATTATTTATAGGGTCATACTCTAAAATCTAATCATTTATTCATGTTACTACTATGTTTATGGTTTTAAGTAGGTTTTATTGCATATTTAAACACAAACTAAGGGTTTCATTAGTTAGAATTTGATTCATGGATTATATTATGTGTTTATTCTACTAAATATAAGCTAGATTTTATCATAATACGTGAATGATAAGTTTCATTCCTCTTATGGATCGAAACTTAAGGTATAGGATTCATAGAGTCCATATTAGTTAGATTTCGCTTCATAAGCTATGTTACGTGTGCATTCTATTAAAGTATAAACTAGGTGTGATCATGAAACATGCATGGTAGGTCTAATTTCCCCATAGGTGTCGAGTACTACAATGTGTCTCCTAAAGGCATATTAGTTAAGTTTTATTCCATGGATTATGTTATAGGTATATTCTACTAAGTTTAAATTAGGCTAGATGATGGAACATGCATGGTAAACTCCACTCTTTGCATATGCCAAAATTTAAGGTTTGGTTTAGTCTCGTTGTGTAAGTTTGTTCTCATGTAATTTCTACTAAATTGAAACAAAATCCTAGCATAAAGTATGTTTCATGTAATTTTATCAAAAGCTAAAATAGGCATCTTCCATAACACTTGGGGACCGAAACTCATAAGGTTCATAACAACTCATCACATGGACTTTTCTTAGTTTTCTACACATTAACATAATATAGACTTTAGGGACTAGGATAGTGTGAATTTTACCTTGATTGGATGGAATACAGAGTGATAGTTTCTCCTCTTTGAGTGGCCAAATCCTAAGATTAAAGACAAAAGAATGAGTTCTAATTATTCTAAGAGTAAACTAACTTGGATAGGGACTTTTCTTACCTTAAACTTTGACTTTTAAGGCCTTAGATTGTCTCTTGTTGAGTGGGGCCTATGTCCTTGGATGCTCATGGTGGAAAGGAAAATTCTAAAGTGTTAAGTTTGTTATATGTGTCGGTTATTGATGTGGGGTTTTGGTTTGAATATGAAGGGAAAGGCTTGTTTTGTCTTGATATGTTTGTCTTGTTGAAAGTGAGGGCTCATGAGAATTTTAGAGGTAGAAAGTGGTATGGTTTGTGTTTTAAGTTTGCCTTATATATGAATGGGGAAAGGTAGACCATGGTTAATGGCTTTTGAGGAGCAATTGGTTTGTTTGTTTGCAAATTATATGCCTTAATGTATGAGTTTATAAATGGAATGTGTTTGATAGTGATGGGCGGATGAAATGGGGACTTCTATACGGTAAAGAAAAACACATTGTTTTTGTTTACTAAAATCCAACTCCTCTAAAATTCACGATGATTACATGGAGATTTGGATTGTATTTGTTGTCTAATATTAGGTCTAATTTCTCTTTGCAACTTATAGTGATAGAGAAGAAAAGTATCAACCTTATTAAGTAAAACTGAGTCACCAAGCTTCATTCAATGCATGTGTTAATTAGAGGCTTCTTATTTGATAGCTTGTCACTTTCATGATGACTTATACTTAGCTACCTTGTTTCGTTTGAAGTTGTGAATGGAAATGATGAATTTCAAGAAGAGTTGGCCGGTCATTTGTTCCATTTTGTACCGTATAAAGAAATATCTAGGTTTTCATGTGAGTTTTAGAGTCACATGCGTATAATTATATCGGTTATATGAGAGTTTTATCTCTAAAAATTCACTTAAGGCCTCTACAATATTCCTAGATTATCCTTAGGCCCAAATCTTGAATTTAAAGATTATGCAATTGAATATTTTTAGAGTTTTATCCTGCGCGATTAGAGTTTCTGGCTCGATAGTTTAAATTAGGGTTTTATCTCTATAGACTTAGAATTTTCTAACTAGAATAATGGTATAATCTAAATCTTCATCTGAAGGCTAGGTTTGTAATTATGGATCCATTTTCATTCTCATTGCGTATTTACTACCCTAATGGTTCATCTATAAGTTATCATTTTATAGCTAATAGGCTCTATCAATTATTCGTTTCTAATGCACTTGAAAGGCTACTTATGATTACATGTCGAGTTTTTTACTCAGGTCACAGCGTCTTGTCTTTGGTATTTTTTAATATCTAGGAAATTTCTATCCAAGGTTTTTAAGTTATGGGTAAGCTCATGACTATTTAAAGTTTCTAACTAACGTTATTGTTGGTCACTAATTCACTATCTATCATCATTCATTTACCATTCTAGTCATAATACTAGTATGAAAATTTTCGAGGATTGCACTAATCCCTTCCACTGAACCAATATATGTCGTGTGGTTCTATCATGAGCCAATAAAACCTAAAGAAACCAAAATACTCTTTAGGGTATAAACATGAAACATATTATGAATTTTGGACTTAGTCAAAAGCTCAACTTTATAAGCACAATTTCACACTTTTTGAAGCACCTTGTACAGACTCTAATAACGCTTAGACAGCTTATTAAAATTGTTGGCTAAAGAATCTGCTTATAAGGTTTAAGCTTCACCATCACCATGTCTCCTACTTCAAACGTAATATCAATTCTATGAGCATTAGCAATAAATTTCATGCTATTTTGTGCAACCCTCAAATTTTCTTTCAAAAGGGATAAAATCTAGTCTCTAGTATGCAACTCATGATCCATCGCATCTAACTTGGATGTTCCTCTAATATAAGTAGGAAATGAGGGTGGAGATCTATTATAAACCACTTCGAATGGTGTAGTTTTTGCACCTTCATGATATGAATAATTATAGGCATATTCAACCCAATGAAGGAACTTAACCCAACTATGAGGTTGTTTCATAACGAACTATCGTAAATATTGATGAATAGTCCTATTCAACACCTCCGTTTGTCCATCTGATTATGGATGGTATGCTAAGCTCATACATAGTTTAGTCCCACTCAACTGAAAGTTCTCTTTCCAAAATCTGCTCATAAAAATACAATCTCTATCAGAAACAATGGTATAAGAAATACGATGTAATCTGATCACCATGCAAAAAAATAATAATAATAAAATACTGCCACTTTAAAAGCTATAAAATGTTCATCCATTGCCCCTAGATGACAATATTTTGATAGTCGGTCTACTACCACCAGAATTACAGTATATCCCTGATTTTGGAAGACACGTGAACAAATCCATGCTCACATCTTCCCATACTCTATCGGGTATAAGTAATGGAGCTTAAAAATCTAGTTGGTGATCTAGTAATATACCTCACCTGTTAACATACTAAATAGCTCCGAACATACTGTTCTATATCACTCCTCATGCCATCCCAATAAAACTCTGCAACAAATCTTTTATAGGTTTTAAGAAAGCAGAATGACCAATAGCTAGGGTTATATGAAATTCCTTCAAAATAAGAGGCATCAAAGTAGATTTTTTTAGAAAAATAATATAGAATGGAAATATAGATATCCATTTTTCCAAATCAAGGAATGTTTATGATACAACCCTTTTGCCAAGTCAGATATAGTGTCGTAAAATGTAGGGATAGTCTGATGTTCTTGTTTTAGAGTATCCAAAAATGAAAAATAAGGAGCAGACCATCTAAAATATTGCTCCTCATCACAATGTTGTTTAAATAAAGCATCTGCAATCATATTTTCTTTTCCAGCTTTATATGCAATAGAATAATCATATCCCAATAGTTTGGATAAGTACTTTTGCTATTCATTTGTCTGTATCACCTGAGATAAAATTTCCTTCAAGCTCCTGTGATCCGTGCGAATAAAAAAAATGAGTTCACAAGACATATTATCTCCACTTTCAAACTGATTCCATAATTCTATATAACTCTCACACATATGATGATGCCTTAAATGAATAGGCAATTTCTTACTGAAGTATGATATTGGGTATTCCACTTGCAACAATACAACACCTATCGTAGTACCAGAAGTATCGTCTCAATTACAAATTGCTTTGTAAAATCTAGTAATCTTAATGTTGTAACCTTAGCCAATGCATCCTTGAGGTTCTGAAATGCATCCATAGCTACTTGATTCCACTCAAATCAATCCTTTTGCAATAAACCTATCAATGGTCCAGCAATATGAGCCTAATCTTTGATAAAATGCCTGTAATATCTCGACAATCCCAAAAAAGCTTGTAATTGTTTCACTAACTTTGGAGTCATCTACTGTTGTACTCCTTGAACTTTCAATGGATCCGAACTCACACTCTGTGGAGAAACAATGTGTTCTAATTATTCAATTGTATCTTTCCCAAAAATATATTTACTAGCCTTTAAATAGAAATCATTTTGCTTCATTGTCTTTAGCAATAACTCAAGATGAGTTAAATACTCTGTCATGTGCTTACTGTAGACCAAAATATCATCGAAAAACACTATGACAAATTTGCGAAGATAAGGCTAAAAAATTCTATTCATTATAGATAAAAATGTGGCTAGCGCATTGCTTAATCCAAAAGGCATCACTAAAAATTCGTAGTGGCCTTAATGTATTCTAAAAGTAGTCTTCTCAATATCACTAGGATGCATGCGTATTCGATGGAATCCAGATCTTAAATCCAATTTAAAAAAACGAGAAGCATCATGTAACTCGTCCAATAGCTCTGCAATTGTTGGAATGGGAAACTTGTCTCTTACTGTCACTTGATTCAAAGCCTTATAATATATGCAGAAATGTTATGTCCCATGTTTCTTTTTAACAAGAAGCACTGGACTAGAAAAAGGGCTAGTGATATGTTGTAAGATTCCTAACTCCAACGTATCGTACACTTGTTTCTCAATTTCACTTTTCTAAAAATGTGGGTATGGCTTGACATTTACTAGTGATGCTCCTCCCACTAAATGAAATCGAGTTGAATGTTTCTTAAAAATAGATGCATATCTGCCCAATAGATGATCTAAATCACCATTGATTGTGGCAATGTAAGATGAATTAGATCTCTTGAACCAATAAATGATAATAAGAAACCACACCATCTTGCAAAGTAAATGATGTGTGATTTGTGATAATGAATGTTGATCATCTGCTTTGAGCACCACCATAGAACCATTATATAGTAAGTGTACTATAATCACCGATCCTAAATTTTGCAACCACTGTACCCCCAATGCAAAATCAGCTCCCTGTATATGAAGGACATAGAAAATATCCTTGAAAGTTAACCCTAAATATCCGCATTGGCACATCATTGAATTGTCCTTCACATGACAACTTACTTCCATTTCCTATCATCACGTTAAATTGGCCAGATCCCACAGTAGGTAATCCTAAATGGTTCGCTATTCTGGTTTGTGCAAAATTATGTGTGCTCCCAGAATCTCCTAGGATAGATATGTCTTATCCATTAACTTCCCCATGGAACCTAATTGTGTGTGGTACATTATGCCCTGATAATGCATGGTAATTGATAGTGCCCCATCAAATTGTACTACTTCATTGGCCTCTTCTGCTTGCATAAGTAAATCAGAATCATCCTCTCCCTCATCTAATAATAGTAAAAATTTCGCTTTACATTTATGTTGTCTTGAATACTTCTCATCACAATGAAAACACAGGCTTTTCTCACGTTTTTCTTTTAATTTTGCTTGTTTCATTTTCCTAATAGGTAATGATTTTGGGTTTGGATGTGATTGTTTAGAAAACTATAATGTAGAATTAATTGAATGGGTAGTATTTGTGTTTGAAGGTAAAGTGTTTGGGTATGTTTTTGAGGCTAAAGTGTTTGAGGTTGAATGAAAAGTCTAAGAACGAAATGCATTATCTAAAAGTTTGGATTCATGCATCTTTGCACACCAAATAGGATGATTTAAAGATGTAGGTCTAGCAATTTGTACTTGTTTTCTAAGATGATTTTTTAAGCTTGACACAAAATAACTCAAAAGAAAAGATTCTAAAATACCAGTAACTTGATTAGACAAAGCTTCAAATTCTTTATGATATTCACTCATAGATTTCCTTTGTGTTAATTTGGATAGGGCACCTTGAAAATCATCGTATTCTAATGGACTAAAGCGAGTGTTGATGGATTGCAAAAACTAAGGCCATGTATTAATCTGTTTGTTTTGCTCCAGCTATTGAACACGTTGTAAAGCTTCCCCCTCCATTGCAAATGTTGCAATTTCTAACCATTATTCTTCGGTACTTTATGGAAATAGATAAATTTATGTGTCTTATATATCCATCCTAATGGATCTCGACCTGAAAACTTTAAAATTTCCAACTTGATACCCTCCATTAAAGATTCTGCTAAGGAAGATGATGAATGAGATATATATTAATGATCTTGTTGAACCACATCATTATCCTCTTTTTGATTCCACATTATATTGTCAATTTACTCTCCAATTGTTAGATGGATGAATTGACATCAACATTCAATGCTTGCAAATTGCTACATCATCATATTAGACTTCATTAATTCTTGCATTTGTATTTGCATTATTTTCATTGTATTTGCTAGTGAATACACCAAATTTTGCAACCTTGCAAACTCTTTTTGTGATCTTGTTGACATTTTGTCAAATGTGTAATGAGAGTACCGATTGTTAGGTTTGTAATTTTTATTAATTCCACTCAACAAATCCCAGCCCACTTCTGCTTCCTCATTCTTCAATTACCCTAATCAAACTTCCACTTCCGCCTCTCTTCTTCACACTTCTTTTCATAAATAGGGTTTGCAAATATCTCTCTTTCTATCTATCTATCTCTCTTCAACTTTGTTATCTTGCTATTATCTTGTGTAACTAATGAATGTATTTTTGCAAGGTATTTCAATCAATGATTGTGTTGTTGTTCGAGTCATAGCCAAGACTTCATAGAAAAACTCACAAAGATGATAAAGGGGGGATAAGTTCTCTTTCCCCTTTCTTTCTTTAGTTATACTTGTATTTTCCAAAGTTGTTTGTACAAGTAAAATAGATTCTTGAGTTGTTACATCTACTAAATACTTTACAACTGTTATTCAACCAATTCAGTAGAACTATCTTATTAATCCGTTACAATATAACCTATGGACTTCTAAGGACAACTTCTCATCCTCATATTATGCTTTGTAATAACAACTCTGCATGAATTTTAGATAATAAATTTCATGAAGAACTTATCCTTTTTGCCTCATTGATGCCATCTAAAATGAACCAAATAAGTACAAGGGCAAGTGGTAACATTTACTACTAAATTTAGTAACTAGCCAAGAACTCCTGGTCCATCATTTTCACAAGATATTATGCAAACTCTTTTTCCCTCTTCTTCTCGCTTATTCTCATGGAAGAACCCTCCTTCTTCTGAAAAGTAAAACAAAAATAGCAACCATCACAACTCATTCCCTTTTCTCTTTATTTTCGTAAATGCCTTTCATTCGAAACAAGCAAACAACACCTAGCAAGTTATCAATATAGCCTCATTCCATTCTCTTGTTTCCATTTCCACGAATCATCCAAAGAACAATAGACATAACATATCACAACATCATCTCCTCAGATTTTTTGTGAACCCTTCCCCACTTTTCTTAAGAACCAAGATCTATACTCACACATTCCTAACAAATTTCTACTACAATGCTATCTTAAAGTGATTGAACAAGGAACCAACAAGCAAGCTCTTAAGGTTAAGAATTCAAGACTCCAACCATCACTTAGTTAAGGTAAGGAAGACTAACAAACCTTGAAGACTCATCTAAGCAAGATTTTTAAGGTTTAACGAACTAAATTCCTTCTCCTTCTTCTTCCTAAGTTCGGTTCAAGTTGAACTAGGAGGAAGTGGTGTTACACCACTTCAAAGCTTCAAGTTGTATTTTTAAAACTCACATAGAAATGTAGAAGATAAAAAGGAAGGAAACAAGAATGAGCATTTATAAGGTTTAGGCAAATAATATATATATATATATCAACATACGTATAGATCTCAGCTAACTTAGCTGTAAGCACTAAAAGAAACTCATGTCTCCATGTAAACTCTAAGTGATACAAACTGTATGTTATATAAGTTGATAACACCTAGAAATGGATTAATATTCACATCAAACGAAGGATATATATATATGTATACGCATGTACTTACACACATTTAGCCTATGTAGTTCAAGGAACAATGTTACTTCTTATTTGCTTGGCTTGGTCTAAAAATGCTATTTGTATTCTTGAAAAATATGTATGATTAAAGGAATGGTTGTAGAGTGAAAAAAAAAAAAAAAAACACTTGTAATAGTTATAACATATCTCAAAGCAGCACTACCGCCTGCATGGACATGCAGCCAAGTAGTACTGAATAGGAAGCAATTAAATATCTTTAACTAGCAATCCTGCACTACCCCCTGTACAGCCATGCTAACTGCCCATGCTGACTTTGAACTTGGCTTTCATAAATTTTCTTCACTTTGGTTCTTTCCTACTTCCAGCATGGCTGTGCATAAGGTAATGCATGTATAAAAATCAACCTTTGTCCATATTTTGCCAACTTTACCTTGATTTTTACTTAAATCATCTTCAATTCCCCTCAAATGTTTTCTTTTAGCCTCGAAATTATATTTAAGCAATTAAGTATCCTTTTCTTGATAAAACGCATATAAAATGTGATCAAATGAGCACTAATAATAAGAGACTATCAACGCTTATCATTAAGATAAATGAATGGGATAAAATATGATTTTTAGAGTCATAAATAGGTAAATCATGGTTACATTCGGTTAAATGAAAAAGCATAAGGATCAAATTTCACAAAAGAAGACAAGTATAAACAAATAAACCCATGATATAAAATACTTAACTCAACAATAGGAAATATGATAATCATGTCGGTTATGAACCACAATTTGGATAACCTAGGCAATATGAGTAAACATAATGAGCACAAAGAATTTTAGGTGATAGAGGAGAGAATACCTTTAAGTCATGTCAAACATAAATTCACAAAGGTAATATAGACCAAGAAAAGATCAAAGGAAATAATTAAAATTCAAGTAAAGCATTAGATAGTAAAATTGAGAAATTATTGCCTATAGATATATTGATGAAGACCATAATTTGTAATATACAAGTTAAATTCCATTAAATAATGATAATAGCTGACAATAGTCGAAGTAAGCCATCAAATGGCTATTTATATGTGCAGATAGGACTAAAACAAATATAATATAGCCAAATTAAGGTTACGCAATTCAAGCCATCTACAAGATGATATAGAACATATATCGATTTAGACAACCTATACAAGTCATGAGTTAGATAAGTCCCATAACCATTTATAGTAAATGAGTTATTACTTTTAAAAATTAGGATTTATATACATTTGACTTTATTTACATTATGACTTAGACTTGATATGATTGATAAAGTTTAATATGCATTTAAGCTTGAATTGTGATTTATCGCACTTATGACCTTATCTAGTAGAATAAGTTAGAGTTCGAACTCATAATAAGGTACAATAATGGCTGAGCGAAGTAGATAAATTACCACTAGGTTCGATAGCCAATTCACAATTTCAACATAATTTTGCATATATTTGCTCCATTTATTTTAATTTATGCAATTGGAAGCCAAAAAGTGTAGGATTTAACCATCAATTATATTTTTTTTCCAAACTTTGAAATCAATCAATAGCTTAATCCTAAAAAGAAGGGTTGTAATATCAAGTTGTTTTTAGATCATTCTCTATCTCTCTTTCTCTCTAAAAAAAACCTAGCATAATCGGGTGGCTACTGGCAAATGTTCTATTAAACACCACCATTAATTCGGTATCAAAATTTTCTTGAAATCGTCAAAATTATCAATCATTCTCACCATCATCATTATTAAAAACCATGATTCCTTCACACTTCTATACAGATCTAGTTCATTAAATATTCAAATATCAATTAATATTGTTTATTGTTAGTATTTTAGAATAAGTGGATTTGTTATATTTGTTGTTTTTTTTTTTTCATTCCCTATGTGGGATTATGTTCTCCTTTTTATGGGATTTGTTTTACTTGCCAATAGGTTGAGTTTTGTTTTTCTAAGATAGATTGTATCCCCTTCAGGGACATTTTGACACATGAAAAGATGTGCTAGTTTAATTGGATGAGCTTTTATACCTAACTTTTCATTAGTTAATTCTTTTGTACTAATCTATTTGATGGATATAGTTTTATTTTATTAAATGAAATTCCATCCTTTTTTTCATTGAAAAAAATTAAGTTGCTTTTAAATTGCTCTTGCTTTGAAATTAATGAGAATTTTAATAGGTTTTATACTACAATCAAATCTATCTTAAATAAGTTTTAATCAACATGAAATCTAGTTAATTTAACACTATTAACTAAATTTATAAACCTTAAAAAAGTTAAATTAATATAAAGCTTGAGTTTCAAATTTTTAGTAGATACATAAATTCATTACATCTAACTACAACCTAAAATTTAAGATTAAATAAAAAGGGAAAATAAAATTTGAATTTTAAATAACCGAATCCTCTTAAGGCAAAGATAGAACAAACTATATAGGTTAAGAAAAATATGTTATTTTAATTAAAAAACTATAAAAATTTAAATTTATGGAATAATCCCACAGATATGGCACTTAAGACATGATTTTTACAATTTATAATCAACATGGTCCTCCTTCTTTATTTCAACACCTAAAAATCATAAAATTAAAAAAAAAAAAAACTAACCAAACTCAAAATTACCTAGTCCGTGTTGATTTCACACAAAACCACACCGATCTAATAAATTTAATCACAAACTAAGTGCGTGGCGAATTCGATATTATCATTTCCTGTCTAAATTGCTTTGCGAAACTCTAACCACAATTCATGTAAGTAAGGTTTCCTATTTCTTTTGGAAATTTCATACCTTTTTTAAAGTTTTTTATGCTATTATTCTAAAGGATTATGTAGCTTTTTTTTTCCTGCCTTTTTTACATGTACCTTTTGTAAGTCTTGCTTTTGTTGGTTGTTCATTTTTTGGTCCATGTTAATTCTACTTTTCTAAATTCATTTTATGTTATTTTTGTTACTCAATATGTATAAGCCTCCAAATTTTTGGAATCGGTTTAGCTTAAAACCCTAATCTGGAAGTCAACCAGAACTCTAAAGTCAACAAAACCCTAGTTAGACGTAATGGCCTAAGTCTGGCAATCCTGAATAAGCAACATGGAGAAAGTAAGTGAGAGTTTAGTATATAGAATAGTACGTAATTACCTAAGAAATTTTTAAAAGATCAGATTAGTAAAACCGCATATCATCTTGAACCCGATCGGACATAGTTCTTGAAAAACGAGTCCCGAAGCTCGGAATAGTAAAAATATTCCCAATATACCATTAGACTCGTAAAAATATAAGGATTTCAAAAATATCAATTTTATAATTTTTTGATAAGTAAAAATAATAGACATCGCAATTATACGCATATTTTCTTACTACCGGTACTTTATTAGTCATATCTACTTTACATTATACTATTCATTACTATTCTACACTATTCTTTTCTCTCTACTTTTTTACACCTAGTCTTACAAACACCATAACCTATAACATTTACTTTTTATCTTTCTCATAACTTTATTTCACATCTACTTTACTTAATATTACAATTATTTAACAAAAATACAAAACAAAACTCTCTCTCTTCCCCTCTCAAAGCATGGCCGGCGCCCCGGCCCGCCCGCGCCGCCTCCCCCCCCCCCCCCCACATCCATCTTCATTTTTGTTTCAATTTTCTTATATTTTAATAACTCAAAAATCACTCTACATTTTCCTATAAATACCCCCCTCCTTTTTCACTTCTTTCACACAATTACTACTTAAAAATTCTCTACAAAAACTCTCTCAAATTCTCCACTCAAAACTCTCTCCAAATATCTTCCCAAAACTCTCTCAAAATAATTCCAAAACCACTTTCTACTTACAACAAAACCTATAACTATATAACACTACCAAAACCTTCTTTAGGTAAACTTTCTTATTATTTTTTTTCTCCTCATATCATGTAACTTTACATGACCATAGTGTGAGTTTCCAAAGACTAAGTGTTATGGAAGCTACACTATGTTCATGTATTGTTCTTGTTCATGAAATTCATTATGTTTATATTGTTTTATTTTGTTCTTGTTATTGTTATCATATATAAGTATTATTATGTATGTATATACATATATATATCTTTAGAGTATATACTAGTCTACTTCTTAGTCCTAGGAGCCTTGAAGAAGCTAAGATTCTCAATACTTGACTTTATTATTTATGTTAATTTTTGTTTGCTGCTATTTCTCATAAATCATATTCATTAAGATTGTTGTCCAAAATTTTCAAGTTCTAAAAATAATTGATAAAAAGGAATTTGATCGCTTAGGAATAAATTTATATGAAATATAAAATTTATGATTTAACAAAAATAAAGTCATTCCTTTTCAAGTTAATAGAAGAACTCACTACAATTTTAGAAAACTATTTTTGTTATGAAAAGCTTTTTTTTTTTAAATCATTTGTTATTCCACTTTGTTTTTCAAAAAGAAAATGAATTTTGATACAAAAATTATTTCTATTAAAAACATAACATAAGAAAGGAAGGGGAATTTTCAAGCTAAGATCTTTTCAAACAAATGGTCAAAGAAAAATTGTATAAAAAATAAATAGGAAAAATAGCACTAATGTAGAGAATGTAGAAAAGAAGAAAATCACTTTTCAAAAAGTCATCTAGGAAAAAAATAGATAAGTCAAACATAAGGAAATTCTTTGAAAACAAAAGAATCGAAGTATTTATTTTAAAAGATTTACAAAATGAATTCTCCTAAACTATAGATTTCTAAAACACCAAATTGTCATTGCTTTACTCAAAGAAACATGAATAGACAACAAACACTTCAGCATGAATAAATATGAGCTATGTAACTATAAAAGAGAAATTTTCAACTATATAGATAACTAAGTACTTATCAAACAAATTTTGAATGATTTAAAGTTTGAAATAAAATTGCTTTTTAGTTAGAAAATTCATGGTGAATCTGATCACCACTGTTTCGGGGCCTAAATGGTTTAGTTTGACAAAAATAAATTTAGAAATAGATAATCTTTTCGAGTAGGTAGAAATCGGTATATTATATGTACGATTCCGAGTTAAAATAACCAAGTTATGGCCATTTTAAATTAGAACTCTCCTTTATACGAACTTTGACGTTGTCATGACATTGTTTTGTCAAATTTCAAGAATATCAACAAGAAATACTCATTTTGGGTATTTTCTCTGGCTAGGTGATTCCAAGGAAGAGTACCTTTACCCCGAGGACTATTTCGATTAAGTGGAATGTGTAAGCGACTCATCCGCTAGAGAAATCGTCATCATGGCATTGTGAGTTTATTTCCTTAAAATGCTTTACTTGTTTGTGCTTGTAATTTAGTTGCATTAGAATTAAGAAAAGACAAATGGATATATTTGTAAAGGTAATTCTTTGAAAGAATCCTAAGAATATCGAGGCCGGAATTGATTTAATGTTTGTTTTAATATAACACTTGATTTGTACGAGATTCCTTGATCACCTTAAATCTGATAATAATAATGTTGATATCATAAATAAATGGGTTCATGCATACCATGAAGTGAGTCACATTGCATTGCGTTATTATCCTTGAGTGAGAAGGATTGTAGCTTAGGTCGAAAGCAACACTTGGCGGAGTGACCGAAAGTGATTGCTTGGCGACATTAAGGAAATGCTTGGTAGAAGATCCAAAAGCAAGGCTCAATTCAAGTAGACTTCATATGCTTGGCGATATTGGTCGAAAGCATAAATCCTTTTAACTAAAACTACTTATTTTGAGTTTACGTATCACCAAACCCCGAATAGAGGGCGTAAATCCATTCAACATATAGTTCTCGGAAAACTATATGCTTTGTTTGCCCACATGTATGTTGCATTCCATTTGCTTGATTAAACAACTTGTTTGAAATTTTGTTACAAGAAGTTATTTATGAAAATAGTTCTCACTAAGTCTATTAGCTTATACCTTTATAATATTTTTGCAGTTTCCCTATTTGTGGTTGAGGCCACGAGGACCTTGCAGCCAGGTACTTTCTTTTGGGTTAAGGAATTTCCCAAGTTAAAGTTTAGTAGATAGATGTAGAAATACTCTTATAATAGATTTGTGAATAAGGGAAATATCCCTAAGTTCTATAAGATCATTGTTATGAATAAATGAATATTATGAATCTTCTTTTCTTAATGTGTTATTATATCTTCTTAAGCTTCATAATTCCATGTATGGTCCTCTAAAATTGTGAGAGCATGCCTTACACTTAATATCAAAGCTTTTGGGAATGGCTAAGGTTGTCATACTTAAGCTTTAATATTGAGTGTGGCAGACTGTTATATTTAGGGTACTCCTTGGGCGTGACAATATGTGTTCATATTATAACGTTATTCCACAAGTTCAGTATTTCGATCCATTTCTCACAGTATTAAAGAAAAACAAGCTTACACTCATACCTACATGATGACACTCTTCTTATTTGTCTTCTTAGTTGATTATTGACATATCTCCATGATCCAAGTGTATAACCTCTATCATGAGTGCTATTTGATTATTGACATAAAAAACGTGGTTAAATTCTTATTTATATCAATTATCTAGAAATTGATTGTTGATTATAAGCTTGTATATACACACTTTCTATATAGTTTATTGTAATCAAGCTTACACTTGTCCTATATTAAGTTTGAATTAATGGCTTAGAAAAAAAAGAAAGATATTAAATTAGTACATAGTAATTGGTATATAGCTCTATAGAGACAAGAAGGTGAGAAATTACAATATTGCATCTTTTATAATTGATGACTTCTTTTATGGTGATTTTTTCTTGTTAAATTACTACAATTTTATTATTTGGATGTAGCAAGTTAAAGTGGTTCACTATACTAGAGTAATTTCATGTAGTGAGTTGGCAAATTAGAGGGTGAAAATGGAAGAAGTTAAGGTCATTTACTATGCCCACAACAACGTGGTTGGAAGTAATGATAGGCTCACTATGATCAACAATTGGTGACTATGGATACCGTTTCAAGTGAAGCAAGCTTCAAGAAACTTGTGAGTATAACTTATAGTATTCTAAAAATAAATAAGACAATGTACAAAGTTGATTGCTTCAAAAGGTTCCATTAGGAATGGTGATGTGTACTTTAAAATTATTCCAGTGAAGGACGATTACAATGTGCTATACTCGTTAGAGTTTACACAAGATTCAGTAGTGGTGCATGTAGATATATATATATGTATGTATCAAATGAGCTGTCAGATTGGATTGAGGCTGATTTGATAAGATATCAAGTATGTTGGCTTGATCATAACGAGTTTATCCTACAGCCGAGAAGCAAGCAATAGTCGGTCTTAAGTGTTTGACCTTGAAAAAAAATTAAGCCATTAGGGATGACAATAAGGAAACTAACATATCTCTTAGCACTCCTTCTAAGGATTTAAATGACAATGATAGTGATGATGAGAGTAGTGGGAGTAGGGGTTAGATCCAGACACTTAGTGAGCCTCTTGGCTTGTAGAGCAGGAATAATTGGTATCATTTGTTGACTCAAACAAATATGGATGCATTTATTGTTAAACTAAATAATCCTACATATGGTTTTGATGGGAGGAAAAGTTATGTAAATCTTTTGTAAACATACTCACTTGAATAAAGATTGATAAAATAAGGAAATAATACATATCGAAGAAATCCATGTTGTGTGTGTATGCTTTGTTTTTGTGCATACAAGGATTGCACTGGCGAGTCGGTCTAGATAGACAAAGCACAGTACTGGTTGATTCTACCATCCAAGGTGCAAAGAGGTAAAATTCCAAGGCTCAAGCTAGTTGGCATTTAAATTCGATCATTGCATGCATTTTATGAAGTCATCTGTCAAATGTTATCTCCAATGGACACTTGATTTTTTTGAAGTCTATAAATACATATTCCTTTAGTGTTTTAAAACAACTTTGAAAAAGTTTTTATTTGCAAACAAACAAATCAAGAAAACTCTCATAATTTCTATTCTCTTGCTCTTTATTTTGCAAATTCTTATTCTTGTAAGAGAGAGAAAATTAGTTTGAGTGCTCTGTTCATAACTTTATAAGAGAGAACTACAAAAAGAAAAGGAAATATTTTTATTTCTTAAGTGTAGTAAACTTGTGTATAGCTCTAATCGAGCGTGTGTGTTTGTGAAATCAATAAAGTGTGCGAAGTCCTTAGTTGAAGGCAATTATTGATCGTGGAGCATATGAAGCAGACCGAACTCCACGTTAAATCTAGGCTTGATTTCTCCTTCCCTATCTTTTTTACTTTCCTTCTTGCATCTTGTTATTGCTATATTGACTATCATCAAGGTTTACTTAATTAATTGTTTGAAAAATTATTTAATTGTAAATTTAGGTCAAATACTCAATTTCACCCCTCCCTTAAGTATTTTTTAGTATGTTTTCAATTGGTATCAGAGCCTTGTCTCTAATTTTCTATGCTTAATCGCATATAAAGTAAAGATCATGGCAGTAAATGCACTAGGTTTTTCAGAAGGTCAAACTATTAATAGGCTACATTTTCTAAGTAGAGGTAACTACCTATATTGGAAGTATAGAATGAAAATTTTTCTAAAAGATCAAAATAGATTAATATGGAATGTAATAGAAAATTGGCCTTTAACTATAGAAGGAAAAGCAGAAAAAAAATATAATAATGAAGAAGATTAGAAAAGATTAGATTTGAATGAAATAGCTATGAACACATTGCATTGTAGGTTAAATGAAAGTGATTTTAATAGAATCCATACATGTAAATCAGCAAAAAGTACATTGGATGAATTATAAAAGACTTATGAAGGAACTTCAAGAGTAAGAGGTTCAAAAAGAAGTCTTTTATGTGGACAGTTTGAAAATTTCAGAATGTTTCCAAATGAATCTATAGATAAGACGCATAATAGATTCATCAACGTTATAAATCCTTTGAGTGTACTCGGAAAAAATTTCACCAATTTAGAAATAAATTCTAAATTACTGTGGTCACTACCCAAGGATTAGAAAGCAAAGAGAACAACTATTAAAGAAGCACAAGATTTAAGTGCTACGAGTGAAGAGGAACTCCTTGGTACACTGAAGACACATGAGCTTATTAAGAAGTGAGGAGAGGAATCAAACAAGAAGGTCACTCTTTAAAGGCCACAAGTCATGATTCCAGTGAAGAAGTAGATGATGATGATAACGAGGAACTTGTCTTAACGGTCAGAAGGTTCAAGAAGTTCATGAAGTTCAACAGCAAGACAAAAAGAATGGAAGATGATAGTAGTACATCAAGATACAAAAAGAAAGATGCGATAACCTGCTTCACATGTCACAAACTAGGACACATCTAGCAATACTGTCCACTACTCAAGAAAGCATCCAAGGGATCTAGAAAGGAAGCTTCCATAGCCACTTGGAGTGATGATGACTCAAGTGACTTAGATAAGAACGTGTGCTTCATGGCACTGGATGATGAAGTAAATTCTCCATCTTCCCCTCCTTATGATGAGATGTGTGCAATGTATGATAAAGTATGCAATAGGTTAATAAAAGTAGAGAAAAAGAACAACATGCTTAAAACACTAATGATGGAAGCTAGAGAAGTGTTGGATAAATTTAAAATTGAGCATGAGGAGATTAAAATAGAAAATAAAAAGTGGCATGAAGAAAGTAATGTTTTAAAATCGAAAAAAGACAAGATGAATAATAAATGTAACAAGCTAAAAACCAAAAATGATGAGTTAAATAAGATCAATGAGAAGCTAACAATTGAAAATGATTTGCTTGATCTTTAACTTAAAATCACAAACAATAACAATAATGTTGCATGTGCCAATAGCAATAATGAAATTATAAAGGAGCTAAAGGAACTGAAAAAATGAAATTATTCTATTAAAAGCTCGTTTAGATGATTTAAAAGCAATTATAACCAAGTTCACCAAAAGAAAATAGAATTTGAACGTACTTCTTGGAAATCAAAAGTGTGATTCAAAAAACTATTGAATTGGTTATAATAGAGAAAGTAGCTGCAAGTCCCATAAATCTCGTTTTGTAAAAACTACTCATGAGACATGTGAATACTGTGACAAATCTAGTCATATTGCACACAATTGTGCAATAAGAAGAACCATGTATTTAAATCATAAAAGCAAGCTAGTTTGGGTTCCTAAAGGAGAAATATTTGTTACACCTAACCAAAAAAGGACCCAAACTCAAATGGGTACCAAAAAAATAATCATTTGTTTTGTAGGAATCTTCAAGTGGAAACAACAAATAATACTTAGACAAGAGCTGCTCTAGACACATGACTGGAGACACATCCAAGTTCACATCTTTAGACTTGAAATATCAAGGGAATGTTACCTTTGGAAACAATCACAAGTTAACCACTTTTTGTGAAGGTAACATTCTAGTAAATAAATTTAATTATTAAGAATGTACTTTTGGTAGATGATTTAAAACATAATCTACTTAGTGTAAGCCAATTATGTGATAATAGTTTTAGAGTAACATTTCTTGCCAACAAATGCTCTATTGAAAGAATTGACAAAATTCAAGCTTATTTTGAAGGGTATAGACAATATACCATTAGGTTCTCATATACCTATCTTGATGGTAAAACAAAGCTTTAAAAGCTGATTACAAGACATATAGGCTCCACCAAGAACTTAAAGAAAATATAATTTCAAAGGATAAATCCAATTCTAATACAAATAAAATAAAATAAATCTAGTGATCTTAACTCGCTTCACTCTTCAACAATATCTTCCAGTGTTGCCCAGAAACTTGAGACAAACACCAGCAATCCAAACAACACCTGGAAAGAAAAGAATAATTAGTCGAAACCCAATACACAATAGCAAAGCACACAAGAGATGACACACAAACTTATACTAATGCAATGTAGAAAACAACAATTTGTTATCTTTAAATTAAAGTGAAACAAGCAATACTGCAGTATTCACACTCCGAAACAAACCTCTAAGAATCTAGAGATCTTGAGTAATAGTAGCTACTCGGGCAATTGATACAGACAGCCCATATACCTATCTCCTATATCTATTAAAAAAGGAAAATAACGTCTTCTAGGGTTCACAACCATTATACATCTCTACTTATCTCAGTCCATATTATCATTTTGTTAATTAGTCTCATAAACATAAACTACACCATATTACTTCTTTCCAAGATTAAGTAAACGTCACGTCGATACCATTTGCCCTCTCAACTACTTGCTGAGCCACTTATAAATTGTTATTGCATCATGATAAGGGGTGACATGAGTGCCTACCTATTGTGCTTGGCTCCAAGCAAGATTATATCTCCTTAGACCAAATTCAACAACACAAGTACAAGAAACACTCATTAATTAAGCCATCTTTAAGTTTTTAGTTTATTAGGAATATCTATCTTAACAAACAACACGCAAGTCACTGTGTACCTTATATAATATTCGAAATCCAAACAAAGATGGAGGGTAGGTCATAAGTTATCACTAAAGTCGGCCCAGAGGAAATCATCTATTCAAGAAATTACATTCACATGAGATATTAAATTAACTACCCATCTACATCAAACTTATTTTAAAAACCTATTTAATGAGACGATAAGTAGGAACCCCGTAATGGTTGTGAAAGTCACTTTGCCAAGATATGAACTGTTCTCTTTTGTCTGTCAAACTATCTTTTTCCTTTGTTTGTAAATATTTATTTATAAAAACATCATTGTTCCTTATTATTCATTCAAGTATTTAAATTAATTACTACCTTATATGAAAATACTCATTTATCTAGGAAACAAACATTTGAAATAACATACTCCTCATATTAATTAAAGTCTAATCTTACATTTATAACTATATCTAAGCCATTCACAAGGTAGGCCTATATTACTTAACTTAGCTAAGTTAATTAAACTTAAATTAATTAATCTAATCACTAAGTCATTTTAACTATTTCACTAGATCATTACTATATATCTTGATCTTAATCAGTCTAGTTCATTTTAGCTCATTAAGATTCATTAAATCAAGTTGAACGTAAGTTTACTAACTAAGTTTATTTTATACTTAGAAACTATGTTAATCTAAAAAAATTACTATACATTTTAATCCACTTAATTCATTTCTAATTAGACAAATATTGACATATCATATTATCTATCATCTCATATCTACTATTCATTATTCATTTATTTCATTTTTTTTCTTTCTTTCTTTATTTTTTTAATAAATAGGGCACATATGATCACACTCGTGATTAAGGGTGTGATTCATTTCACGTCCTTGATCACTGATCAAGAAGCAAAAACCGATCCAAGACGATCACAGATTGAATCACAACCATGATTGCCTAAAAATTTTCAAATTGAGGCTACTAAAGGCCATGTCATGCCGTGATCACCCAAAATTTTCAAAACAGAGATCATCATTGGTTGGGTCATGCTTGTGATTATTGCCCTGTGATGGTTTTCCATATTTTTCCTGTGTCTTTTCTCTAAAACTCAACTTATTTAACTACTTGTTTTACATTTAATCATTAAAATTAGCATAAAAACTCATTTTCATGCCTATCTAATACTCTTAATCATATTTTTACTTCATATATCATCAATTCATTTCATCAAATCTCTAATCTTTACATGCATAAACAACCTATGTTTTGATATAAATATTCATATATGACATGCTTTTTAATTTTGTCATTATACCTATATATCTCTAGTTTTAATTCATCATTCTCATGTATAAATAACAATTAAATAAAGAAAAAAACCATACTTACTTGTCTAGCAACTTCAAGAAAACAACACTTTACTACTACTTCTCCTCCTAAGTTGATGTAGCTTCTACTAACTTAATTTCCAACTCCTATCTTGTTTTCTATCTTCAACTCTTCCTATGATCTTGTTAAATATTTTCATTTTAGAGAGAGAAGGAATGTAGGAGAAAAAGGAGAAGAAGAGAGGAGAAGGAGGAGGACAGGGAGGAGAAAGAGAGTAAGAAAAAGAAGGAGAAAAGGGAAAGAAAAGGAAGGCAAAAAAATCATAATGAAAAAGGAAAGAAATGGATAAGGTTTGATATTTAAGGATAATTATGGGTAAGGACTTTAGCTTAAACTTTTCAGATGATTATCTTACTTATAAAAAATAATTCGAAGGTAATTTAAGAATATATAGAATAGGAATAATAACTTGAGTAGTAAATCTAGTTTAGAAATTTAATTTGTAAAACTTGATATTTATGAGGATTAATGATATGAAATATAGGCTAAAGTTTAGGGGTTTACAAATTTGCAAAACATTTAAAATTGAATGTTTAAAAGTTTGGGGATTTGAAATTGAAGAAAATGGGTTCTAAATGAAAATTAGAAGAGATTATGAAATTTAATTTATAGGAATAGATAGATAAAACAAATAAACAATTTGAAAGGGATATTTGAAATCTCAAATTTCAATTTAATATATTCACTAATTTAATTACATCAAGTTATCTAATCATTTTCTATTGTTTACCTATTTTATTATTTAAACTATTTAAAATCAATTTCTAACCTAGGTGAGAATTTAAGGTGTTTCATTTAATTGGGATTTCAAATGGAGATTTAGAGGATGCTTTAAGTGAAAACACACTAGAAAATAATCAAGAGAGGTAATTGAGTATTTGACCTAAACTACACAAATAATTAATTTTTATGTAACAGATCAAATTAAACTTTAATTGGAGTAGATATCACAATAATAGATTATAATATGGAAAAAAAGAGATAGGGATAGAGAATTTAAGCCAAGTTTTTTACGTAGAGTTCAACCCACTTTCTACTCTCCACAATTACCAATTGCTTCCAATCGAGGACTTCAAATACTTTATTGATCACCACAACACATACACTCAAGCTATGCAATATATCGCTTTACAACACACAAGAAATAAAATATTTCTTTCACTCACAAGATGCTCAAGAACAGAGCACTTACAAGTTTTTTCTCTCTCTTTGCAGATTTTGCAAATTAATGAATAAAAGTACAAAGATAATAAGAGGTTTTTCTAATTTGTATATTTGCAAATAAAAGCTCTTAAAAGATTTCATACTTCATAGTTCTTTTTTTTTTTTTCACCACATCTCACTCTGAATCTCCAAGGGAACATGTATTTATAGCCTTCAAACATTTAAATGTCCGTTGGAGATGACGTCTTAAAATTGTCGAGCCTAAATGCACTTGATAGCACTTTTAGGCCACATCGGCTCCATATTTTCAAACTATCGCATCTCAAGGTGTCGTGTCTTATCTTTTATCCTCAACCAAGTCTGTGCTTTTTGAATTCATCAAGCTTGAGATTTGAACTTGTCTTGCCTTAAACAAATAAACTCATCGAGCCCTCGACATGGCCCACAACCAAGTATGTGCTCTTTGATCTCATTG
Organism: Combretum micranthum; assembly: GCA_024138025.1. Taxonomy (NCBI): domain Eukaryota; kingdom Viridiplantae; phylum Streptophyta; class Magnoliopsida; order Myrtales; family Combretaceae; genus Combretum; species Combretum micranthum. The sequence goes on from JAMXBD010000297.1 coordinate 303,875, forward strand.
AGCTTGAGACTTGAGCTTGTCTCGCCTCAAATGTATAGGCTCCTCGAGCTATCAACGTGACCAAGGACCGTGACCAAAACTATGCTTGAGAATTTTTCCCTACTAAATCCTACACAATCTCTAGAAAACAACACATACACAACATATATATTTTCTAGCATGATGTTCACATATATTTGTTCGACTATTAAGTGTAGTTTAATACAATTGAATGGTTAATTGTGCAACTGATTGTCTTATTAAAATCCACATGAGTATACAAGTTCAATAATTTCCTCTTTTGATGAGAACAACCATGTACAATTAACTTCTTTTCAATTAAGCATACTCCCCCTCAAATAAGCATCCGGGTTTCAAAGAAATTTTCTCAATTTAATTCAAAGACTTGATGCTTAGCAATAGGGAAACACAAATTACACTTAATGGTCAAATAAACACAGCATACACTATAACATTTCTCCTTCCCCTTTTGGGCAAAGACAAACATAGCATACGATAGTTCTTCTTCTCTCCCTTTGGACTCATCAAAAGAACTTAACAACATAAATTAGGTGCATTTAGACATCTCTCCCCTATGTACTTATTAAAAATAAGATCATAGATACATGAGCAACATTTCATAAGGAGACATGTACAAGTAACATACAAGTTCAAAAAAAATTTAGACATGAAAAAGCATCCATATATCATAAATTTGTGCAAGTTTTGGTAAAAAAAAAATATTCAAAATATGTTGGTCAAGCATGCACAAATAAGTTTAAAACAATATTCAACCAGATTCAAATATTTAAATAAGTCAAAAAAAGCATCACTGAGCATATTCAAACATATCACAAATTTTTGCAGACAAAACAAATTACAAACAGTATAGAAACATATATAAACATCTAATAGCTTCTTTGATCTCAAGATCAAGTTCTAGATCATCTTGTCTCCATGATATTTAGCACTCGACTTGTTTTATCATGCCCAATTCTCTATGTAAAGTGCAAAAACAATCCTTACTGAATGGTTTTATAAAAATATCAGCAATCCGATTGTTTATCAATAAATTCCAAACTGATATCTTTATTTAGAACATGATCTCGAATAAAATAATGTCTAATTTCAATAGGCTTAGTCATTAAGTGTTAGATCGGATTTTTTGTTAAATTTATAGCACTTTTGTTATCACAGTGAATTGGAACATTTTTCATATTTTAAACCAGAATCCAGCATAGTTTATTTCATCCATAAAAACTTGTGCACAATAGTTATCGATAACTATATACTTAGCTTCGGCAATTGAAAGTACAACCGAATTTTGTTTCTTCGAGTTCCAAAATATTAAGAAATTTCCAAGAAAGTGGCATGTGTCGCTTATGCTCTTCCAATCTACTGTGCACTTAGCACAGTCAGCATCAAAGTATCCAACTAAATCAAAAGAGGTAAACTTTGGATACCACAAGCCAATTTCAATAGTAACTACAAGATCCTTGAATATGAGTTTTACTGCATTCAAGTGTGATTCATTAGGGTAAGATTGAAATCGTGCACATACACATACTGAGAACATGATACTAGATCTAAAAGCTGTTAGATATAACCAACTGCCTATCATGCCTCTACAAAGCTTTTTGCAAACATTTTTCTCATTTTCATCTATATCAAGTTTTACATATATGCTCATAGGTGTAGGTATTGTTTTGCAATTATCCATTTTGAATCTTTTCAAAAGTTATTTGGTATATTTACATTAATTTATGAAGGTTTCATTTTTATATTACTTTATTTGAAGACTTAGAAAAAAATTGAGTTCTCCCATCATGCTCATTGCAAATTCTTTTTTCATGGATTTAACACATTCATTTATAAGACTCATGTTAATAACTCCAAACACAATGTCATCCATATAGATGTGTACAATCAATTTGTCCGACTTGTGATTTTTGATAAAAAGAGTTGTATCAATTTTTCCTCTATAAAATCTTTTGTTTAAAAGGAAGCTACCGTGTCTTTTATATCAAGCTCTAGGAGCTTGCTTGAGACCATAAAGAACTTTGTTTGATTTATAAGCATGATAAGGGAATTTATTATTTTCAAAACCCAGTGGTTGTTCTACATAGACTTCTTCTTTTATAAAACCATTTAGGAAAACCTTTGACATCCATTTGAAAAAGAGTAAAATTTTTTAATGTAGAATGCTAAAAGCATTCTAATAGCTTCTATTCTAGTAATCAAGACTAAAGTCTCTTCAAAATCTAGGCCTTCTTCTTGATTATATCATTTAGGAACTAATCTAGCTTTTTTTCTTATTATTATTCCAACTTCATCTAGTTTGTTTCTATAAACCCATTTGGTTCCAAGGACTGGTCTATTATTAGGTCTAGGAACCAAGATCCAAACTTTATTCCTTGTAAACTGCTTTAATTCTTCTTTCATTGCTTATATCCAAAATTTATATTTTAAAGCTTCTTCAGTATTTTTAGGCTCAGTTTGGGATAAAAAAACTAAATTACTCATATTTCTTAAAAAGGATCTTGTTTGTACCCTATCAGAAGAGTCACCAATTATTGGATCTTTTGGATGTGATTTAGCATATTTCCATTCTTTAAGAAGATCATTGTTAACAAATTCATTCACAACATCCTTATTATGTTCATCTATTTCTTTATTATTTTCAGGAGAAAACTTATCCAAATCAGCACAAACATCATCACTTTAACATAAATGAGGCAAAGAACCATAAAAAACAACATGAATAGATTCTTTTACAACTAAGGTTCTCTTATTAAATATTCTATATGGTTTACTAATTGAAGAGTAACCTAGAAAAATGTTTTCATCACTTTTAGCTTCAAATTTAGCCAATTGTTCTTTTCTATTGTTCAAAATGTAACATTTAAGGCCAAATGGATGATAGGAAGAAATGTTAGGTCTTTTTCCTTTCCAAAGATCATAAGGGTTTTCTTGAGAATTGATCTTATGAAAACTCTATTTAATATATAACATGCAGTGTTTACAGTCTTAGCCCAAAAATATTTTGATAAATTGTATTCACACAACATGGTTCTAGCATTTCAATCAAAGTTTTGCTTTTTCTCTCGGCTACACTATTTTGTTATAGAGTTCTATGTGCTGAAAAAGTATGTTCAATGCCATATTTACTGTAAAAGTCATTCATTTTATAATTTTCAAATTCTCCCCCATGATCACTTCAAATAAATACAATATTAAGACCTTTTTTATTTTAGATTTTCTTATAATATCTAAAAGAGACATGGTTTGTTTCATCTTTAAATGCAAGGAAGAAAGTCCATGTATATCTAGTGAAGTCATCAACAATAACCAAAATATATTTTTTGCCTCCTAAACTTAGAGTTTGAGGAGGACCAAATAAGTCCATATGCAATAATTCTAATGGTCTAGAAGTGGAAATAGCATTGTTAGACTTAAAAGAATCTTAGTTTGCTTTCTTTGTTGATATGCTTAACAAATCTTATCCTTTTGAAATTTTATTTTTAGCAAACCTTTGACAAGATTCTCATCTAGATTAATTTTATATATATTGCTTTGTCTCTATCCTAAAAAGTAAGCTTGATTATTGTTAATTCTTTCAATGGAACATTTATTGGCAAGAAATGATACTCTAAAACCATTATCACATAATTGACTTATACTAAGCAGATTATGTTTTAAATAATCAACTAACTGCACATTCTTAATAATTAAATCTTTGTTTACGAGAATGTTATGTTCACCAAGAACTGTTGACTTATGATTGTCTCCAAAGGTAACATTTCCTTGATCTTTTAAGTCTAAAGGAGTGAACTTAGATAGGTCTCCAGTCATGTATCTAGAGCAGTCGTTATCCAAGTACCATTTGTTGTTTCCACTTAAAGATTTCTATAAAACAGAAGATCATTTCTTTGGTACCCATTTAAGTTTGGGTCCTTTTTTGTTAGGTCGAACAAGGATTTCTCTTTTAGGAACCCAAACTAGCTTGCTTTTATGATTCAAATGCATGGTTCTTCTTATTACACAACTGTATACCATATGACTAGATTTGCCATAGTAGTTGCATGTCCCATGAGTAGCTTTTGCAAAACGAGTTTTATGGAACTTGCAGCTAATTTCTTTATTATAGAAAATTCAATATTTATTTTAATCACACCTTTGATTTCCAAGAAGTGTTTTTAAATTCCTTTTCCCATTGGTAAACTTGGCCATAGTTGCTTTTGAATCATTTAAGCTAGCTTTCAATAGAATATTTTCATTTCTTAAATCTTCTGGCTTCTTTAAGATTTCATCACTACTACCATTTGCATATGCAACATTATCATCATTATTTAAGGTTTTTACTTCAATATCAAGCACATTTTTTCAATTGTTAACTTCTCATTGATCTTGCTTAACTCATCATTTTTACTGTTTAGCTTCTTACACTTATTCTTCATCTTTTCATTTTCTAATTTGAAAATATTTATTTCTTCATGTAGCTTTTCATTTTCTGTTTTAATCTCTGCATACTCAATTCTAAATTTATCCAATTCTTTTCCTACTTCTATCATTAATGTTTTAAGCATGTTATTCTTTTTCTCTACTTTTACTACTTACTACATTTTTTATCATACATAGCACTCATCTCATCATAAGAAAGTGAAGATGGAGAATTTACCTCATCATCCAGTGTTATGAAGCACACGTTCTCATCTGATTCACTTGAGTCATCATCACTCCAAGTGGCTATAAGAGCTTCTTTTCTAAATCCTTTGGATGCTTTCTTGAGTAGTGAACCGTATTGCTAGATGTGTCCTAGTTTGTGACATGTGAAGCAGGTTATCACATCTTTCTTTTTGTATCTTGATGATCTACTGTCATCATCCACTCTCTTTGTCTTATTATTGAATCTCATGAACTTCTTAAGCTTTCTAACCATCAAGACAAGTTCCCCATTATCATCATCATCATCATCCTCTTCTTCGCTGGAATCGTGACTTGTAACTTTTAAAACAATGGCCTTCTTGTTTGATTCCTCTTTTTGCTTCTTAATAAGCTCATGTGTTTTAAGAGCTCCAAGGAGTTCTTTGCTCATGACATTCAAATTTCGTACTTCTTCAATAGTTATTCTCTTCGTTTCCCAATCCTTAGGTAGTAACTTGAGTAATTTTTAATTTATTTTCAAGTTAATAAAATTCTTCGCAAGTACACTCAAAGGATTTATAATGTTGATGAATCTATTATGTATCTCATCTATAGATTCATTTGGAAGTATTTTAAAATTTTCGAACTATCTGCATAAAATAGTTATTTTTTTATCTCTTACTCTTGAAGTTCCTTCGTAAGTCTTTTCTAATTCATCTCATACATCTTTAGCAAACTTACATCTACAGATTCTATTAAAATCACTCTCATTTAGCCCATAATGCAATATGTTCATAGCTATTTCATTCAAATCTAATCTTTTCCAATCTTCGTTATTATAATTTTTTTCTTCTTTTCCCTCTATAGTCAAAAGCCCATTTTCTATTACATTTCATATTAATCTATTTTGAGTTTTTAAAAATTTTCCATTCTACACTTCCAATATGAATAGTTACCCCCACTTAGAAGCGGTGGTCTATTGATAGCTTGCCCCTGTAAAAGCCTTAGTGCACTTTATGCCATGATCTTTACTCTATATGCAATTAAAAATAGAGACGAGACTCTGATACCAAATGAAAACGCTCTAGAAAATACTCAGAGGAGGGGAGGTTGGGGCATTTGTTTGATTGAGTATTTAACCTAAAACGCACAAGTAATAAATTTTTATGTAACATATCAAATTAAACTTTAATTGTAGGAGATATCACAATAACATATTATAATATGGAAAATAAAAGAGATAGGGATAGAGAATTTAAGTGCAGATTTAACTTAGAGTTCAGCCCATTTCCTATTCTTCAGGATCACCAATTGCCTCCAATCAAGGACTTCACATACTTTATTGATCACCACAACACAAACGCTCAACCTGAGCAATACACCACTTTACAATATACATGAAATAAAATATTTCATTCACTCACAAGATGCTCAAGAATAAAGCACTTAAAGTTTTTCTCTCTCTTTGCAGATTTTGAAAATTAATGAACAAAAGTACAAAGATAATGATAGATTTTTCTAATTTGTATGTCTGCAATAAAAGCTCTTAAAAGATTTTACACTTGAAAGTTCTTTTCTTTTTCAGCACGTCTCACTCTGAATCTCCTAGAGAGCATGTATTTACAGCCTTCAAACATATAAATGTTCGTTGGAGATGACGTCTTAAAATCGTCAAGCATTAAATACGCATAACAGCTCTTTTATGCCACATCAGTTTCATATTTTTAAACTGTTGCGCCTATTTTTGACCCTTGGCCAAGTTTGTGATTCTTGAATTCATTTAGCCTAAGATTTGAACATGTCGCACGTCAAATGAATAAACTCGTCGAGCCTTTGACGTAACCCTTGACCAAGTTCGTTCTCTTTGATCTCTTCGAGACTAAGACTTGAGCTTGTCTCGCCTCAAATGTATGGACTCCTCGAACCCTCCATGTGACCCACGACCAAAGTCGTGCTCTAGAATTTTTCCCTGCTAAATCCTATACAATCTCTAGAAAACAACACATACACAATATATATATATTTTCTAGCTTAATGTTCACATAGATTTGTTTGACTATTGAGTGTAGTTTAATACAATTGAATGGTTAATTATGCAACTAATTGTCTCACTAAAATCCTCATGGAACATACAAGTTCAATATTAAGAAACATAATGGATGCTTCCAAATCACTAGGCTTAAGGGACTGCACGCATGTTTGAGTGCAGTTGTCAACCAACATAACCTCAATTGGATTCATCCACTATGTCCAGATGTATTATTATGAGTTTCGAAATCTCCAACTATTAAGATGTAAGATCTTCAAGCATCCATTCATAAGTAGTTTTAGTATGTTGTTCACATAAAGAGGATTTGGGAAGTAAAGTGCAAGGCTATAGAAGATGTTTATGGTAGGTGGAGTGAATCATGTACCAAAGTCTCACACTTACGAATGGAAATACAAGAGAATGTCACATTACATTTGTTTAAGTCTTTAACAATTGCAATAATCTCTCTTAAATTGCAAGAGCATGCCACATGTATGGTGTTGTCATGTTGTGTCATGAGGCAACTTTACACACTAAGAGACTACACAATGTGAACCCACAGCTTATTTCATACCTAAGGCAAGCAGGCTTTATTAGGATAGCTACATTCTATTTATATAGCTAGATTGGAGCCAGGTGACGACACGATAGAGCAGTGGCAACCTGAGACCTACACTTTCGCTCCTACACTAGAGAGATGACAATAGGACATATCTACTTTAACTAAACTCCTCGTAAACAACCAAGCAATTATGGGCAACACCCCCATGCAGAGACTAGGGATGTTGATTATATGACTATCCATTAACATAACATGGCCCATATACTAGAGTTGATTAGATATGTTGTTGGTAGAAAAATCCCGAAATCTCTCTAAGAACTTGAGGTGGTTGGCCAGTGCATGTGGGGCACAACATGCCTAGATAGGTTCTATTGCCAGCTTTGGCTAGCTTCACACATTAACACAACAAATAATGTAAGCCTGCTGATCGTGCCTCAGGTCTAGGCATGGGAGTGCTTCCCACATATTCTTCCCCTTCGATGCCGCATCACAGTCGTTATCCATGATCACCCACTTTTCTATTGTTAGATGGCATAGTTTGATGTCATAGGGCATCCCGTGTGTATGATTAGGGAGTACCGCAATGCGTCAGATCATTACGTCCCTAAGTAAGTACAAATATTATATATTCATATAATTTAATTACACAGGTCGTCTAGATGACATACAACCATACTAGTTTGATGAGCTTACTTATCTATCCTAAGCAAGTAACAGTATCTAACTAGCCTAGGTCCCACTAATCTAGTTTCCACATCGAGCACTACATCCAGTCATATGACAATTTTATACTTAACCCTGTGGAGGGGATTAAGCCAATGCATAAGACGGAGGGTTTGGAGAGCTTAAGAGCTTTAGCATATAATTAACCCTATGGAGAGGATTAAGCCAATGCATAGGATAGAGATGCATGTTTGAGTTAAGACAAATGGGCGACTTTTCATGCACGATGGATGGAAGATTAGGATGAGCGTCGAGAAGCTTGACGTGCAAATCAATCTTTTAGTTGCTTGTAGGAAAATACTTCCAGTTACTCTAGTTACTAGCCCTGGTTCTAGAAGTGAAGCCTTCATTTTTTTTTTTTTTTCCTCCACAATAAAGACGTTCTAACGAGATTAGAATTTTCCAGATTGCTTTAACCAACGCAATACGACCGCATACATTCTTGCAGACCCCTTTGTCGTTTGAGAAGCTAGGACAACCAAGGGACACCGGTAATATCCTTAATTTAATATTAGAATAAATTATGGTGACAACTCCCGATAACTATCAGCTCTTACACCTCTGGAAAACCGTTAAATACTCCAAAAACTCAAAAACTCTCCCATAAAATAGCATACCCATCCCTTATTTGAAAACTCTTGTAAATATTTCTTTTACACTTGTTAATAATCTATCATCATATATTTCCTCTTTAACAGTTTTCGACATTTCAACGGTATGGATATGTATATTTCGTTTCACTGGTAATCTCGAGCCAACCAAATTGGAGAATAGTAAGTTGGTCTGGTTGAACACCCGGAACCTTATCAAACCACAAGTTAGCCCCTCTCCTAGTCCGAGAAGTGTAAACACAATTCACAATGCACGACCAGAAACCAAACTAAACAGATATGCAATTGACAGGATGCAACGTAACACACGTGCATATAGCAGAATAGCAGACTAAAATATTCCCTATGATGCATCATCAACAAGCACATTAAAAAAGAAGTTTCACCTTCTAGACACAGATTACCGTTAGAACTAAGCAGTCGAAGTTTATTCATGAAGCTACAATATTCTATTTAAAAACATGGTGTCATCAAAGAATGCAGCATATCTCATCAGCAGTATATCTATCTATCAGCAGTAGTCATTCTGCCGCCTTGCCTTTTCGTCTATTGCTGCTACTTGTCTCAACCAAATAACAAACCATTGAATCCACATCATCACCAAATATGCTGTATGCCTCAGCTGCCTGTAGATAGCTGAATCCCATGTTCAGTATTATCCGCATGCTAGAACACAGAACTGCATCCGGCGACCCATGCTCATTTCCTTCTCCAGCACTGGACTCACTCCCTGAGGGTCCTGTTATCATGATTGCACTTCATCAGTAATGATCACAAGTCTAGAATATTATCAACATTGTATTGCACCCTCCAACCAACAGAAGCATAATTCACAAATATTATTTTCCCTTGAATAATGAAACAGGGAAAAGATAAAAATGCTTACTTCCACCAGAAGAGGACGGTTCAGCACCAGAAGCAGGAGACCCCCTGCAACTATGTTGCTTCTTTTCAGATGCAAGATATTCTGCTCGAGAAGCTTCCATAACCATACGTTCAATTTCCTTTTCGGTCAGTTCAAGGTCAGAGTAGAAACGACCCTCTGCTAGAAGAGCCTGTGAAAAGGTATACAATATAAATATGGGTGAGAAATTAATAATAGAGCATGTTAATTTCATAATACTTTCAGCACCTCAGCATGAACCACTTACATTATCAATCTGTTGGTCTTGCTGTGCCTTAATTGCAGCCTTTACTTGATCCCTGTCAACATTTGTCTGCAACACATGCCAAACACGAGCAACACATATAAATGAATCATTTACAGAGGAACCAATCAGAATAACCACAAATCACCAACCTCAATTTTCATTTCCCAAAACAGGATAAAAAACCTAACATCAATTCCAGATGAACTATTAACTTGATTAACAAAAATGACAAATAAACACGCACCCCACGGAGAGAGCTTAAGCCAAGCCCTGCACCAATGCTTGAACGACGGGGATCTACAAGTGAGTTGTAATGGTTTCCATGATGGTAACTTAGGCGCAGTGGAGGTAAGTCGGTATTGTAGCTTCCATGGAAAATGTTAATAGGTTCTGCATCAAAAATTCCCAGATAAGAGAAAGATTCACCATTAAGAGTCCAAGCAACATTCATAGCCACCCAAACAGCGCATCACCTGTGGTATAGGAATATATATGGATAGGTCGATTGTACATTTCAGACAAAGCTTGAATCTCCACATTATTCCCATAAACCTAAAGGCACGGGAAGTTCAATAGCAACACATCAAAATTAAAGAGTAACAACAATATAAGTGAACCAATAAGCATACAACTAAAAACATACAAATGACCACAGCAAAAGCACAAAAAGAATAATTAGAGGGAATAGAGGGGCGTAAAAGGCACAAAGAGAATCCAGTATCAGAAAGATAAGAAAATTCCATATTAATTTTAGGTACATCACCGTAACATATCAATGACAAAAGCCTAGATGTCCCAAGAAGAGAAAAGGGGGGGAAAGAGGAGGAGGGAAGAGGGAGGAGTTTGCGTTGGGAGATAGAGCGAACCTACTTAAAACACGACACAAATGCCCTGGATGATATAGGTCTGTTTGGATTGTCTGTTTTTCATCTGTATCTGTATCTTTTTTAAAATGATATGTGTAAATATATCCGATTTGCATCTAAATTTTACCTATATTTGTTCTATTTGATCTTTTGATGAAACTGTCAACTTTTTTTTATCTATATTTATTTTTTGATAAATAATTTGTTAGAAAAAAGTTTGAAAAAGTGTCTGTATCTGCCAGAAAAAAGCCAAAACAAACAGACCCATAATCAAAAACAAATTTGGGTATTCAAAATTAATACAATTCTAATAATCTTTTATGTAAATATTTCAAAAGCATTGGTTCAAAAGACACAGCCCTTATGCAAATAATAGTACCTTTAGAATAGTCACAACCCTTACATAACTGAATGCAAAAACCCTACTCTTCGCACTATGATGCTTTACTCCTATATTTTGAAAGATTGTAACTCTTCTAAAACAGTATATTATTTCACGGAATACTATCATGTTGTCACATAAAATTGTAGTATATTATATTTTTATAAAGTTAATAATTGCATCCACCCCATATCTATAACAAGTTTATAAACATATATTATATTAATTGTGATAAACTTTGAAGTAAACTTATTATATTTACTAATAATTGTACTCAAAACCAATATCTGTGTATTAAATATTTTAACTAATTTTATGTATATATAGCATTTCAACTCATCAAATATTGAAGCCAAACTAGATTGCTAGAACAAATCAACAGCACATTTCAAAACAGTTCTCCACCAAAACTGATAACTGAATTGAAAGTATAATAGGTAAAACCGTAATTTTTCTTTCAAACAGAGTACAAATGTGCAATATATAGATGAAGAATAATGTCTCTAATCAATTTATACATGTTAAATGAAAAGGCCACGGTTGTTTTTTAACTCAGATACCAACAATGCCAATTTTATTATTAATTTCTACAATTTATCAGAACCATCACAAGCATTCAACCAATATAAACCTGCCTATCGGTTCAACTGTATAATAGCAAAATCAACAAGAATAAACATCTTTCTCAGCACTTATTCTTTTCCATACTAATCGATGAAAATAAAAGCCCAACATCAAAAGCTCAACCAAGTGGACACAATTAACTCCACACTTTGTGAACGATTACTTGAACATTGGGTGACCTCCAAGCCATTTTTGGTACGTAAATGACAAATCCCCAACTTTACAAATTAAAGTCCAACAACAGAGATATCTGAACAATTAGTCCTTAATAAACTATCAAAAAAGATAATAATTCTTACAAACTACTTGTCTAAGCAACAGCAACTTAGCAACACCAGAAATGTTCAAGTTTCCTTAGCGTTCTGTCACATGAAAAGATAACACTTCATTCTAGTGTATTTTCAATTAGGAGGTTTCCTTGCGATTCATGCATGCTGTACACCAATTACCATTTTGAAGTCCAATTCAAAAGATTGGAAGAGGAAAAATTCTACATTTTCAGTCACTTGCCCGCCACATATACTAGATTAATTAAGATGCAAGAACAGGATCAACTGCTCAACCCAGTCCTTGTCCAAGAATTTACCTTGTCCCTTCGCTTCCTTTGACAGTAAGAACTGAAGCCCTCGGTGATAAATTGAGAAAAATGATCTCTTTCCCTCTCCTAATTGCACCAAAGAGGAAAGCAGTCAGTTGATGATAAATAAAAGTCCCCAAACACTTAAGTGCATAAGCATTAAATTGACAATGCCAAACAATAAAAATTATAACAAGGTTTACAGCTAGAGCAATACAGTCAAAATAGCATATAAATGAAAACATCTTTCCTATAAGACAAAAGCCATATGTAACATGCACCATTTCCATTTCCAAAAAAGCTTCTAAAATGAGCCATGAAAAATAGAGTACCAAAGCCCTGCTGGCATTTGAATGGAATGAACTAACTTCAAAGGAAATATGCATAATAATTTGCAAAGTGAACCTATTCTAAAGGAGCCACCAGGGGGAGGAGGGAAAAAAGTTACCATATAATCTATACACATTTGTCTCACTAAATCATGCATTTCAGAGTCCCCATATACTTGATCCGCCACTGCTCGGAAGAGACAGTTCCCATCCTCCAGCATCCTCCTAACCTCCAAACCCTTAAATCGCCGAATATCAAGCTCAAATTGGCGTTCCCTTTCCTGCGTCATAACAAAGTGGCAGAGTCAACTAAGAAAAGATGATCACTAGAGTCTGGTAAAAAATCCATCCAAGGCATCAGATTTAGCTCACAGAATTCTTCTGCAATCAAGCTGTGTAGGTGTAATTCAAAAACTAAAGAGACGACTCTGTATTTGGGATGCATAATTTCCATTTCAAATCAAAATCTTTTGGGGGGGACTCAGGACAAAATGTAACAGAATTCAGGCTTCACTTTGCAGGGCAAATAGGGATAACTTTAAGAACAGCAACATCAGCCGGAAAATTTTATGTTATATCTACAAGCAGGAAAGCGTAACAATCTAAATATGGTTTTGGCCTCCAGTGCTCCTTTCAAAATATACAAAAATTACAAACTATAGATCCTGAAGGATAGCCATCAAAGAAATTCTTCAATACTTTCTCCCATTGACAACTTACCAAATCATCATAAGATGCAAAACAAGGACCTTGCTCATCCGCACTATTGTAACCCTCACCATCAGCATGAGACCTGGGAGAAGAAGGTCGTGATCCAGTAGGTGAACTTCTCGTTGAGATAACAGGCCAGGCTCTTCTGGACGGCCCACTTCGAAATGTATTTGTCCCTCCTGAAGAAGATCTCCTTAAGTTTGAATTTGATGCTAGAGGTTTTGGTGGTGGTGCTGGAGGTGGTGGTGGTTGCAAATTTCCTCCAGTAGCTTGCACTAGATTACTGCTTGTGCCCTCAGTCTCTGTTCTCACAGACACCCTCATCTCACTAGCTCCTTTGGCTGCTTCCTCTGAATTCACCGACTCTGCGCTGACACGAAAATCACTCTCTCCACTTTCACTACTCAAAGCCTCATTCCGATCACCGAGATAACTTTCTAACATGTGTTCGTCACTTTTCACAATCTTTTCATCATTACCACCATAATAAGAACGAAATTCATCCACGATAACTTGTTCCGTGGACTCTTCTACCATTTCCTCATCTTTAAAAGGTGGAGGAACCTGAGAAGTGGCAGTAGTATGTGCCTCATTCCTAGATGAGGAAGATGATCCACGACTCTGGTTCGATGATGAATTACTAGAAGAACCCCGCTGTACCAAAATCCGAGTCATTATTGGTATTGAGAATTACCAGCAACCTCTTTTAGAGATTCTTTTTATTCGTTTCAAATTTATGAGACCCCCTTCTACAAAAGCCCCTCTTCTACAGAGCCAAAACCATATGCAAGTGTTTGTCTCTCGTCCTCGCCTTAGGCGTGGTCACACCGATTCCACAACCAAAGGATGATTTCTTCCAGCCCAACACTGCAATCTTGTGCTCCCAGCAAACCAATTTCTGCATTCCCCTAACAATTTTCATGAGCGAGACCTCTTACTTTAGTAACACAAGAAATACCCTTTAAAGACTTGAATATACCCGAAGAATTCGCCTTTAAAGCCCAAAAAAATTAAACTCCAGCTGCAATCAAAGCAATCAACTTACAACGATAACCATAGCAAAAAGAATCAAGAAAGCAATACAAAAGAGGGAAAAAAAAAAAATGAAGTCCTTCTAGCTCTTCATCCAATAAGATCCTTAGCAAATGTATATACTATCAGCAACCATCATATCACGTTCAGAGGACTGCACTTCTATTTCCAAAACACATTCACATGACTCTAAAGCAACATGGCCCAATTACACAAATTTTCCTACAAACAAACAACAGATACTCAACCACAACAACAACAACTTATTTTCTTTTAATCTTTTTTCTTCAGGAAAATGACTTCAAGTAGCCAGGCATTTGTCAAAAGGCCCAACGAATAAACTCTTCACCTTTCTATGAACTTGGAAAGGTCATTTTGGACATAGGCACTCATTAACAGAACCTCTTTCATGCAGAAGTCTTTTGAAAATCAACTGAACCCCCAAGTTAGCCTATACATGGACGTAACACAGATTACGACAAAACAATAAAAACTACTAATCCTGAAGTAGACATGAGTCTCGTTGAAAGAGCCCAGGAAGGACCAAAACTTTCAGCTTCTTTAACATCGATTACACACTAAACAAAAAGCAACCATATGATAAGGGTGAAAAGGTATAACTTTGTATCTTTATTACAATTAAAGAAGTACCATCAATTCGAAGCGAGTTACATAAAAAAAAAAAAAAAAAGAAAAGAAAAAACTATGACAAGACAACATCAATTCCCAACCCCAAAATGGAATTCAATTAGAATCTTTTCCATAATCCTAACGATCGTCCCATTTATTCCACAATCGATTGTGATATAATGCATCGATCAAGAAAGCAACACCAAAATCCTAATATGAATAAAAAAGGAGATCAATTAATGGAAACAAAAGAAAGAAATGGAACAAAGAAACGAACAAAACGAAACCCTAGGGTTGAGTTTGACTCCGTGAAGAAGTTACCTGAGCGAGTAAAAAACCTGCAAAATGAGTTGGAATCAGAATCGACAGAGATAGATATATTAGGGTTGAGGTTAGGGTTTTGTAGAGAGAGAAAGGGAGAGATACCTTCAAGGCAAAGAAACAGAGTGGGTAATAGAAAGAATTGAGAGAATTGAGATAAAAAGGTAGAGAGAGGAAGAGGGAAGTGAAAGAAGCAGGAGGGGGTGGCTTTTATTAGTGGTGGACAGAGAATGGGGGGAGTGATGTGGCATTTAACCCTACAAGTGACTAAGCCTACCCTAACGCGTTATTTCCCTCCTTTCTTTCTTTACAGTTTACATTTTCCATTGCTTGTCTGGGCTTTACTTTACACGCACACGGGGGTTACTTTATTGCATCTTTTCTTCTTTGTCCTTTGTAGTTTTCCCGTCCTTTGCTATGATGAAAATTTTCTTTTTCATATGCCACGTTTCGACCCATTACCCAACAAACAAGGTTCACCCTTCTAAGGAAATAGATCAATCTCTACCCCATCATAAAAACGTGGGCGAAGATACTCTTTAAGTTTTTGTTTGAACTTTAACAATTATAAATTAGCGCAACACATGTCCCCCCCAAAAAATAAAAAATTTTGCAAAAATACCAATAATGTATCACAGTTAAAAGTTGCAATACAATTATTTGCATGTATATTACAATTTCTAACTGTAATATAATAATATACTCGAAACCCGCACTGATTGTATCCCTAACTCCAATAAGTAGTTGGACCCTCATTGTCAACACCAACATCCGATTCTAATAGCTTAGGTCACTACCACATCAATCGCCACTACAACTCGACAAATGACTCCTACAACTGCCATAACGGTTGCGATTCCAATAACCGCAACAATCACTCTACATCACTTGATTCAAGAAATCATTGCAGATCATTAGATTCAAGAGATTAAAGAGGAGGAGGAAAAGCGATAAGTCGCAGTTCTATTGATAATGAAAATGATTCCAGAACCCTATCTCTATATTGCACGTTAAATGTGCGATACATGGTTAATACACTTATATTGTACTTCAGTCATGCAATACACATCCAATCTTTATACCGTATATCAAACATGCAATATAACATTGGTATTTGGGTAGTATTTTTTTTCTAATTTGTATTTATGTTTTTTTTTTCAAATTGATGACTAAATAAGAAATAATTTCAATTATAAATAAATAACCTAATCAAATCGAAGTTTTTATATTCCAAATGTTGGATACCTAACCAGAGATGTAAATGAACTAAGGTGGCTCATAAACTATTTAAACTTGACTCAATTTTTACTCAAGTTCAATTCGAAAGTAGTTGAGTTAAGGTCGAACTTATGCTACTTGAGTTGCTTATTTCGTTGAACTTGACATTTAGCTCCACTAACCCACGAGCTTCGTCAAGCTCAACTTAAATATAAATTTTAATTTAGTTTAAGTCAAACTTAGATGTTAATATTACTTTTATTTAAATAGTATTTGTTTTTTCAAATTAAGAATGAATAAGCTTAATTGAGTTGAGCTTGGGTTTGTTTACTACCACTTTGAGTCAAGCTCGAGCTTAAAGTTTTAAGTTAAAAAAAGTTCAAGTTTTTAAATTTCAAATTAAGATCAAGCTCAATGTTGTGTCCTCTCAACTAGACTAATATGTAGCCATATACCAAAGTCTACTTAATATACAGTTCGAACATTCTAGGTGTTCACAAATAGATTACGGCTATGATTTAACCCATGTTAATTTAAAAAAAAAAAATCTTCCAATATGAATATCAAGGAATAAAGGCATGGGGAGTGCCTATATTATCATTCTTTTACCAATTTGATGTCCAATGTTTGATTTTGAGCAAAAGGTACTCATACTTTCAAATTAATGATATTTTAGCGTTCAATATTTGATTTTTTGCCAAATATTAAGAGTACGAGACACTAAAATGCCATCAGTTTAAACGTACGCGTATATTTTTTTTTTATCTAAAATCAAATGTTGAGTATCAAATTGTCAAAAAATAATAGTACAGGTACTCCTATGCCTTTGTTCTTGAGTATCAATCTCAATTTTAAAATCACTTGTAGCATAGGAAAGTATATAGGCTTTCTCCTTCTTGCTTTTCATTTTCCTTTATTCGCCCCCAATATTTGCTTTACATTCGCTTGAGGTTTAATTTATTACAACATTTTCTTTTATTTGTTCTTACCCTTTTTTTTTTTTCCTTTGTCTTTTTATGAAAACTAAATGTCATGTTATAATCTATTACAATAACCAACATTGTTCACCATTTTACAAAGAGATCAATTTCTCACCCAAAATATGAAAAATATAAGTGAAATTGTGTTAAGTTTTTGTGTTTCTAACTTCATGGTAATTAATGCCTAAACCAACTTGGGTTTTTATATACTTTAAACATAATTATACCCAAGTCTGCTCAATATATGTTCAAGTGATGTAAGTGTCTAAAAATTGGTCAAGATTATAATTTAACCTACATAAATCAAATTTTTTTTCCCTCCAATTATGAACATAACCTCAATCACGAAATCCTTGGTATTCTACGATTATCGTAAATTTAAAACTTAGGGGAGTATTTTGGTATTTTTACCATCAAACTTGCAATCCTACCTTTTATCATTTAAGTTATAATATAATAATTAAGCATAAAGTTATAACATCCTAAGGTGCGGCAATCGTCTCGTGTTCATAATAAGTATGGGTACGTTAAGAGTAATGTTGTCAGAACCATACCAAAGGTTAATCTGGATTGGCTGGAGAGTCAGAGATCGAGGGGTCGAACCAAATTCAATAAGGAGGTCGAACTGAGATCACGAAAAATTGAAGTTAAGTTATATCCTAATTATGAAAAATATATAAATAAAATATACATCAATATCATCATATTTATAGGTAAGATCTAGTTTGCAGGTGTCTATTACATTAATTTATTACTTTAAAATACAAGATTTTTTTTTTTTTAAGAAAAACACACACATGATAATACATTTTTTTGCCAAAACATAAAATTATTCATTTTTATAAAAAAAAAATTGATAATATATAGATATTTTTTTGCCAGAACATATTTAAATATATAAAGTATGAATGTCTTCCGAAGATATAAATGATTTAATTGATAATGACTCATTGAAAATTTCAATAACTTCTTAATATAATAATTCTTAAATTGAGATGGTCCATCATTAAATGACCCTAGTCCCTAAGATTAGGAGCATATTGGTTCAACACATATGCTGGTACATTTTGTAACTCAAAATACACTAAATGATGATAACAACAAGTGAGTCATGCACTATTTCAAAGAACCCAAATGTCATTATAATAGTTTTCAGAAAACAATAATAATAATATATATTCTGTGTTAATACGCTTGCACAAATTGAAAATCATCAATTCGAAAAAGGAGCCAGCAAGGTACCCACCACCATTAATGACCTATTTCGCCATCAGCTCCAATCATACCCATCAAGATCATGAGACTTCTTTTTTTTTTTTTTTTTTTTTTTTTGAAGCATTAAAAACATGTTTAAAGTAAGTTTTGCAACATAGGAAAAATAAGTTAGAAGCATGCTTATATGATTCAAAGATTTTGAATTGAAATGAGATGGTCAGAAGAATGATTAAGATCTTTTAACATAATGGACATTTTAAAGCATTTTGTTGGTGAACTACATTGGAATATTCTCAAAGAATCTAAACTTTTTGTTAAAATTTCACCCTTTTTTTTAGATTTGATCCTGCACTTCTAAATTTCTATTCTACAAAATTTTCACATCTTATCTAATATGGAGATTCAAGATTTATTATGTATCTTCAAGCATTTATATTTCCCCACTTTGATTTCCAAATTAGTACAAAAAATTTCTAATTTAACCATACAAAACTTTATTGCAATTATTGAACCTGTTCTTCAAACTTTAGAATTGCTTGTCATTAATGACTTGTTCAAGTTTTATTTAAGGATGGCAGGAAAAGACAAGTTCTATAGTACCAAATCATCAAAACAGCAAAAAAACTACAAGATAAAACAAGTGGAAGTGCTTAAAGTTTCACATTTTTTTTTTTCATTTTAGTATCTAAATATTAACATTTTCAATTTGATACCTTGATTTTTTATATGAGACAAATTAGCATCTCCCTTATAATGGTTATCATCAAGGACAAAAACCAATATAAGTACACAAACTAATTTTTGTTTCCATATTAATGCTGAAACTTCGGGATTATTTTTTTCCATTTAGTTACTTATTGAACCTATCAAAGCAAGACCGGTAAGTATTTCTTGTAATAACATTTTTGTAAAAAGACAATTAAAAAAACCAACAAACAACGTTGAGCAATAAGAATATGATAGGGCAAAAAGTGGAGAATAACAAAAATAAATTTGAGTCTTAAAATTTTATTTAATGGGACTTTTGCAAAATTGTTGCTAAGCTATTTTAAAAATGGGCCCTTTAAACCCATATTAACCTATTTAGGCCTTAGGTTGAGCTCTTTTGACTCAGTTCAATCTAATTCAAAGAACAAAGGTAGCTTTACATACTTAAACGAAATTGCCTTATCGATAGTAGCTCAGTCACTCCTTGGTCTCATCATATATTCTCCCTAGGTATCCTTGGTCTCATCATATATTCTCCCTAGGTATCCTAAGAAGAGCTCTGACCTAACTAGATCAATAGACATGTGCCAATTATCTCCATTTCACTAAACAAGGATTTTAGTTATCATCATTCATGGGAAGATTTTCTTTCTAGGATATACTTATCAAATATATTGGAATAAGCGCCTCCCCTTTAAAAATTAATACTTGTCAATAATCCTATTTAGCAGTCAGTTCTAAGCCATACAAAGCATTGTCACCATTTTGTACAAATGGTTACATAGTGAATTTACTAGTCGTAGTAGCACTAGACCTGACTGGATCAAAGAATATACTAATTATTACTTTATTTTCCAACCAATAAATTCATGCAAGTGATTAATAACGAAACATTATAGCAATTTAAATAAAGGAACCAAACACATGTGAGGAAATATAAATGTTCGCCATAATTGCAAGAACAATACCAGGGATTGAATCCTCCTATCTTTACATATATGATATTAAAACACCACCTCACTAATTCCTTATCAATTTCTTAAATCTTATGAATTCTTAATATAAGCTTTAATAGACATCGCTCCAATGTGTAACCCTTAATCTTCTATCAATTAATTAATTGGAACTTTTTTATTTAACTACTTTAGGTTGCATTAGATTAATTAACTAATTAATTGAGTAATTAATTCACTTGTAAATCCCACTATTAGGTTTAACCTTAATCCTATAGATTTATATGGTCTTAAATATTGGCTTGTATGCAATCCTATATAATCATGCAAACTTATTCATACACATAAGATTTTCCTATACACATGAGGTATAATCCTTGATTTTAACAGCAGTAAATAATTAATAAGTCATTAAGCACATCATGATTAGATTCAAGAAATGATAAGCCAATAAAAGAAACAATCATGAGCATAAATTTCTCCAATAGTGCATCAAGTCTTGATATTACAAATATACTCCTTCATAAGAATAATCATGAAAACAAAATAAGAATTAAAATTTGATAACAATATAATAATATATAATAAACATTTTGTAATCTTAGGTCTCGAATCTTGAGTGTTTTCTTATGTTATTTAATGTTATGTTGCGTTCCTCTTCATAATTGCTCACCAAAACCATATATGTAGTGTGTGATGCACATGAGTTTAGAATAAGGCTGGCTTTTATTTTGATATTGAAAATAAGTAAAATGGGATGTTCAAAATGTACATGAGTAGAAACATGGAAGCACTTTTTTCTAGACATGTATTTTGATATTTTAACAGTACTAAATATGCACAAGTTGTAAACCCTCATTTTCTTAGCAAACTTGAGTTCGATTTTGAAAAACTTAAAATCGGAAACCGAAACCCTAAAAGAATACCCCTGGACTAATTAGGCCTGGAAACCCTATGTCCGGCAATACCAAGAGTGAAGCCCCGGAAGAATAGAAATGAGTTAACTCCAAAATAAAACCCTAAAATGAAAACTCAACTGGAAGTCCTAAGTCAACAAAACCTTAGGAAACCCTAGCAGTTTAGATCCGACAATCCCGTGTTCTCAAACCAAGAAGTCAAAATATGACTGGGAAGTGTAGATTGGCTCGTATTATTATTAGGATGCTTAACAATATCAGATGAGCGGATTTTCGACCTATTTCTAGCCCAACCGGATACAGACCTTGAAAAGCGTGTCATGGGCTTGGGATATTAAAAATATGATATTAGTTCCATTAGATTCGTAATTTCATAATATTTCTAAATATATCAGTTATATAATTTTTCACGTTATAAAAGTTACAGTTATAACATTTTTATCGTATTTTCATTACTACCGGTAATTTAATTTTCTAATCAACTTTTTGCTTTCTTTCATACTATTCATCAAGTACAACCACCCATACCCTATTCTTACATCCTTACAACCTATTCTTATAATTTTACATCATTTCCTTACAAGTTTACCTTTCAAATACATTTTATTACTTAATTCACTTATTTAAAATTGAATCTTATTATACAAAACAAATTCAAAACTCTCTCTCTCTCTCTCCCTCACTTAAAATTGGTGCCTCCTCCCTCATTCACTCTCCAGTTTGTTTGATTTTTTAAAAATAAATTAATCATACAAAACCCTAAATTCTTTTTCTATATAATATCTCTTTCACCTTTCACTTTTTCACTTTTCCTCCTTTCTCACAAATCAAACTTTTGGAAAGTTTTTCTCTCCTCCCTCCCTCTACTCTTGCCGTGACTTCTCTCCCTCACACAAACTCAATTTTTCTTTTTCAAGTTCCTTCTCCAAACACTAAATAGATAATGGGTCTGTTTGGATTGTCTGTTTTTCATCTGTATCTGTATCCTTTTTAAAATGATATGTGCAAAATATATCCGATTTGTATCTAAATTTTATCTATATTTGTTCTATTTGATCTTTTGATGAGAACTGTCAATTTTGTTTTATCTATATCTATTTCTTGATAAATAATTTGTTAGAAAAAGGTTTGAAAAAGTGTCTGTATCTGCCGGAAAAAAGCCAAAACAAACAGACCCAATAGATCTTAACCCTACTATAATAAAAACATGTAATGGCAAGGTCATACATGTGTGGTTCCACCAAAAATCCCCATGAGCTTTATGCTAAGGGTGAGGAAACACTAAAACATGATATCCTTGCCATCACAATGTGTAGATCTTGCTTTTAAAGTTGATATACTAGTATTTTGCTATATTATTGTTATATATTGTTCTTATGAAGATCTTATGCTTATATTTTCATTATTACTCTTCCCTACATGTCGCTCATGATGCATTTACATTCATAACATGAGTAGTATAGTAGATCTATTTGTTTAGAGTAGTTATAATGACATAGTTACTTGTTTTACATACATGAAAGACTTGCTACATGATAGTCTTAATGAAGGTGTTGATCAAAACTCAAGATCCATTTTGTTTCTATCAAAAAGTGATTTTGAAAATTCGGATCTTGAGAAAGAACCATTTAGAAAACCTATTTTCCAACTTCAAAATGAAGGTCTTACATGTAAAATAAAGGGCTTAGGTGATAAGTATCATAAAGGAGTGATTTTTATAAGTTGATGTTAGTCTTACTAAGAGAAATTTTCAAAACAAGAAAAGAGTTACAAAAGTTAAATAAGATCTATGTTTCAACATCAACAAAAATTTTGAAATTCGTAATTAGGATGAAATGCCAAAAGAATACCTATTTTCCAACCCTAAAACAAGAGCTTTATTAAAGAAATGGAAGCTTTAAGGAGTAGGCTTGATTAGGACTTACTTTTAAAAAGATTAAATGAGTTTTTCACCAGAAATAATCTCAAAAACAATTTCCCAAAATTCGGATCTAAAAATGATCCCCATTTAATCACCTATTTTCAAATATCAAAATGAGGATTTTAATAAAAAAAAAAAATAGAAGGCTTAGTGAATAAGAGTAATAAAGATTTGATTTTTATAAGAGTAAATGTGTTTTATCAAAGTACAAACTTAAAATAAAGGAAAAGTTTTCCAACTAAGATCAAACAATATTTTCATTTCCAAAAATTGCGCAAAATTCGTCACTAGGCAAAACTCATATTTAAATATCTATTTTCCAACCTTTAAATAAATTAATTTATTAAGATAATGAAAGTATTAGGTATATAGGTCATCAAAGCTTTATCATAGTAAAAATATGTATGATTTTTAAAGAAATAAAGCTAGTTTTCTCAAACAAGTGTTCATAACATTATTGCAAGGTAAAAATTTTCACAAAATTCTTTTTAACCATAAATCATTAAGAAAATACATATAGATAGCTCATACTATGTCATCCATGATAATAACATGTAGATAATGCATGCACATATAATATACTTGGTAGAAATAATGCAAATTTCACAAAACAATTTTCGAAATGCAAATTCTAGTTACTGATCAGATCTGATCCGAGCATTCCGAGACCTAAATATTTTCAAAACTCAAGAATAACATCATAAAATAGATAGATCTTTTGAAGTAGATAGAAATAGATAGCTTATTTGCAAAATTCCAAGTTAAAATGACCAAGTTATGGCCGTTTTAAGTTGGAACTTCCAATTACCACGGAAATTACGAACTCAAAAGAGTTTTATTTGAAAAGTTGGAATGAGTTATGGTATGAAATACTCATTAGGGGTATTTCTTTCGTTTAGGTGATTTTGGAATTGGGGGAAATTGTGTTTCTGGATCACTACCATTAGAGACCGGAGACCATGACCAAGTAAGTTCACTATCTTTAAATTATATGCTTATGATTGTGCTTGTAATGATAGTGGCATTAGATTTAAGGCAAGATAAAATTGGAATGTGTATGTGAATTTAATTTGATTGAATTGATGATAAGAATATCGAAATGGAATTGTTGTAAATATTTGTATGATTTAGTATAGAGTTGAAGTGTCTGCAATATCTATGATTGCCTATAAATTGTTAATTAATATACTATGATCTTATAATAAAATTGACCATGCATACCATATGTTGAGTCACATTGCATTTGTTATTATACATTTATGGGAAGAAGGCATAATAGCTGGGCAACGAGGGGCTTGTAAACTTGAATATTGGCGTAATGGTCGGAATTGAAATGGTAGTGGTATAGGCACTTGTATCAACTTCAAAATTGTGAGTTGGTGGGCACCTGAATCAACCATAATGCAAATGAGAAAAATTGAAATATATGGTCGTATGGGCCTGAAACACCTAACCCCGAATGGAGTGCGTAAATCCATTCAACATAAGACTCCCGGAAAGTCTTATGTATTGTATGCTCACGTGCTTGTGCATTTCATATGGTTGTTAATATAACTTGTCTGATATATATTGCTTGTTGAAGTATTTAATTTTGGAAGTGAATCTCAGTAAGCTAGCATAGCTTATACCCTCACATTTTCTTTATAATGCAGTTTTCGTACATATGGCTGCGTCCCTGGACCTAGCCAAATCAGGTAATTCGAAACTAGGAGTTATTTTCTTAGAAGTTTATGATTAGTTTTGTATAGTTTTTAGTAGTAAACCTTAAATGATCGAGTTTTACCTAAAAGATAATACCTAGACTCTTGTGTAGCAGGAGAATGCCCCCTAATGCTTTGTAACTGATCCTGAGATATCTGTGGTTTATATTTTTATGCTTATCCTATCAAATTGAATTATCTATCTCCAATTGTTTATGTATTCTATTGTCGTAAGGGAATGCTTTGCATACTAAAACAAGACTTTTGAATGACTGTGGTAGTGATTCTTAAGTCTCGTTTAGCATGCAGTGGACTATTACATTTAGGGTACCCTTTGGGGCATGACACAAGCAAAGTACATATCCATAAACATACCCCAACACTTTATCAAAGTGTTATATCAACTTTGTATTGATTGTTAATCACCCAAAACTTGATTTATTTCATTTGTTGTCTCTAACTGAGTTATTTTCTCCTAAAATAAAAATATAAATGAATTAAACACTAAAATCACTATAAACACCCCCTCTCCCCAATATGTATAATAACACATTAAAATCTACTTATAAAAATTGGCTCAAATATGATCCATCAATTATCATCATTACCAACACCACTTTTAGTTCTTCCATAAGTATCAATGATATTCATATCTTCTAACTCCTAGTCTTTTGAAGTACCCATTGATGTTTCACCTTTAACACTATCAATACCATGAATCACCTCCAGTGTCACTTTTATGACTCCTTAAATCTATAAATACACCAACTCCTCTATATTATTACTTTCATGGGAACTTCTATGGTTTCATTGATGGGACCATCTAATCAATCATCTAACTCTTAAAATAAATATAATGATTGAAATATTAATTATTTTAGTGGTTATATCATGGTTAGATATGGTATGAGCCATTGGATAGTGACAAGACCATAGAATTTCCCTTACTTTCATCCTTTTCTTTAGCTATTGTTCTTGAAAGGGTATTTGACTAGTCTTTATCTAATACCTAGTTTTCCTAAACTATTTATTAAAAAGAAAATAGGAGTCATTTTCACTATGATTCAATAGGCTTGCTTTAAATTGTAGCACTTTTTCCTTTTGTAATGCATCTGACTGTGAAAGTAAATTCAAATGAGGTGTTAACATTTAATGTGATTGAATAAATTGATCAACCTTATATAATTGATCAACCTATTTAAAATGTTTATCCCTTTTTTTTACCACTTAAAATATTAGTACCTCAGTTGCATCATTTTGTATAATGTTGATTCATTTTCTAAACCACTTGAAATATCAATATCTTATTTGAACTTTCTCAAACATTGATTCCTTCCTATGTAAGTTACTCTTTTTCATTAATTTTAATAGCTCATTAAACTCGAATCAAGTTGCATTGCACAAAGTTACATAAAATATTGGAGAATGTATAATTAAACCCATGATTCCACTATGAGTCTTTACCAAAATGATTTTTTATATGTCAAAACTTTAAGATCATAAACTCATTGAAT
Source organism: Combretum micranthum (assembly GCA_024138025.1). Classification (NCBI taxonomy): domain Eukaryota; kingdom Viridiplantae; phylum Streptophyta; class Magnoliopsida; order Myrtales; family Combretaceae; genus Combretum; species Combretum micranthum. The sequence goes on from JAMXBD010000297.1 coordinate 330,172, forward strand.
CATACAAGTAAACTTGTGATTTTAAAAACCATGGTTTTTCCTTTTTCTTTCTTTTCATTTTAGGGTCTCTAACTTGTGGCTTGTTTTACACACCCACAAGTGTTATTTTACTACAATTTTATGAGGTAATTGTTATGTTTGATATCTAAATTTTGTCTATTTTTTCAATTAACTATGTGATGTTTTAAAGTGTCATTTTGTTGTCTATTTTGACAATCTCATATAATTGCCCACTTACAAAAATGCATTTGAGTTTTAGAGAACTAGCAAGTTTTCTTTTATGAGCAGTTGTTGCGAGTGAAAATCTACTAGTAAAGTCTTGGAGTAAAACTGGAGGAGCCTGCAATCACAGAAAGCTTTTAGCGATGAGCCGATAGGTTTTTCGGTGTGGCCACTCTGATGCCTACATTAGTACAGGGTCCCAACGTGTGTGTGTGTGTGTGTGTGTGTGTGTGTGTGAGAGAGAGAGAGAGAGAGAGAGAGAGAATTTCCCCAAAAGCAAGAATCTATTAGAATCATTATTTTGTCTATATATCCAGATGGTATATCTTGAGTCTTCGAATACTATTTATAGGAAGCGACCATACCAAATTAGGGCCCATAGAAAATTTTTCTGCTACACAATGTGGTCCTCCATCTAGTAGTTGACTTAGACCTAAGATAACGAGTAAGTTCTTTGGTAGGATATGGGCGAACTATTGTGGTAACCAATCTCATTATAGTGCCCCTCAGAAGGTTTGAGTTACTAACTTGGAGTAGTTGAGAATAGTGGAGGTATCATTAGAAGGGGAGTCTGTGTAGACCTAGTCTTCGAATATCCCAAGCATCTTGTGTCAATGAAAGGCGTGGATTCATAGGTCAAGAAGGTCTCGTTGTGGAATGGCCCTTAAGATGGTTGTGGGTAACCTGTTCATCTAGTGTTAAGTTTTTTTGGACTTATGGTTGAGATATGCTTATCAATGCTTGCACCCTCCACTCTCGTTGTGGAGTGATAAGGAGAGTAGCAGTCTAAACTAAGTCCTAAGGGGCTAAAACTAGGCCTATCGATGTGGTATCTAATTGCCTTAGTGTTACATGCAAGTTGCATCATGATTGGAGATTCGAGCTTCGTTCCCACACTCTTTATCTAAGCTACATCCCCATCATCCACCCTAGTTCTGTTCAAGGGGCACCGAAGAGGGAACTACCTAAAAATGGGGGATCGGTCTTATTTTCATCAGGTTCATTAGTCATCTTATCTTTTGTTTTCTTCTTGTTGTTCTTCTTTTTTCTAGATACCCAAGATGGGTGGTATCCTTCCTAAAGTTGTATGCCTAAGCATGTGAACTCTACTAAGGAGCCTTCTTTAGCTTCTTAGGTAAGTTTCCGTTTTTGAGAAAAAGGTGGGAGCGCACGTGTTGGGTTTGTTGGACTTATGGTTGAGATATGCTGATCAATGCTTGCACCCTCCACTCTCGTTGTGGAGTGATAATGACAGTAGCAGTCCAAACTAGGTTATAAGGGGCCAAAACTAGGCTTGTCGATGTGTTAGCTAGTTGCCTTAGCATTTTATTCAAGTTGCATCACCGTTAGAGATCTGAGCTTCGTTCTTACACTCTTTATCTAAGCTACATCCCCATCATCGACCCCAGTTCTGTTTAGGGGCACCGAAGAGGGAACTACTTAGAAATGGGAGGTTCGTCTTATTTTCATCATGTTCATTAGTCGTCTTATCTTTTCTTTTCTTCTTGTTGTTCTTCTTTTTTGTGGACGCCCAAGGTGGGCAGTCCTAAAGTTGTATGCCTAGGCAAGTGGGCTCTACTAAGGAGCCTTCTTTGGCTTCTTAAGTAAGTTTCCATTTTTAGGAAAAAAAATAAGTGGGAGTGCACATGTAAGCATGTGGCAATGATTCAACTCCCATGATGCCTAGGGATTGTATTTAATGGTGCGTATGCCAATCTCTTACATGACAGCTGTCGTGTCAACCATCACATTTTTGAAAAAATATAAGTCTCTATCTTGTAAAGACAAGATTCAGTAGATTATTTCACATTTCCCATGTTCTTAGTGTCTTTTTCACCCTATTATAGAGAGGTTATTACTTCATTGAATTTGTTTTAAGTTTACTCTAACTCGCCCTAACCATAAGCACACACACAAATCTAATTCCTTGAGAGAGTCATTTTCTGTAGCTTGATAGTTTCCATGACTGAAAGAAAGGGGAGAGGTGAGTCTTAGATCTTTTATTCATCTTTGAAGTTAGAGTATGATCTTAGAATTATCAAGGAAGGTGAAGCACGAGAGCTATCTTTTTGTAGGGTGCATTGATAGGGAGCAAAGAAGGAGGTTCTTTGCTTAAGAGCACTCCAGGCTATGCTTCCGCTGAAGTGAGCATCACCATGCTCATTTACAATTTGCTTAATTAAGGCTAATTATCTCAATGATGTGTTGGACCAAGTCTTGCTAGAGAAAATGTATAAGAAGGTTATTAACGACAAGATATTTAACAGCGTTAGAAGCAAGTTTATGCTTAAGGAATCCAACCATTATATGTGTAAACCCTCGTTTTCTTAGTAAACCTAAGTTCCATTTTGGGAAGATTTAAAATCGGAAACTAAAATTCTAAAGAAATATCTCTGGACCAATCGGACCTAGGAATCCTATGTCCGGCAAATATCAAGAAGGAAACCCTGAAAGAATAAAAACAAGTTAACTCCAAAGTAAGACTCTAAATCGAAAAGTCAACTGAAAACCCTAAGTCAATAAAATCTCATAAAACCCTAGCAGCTTAGATTCGGCAATCCCGGGTTCTCAAACCAAGGAGTTGAAATATGAGTAAGAAGTGTAAATTAGCTCGTATTAGTATTAGAATGCTAAACAATATCTGATTAATGAATTTTTGACCTATTTCGAGCTCGATCGGATACAAGTCTCGGAAAGCATGTCCTATGGCTTAGGATATTAACTATATGATATTAGTACCGTTAGATTCGTAATTTCATAATATTTCTAAATATTTCAGTTATATTTTTTCAGATTATAAAAGTTACAGTTATAACCTTTATCAACTTTTGTTTTCTTTTACACTATTCATCAAGTACAACCATCTATACCCTATTCTTACATCCTTACAACCTATTATTATAATTTTACATTATTTTCTTACAAATTTACTTTTCTAATATATTTTGTACACAAACTACTCATTAAGTTTGAATTTTATTACACAAAACAAATCAAAACACTCTCCTTTCCCCCCCTCTCTCTGGGAACCAGCATGAAACACCACCCCTCCCTCCCCTCCCCCCCTCCCCCCTCCCCCCTCCCCTCCTTACATAAGCCACATTTTGTTTTATTTTTCTTTTATTAAATAATCACACAAAATCCTAATTCATTTTCTTATATAATCTCTTTTTCACCTTTCACTTTTCACTTTTCCTCATTTCTTACAAAACCTACTTTTGGAAGTCTTTTTCTCTCCCTCTCTTTTCTCTCTTTGTCATGACCCTTACCCACACACACACATACAATTTTTTTTATTTTTTTTACTTCAAGTTTCCTTCTCCAAAACATCTAAATAGGTAATAGATCTTAATCCTACCACACTAAAACATGTAATGGCAAGATCATACATGTGTGGTTCCATTAAAATCCCCATGAGCTTTGAGCTAGGGATATGGAAACACTTAAGCATGAGATCTTTACCATCAAAATGTTGTGGATCTTGAAATACTAAGTTATCTTGCTGTTATTATGCTATATTATTGATATATGTTGTTAATATAGAAATTTTGTACATATATCTTCATTTTTACTCACATCTACATATTGTCATTGTTGCATTTCACTCATAGCATGAGTAGTATAGTAGATCTACTTGTATAGAGTAGTTAAAATAATATAGCTATTTGTTTTACATGCATGAAAGACTTGTTACATGTTTTTCTTAAGGAATGAGTTGATCAAAACTCAAGATCCATTTTGTTTCTATCAAAAAGTTATTTTTAAAATTCGGATCTTGAGAAAGACCCATTTAGAAAACATACTTTCCAACTTCAAAATAAAGGTTTTACATGTAAAATGAAGAGCTTAGGTAATATATATCATCAAGTAGTGATTTTTATGAGTTGATCATGGTTTTACTAAGAGAAATTTTTAAAATAAGAAAATGATTACAAAAGTTAAGTTAGATCTATGACTTAACTCCAATAAAAATGTAGAAATTCGTATCTAGGGTGAAATGCCAAGAAAACACTTGTTTTCCAACCCTAAAACGAGAGTTTTATTAAAGAAATGAAAGCCTTAGGGAGTTGGTTTGATTAAGACTTAGTTTTAGAAAGATTAAATGAGTTTTTCACAAGAAACAATCCCAAAAACAATTTTTCCAAATTCAGATCTAAAAATGATCTCTATTTAAACACCTATTTCCAAATGTTAAAATGAGTATTTTAATGGAAAAATAGCAATCTTAGGGAATAGATATAATAAAGACTTTATTTTTATAAGAATAAATATGTTTTATCAAAGTAGAAACTCAAAACAAAGGAATGGTTTTCCAACTAAGATCAAACAATAATCTCATTTCCAAAAATTGTGGAAAATTCGTCCAAAGGCAAAACCCATGCTTAAAACTCCATTTTTCAACATTTAAATGAAGAAATTTGTTGAGATAATGAAGGCATTGGATATATAGATCACCAAGGCTTTATCATAGTAACAATATGTATGATTTTTAAAGACATAAAGCTAGTTTTCTCAAATGAGGATTCATAACATTATTTCAAAGTAAAAGTTTTTCCAAGAATTCTTTTCAACAAAAAATCATTAAGGAAATACACATAAATAGCTCATAACATATCATGCATGATAATAACATGTAGATATTACATATACATATAATTTACTTGATAGAAATAATGCAAATTTCACAAAACAATTTCGGAATCACAACTTTTAGCTACTGATCAGATTTGATCCGAACTTTTCGAAACTTAAAAATTTTCAAAATTTAGTAATAGCATCATAAATAGATAGATCTTTCGAAGTAGATGGAAATCGATAGCTTATTTGCGAAATTCTGAGTTAAATGACCAAGTTATGACCGTTTTAAGTTAGAATTTCCAATTACTACGGAAATTACGAATTCAAAGAGTTTTATCTAAAAAGTTTGGAATTAGTTATGGTATGAAATACTCATAGGGGTATTTCTTTCATTTAGGTGATTTTTTATTCGGGGAAAATTCTTGTTTCTGAATCGCAATCGTTAGAGATCGGAGACCATGGCCAATTGAGTTCACTATCTCAATATTACATGCTTGTGTTTGTGCTTGTGCTTGTGCTTGTAATATTAGTGGCATTAGAATTAGGACAATATAAAATTGATTGTATGGATATGATTTTTATATGGGTGAATTAAAGATAAGAATATCGAAATGAGCTTGTGTAATTATTTGTATGATTTAGTATAGAACTGATATGTCTGAAATTTCTATGATCACACATAAATTGTTAAATTAATATGTCATAATCATGTAATTAAATTGACCATGCATACCATATGTGAGTCACATTGCATAGGTCATTATACTTTTGTAGGAAGAAGGCATAATAGTTGGGCAACGAAGGGCCTGTAAACTTGAATGTTGTTATAATGACCGGAAATTTAAATGTTGGCATACGGGCTAGAATTAAAAATGTGTGTGGGTGGGCACCTATATCAACCATAGTATAAATTAAAAATGTGTGTGGATAGGCACCTATATTAACCATAATAAAAAGTGAGAAAAATTGAAATCGTTGGTCGTATAGGCCTGAAACACCTCACTCGGAATGGAGGGCGTAAATCCATTTAACATAAGACTTCCGGTTGGTCTTATGTATTGTATGCTCACGTGTTTGTGCATTCATATGGTTGTTAATAACTTGTCTGTTATATATTACTTGTTAAGCATTTAATTTTGGAAGTGGAACTCACTAAGCTAGCGTAGCTTACACCCCCACAGTTTCTTTCTAATGTAGTTCTCATACTTATGGCTGCGTCCCCGGACCTGGACAAATCAAGTAATGAGATACTAGGAGTTATCTCCCTAGAAGTTCACAATTGGTTTGTATAGTATTCAGTAGTGAACCTAGAAGGATCAATTGTTACAAAAACGATAGTGCTTAATCTTATGTGTAGCAGGGGAATGCCCCTTAGTGCTTTGTAACTGATCTTGAGATATTTGTGGTTTATATCTTTATGCTTATCCTATCAAATTGAACTATCTGTCTCCAATTGTTTATGTATTCTATTTTCGTGAGGGAACGCCTTGCATATTAACACAAGACTTCTGAATGACTGTGGTAGTGATTCTTAAGTCTTGATTAGTGTGCGAAAGACTGTTACGTCTAGGGTGCCCTTTGGGGAGTGACAATATGGAAAAGCAAAGTTATGATCTTCTCACATGTAAGGAGGTCTAGCTTTCAATCATGATAAAGTTCCTCTCATTAATGGGAGGAGCTTCTGCGTATACCTCAAGTGCTTTGATTACAGCATGAGGCTTCCTTTCTCAAAATTCTAGGTGGAAGTCTTTAATTATTTTGATCTCATCCTTGATAGGTTTGTGCCAAACTCTTGGCATATTTTGGTGGTGTTGCAAAGCTACATGTAAGCACTTTGAAGTTTGACCCACACCAACTTTGTTCCGATGTTATTATGCTATCAAACCCAAGGAAAGCTAGTACAATGTTATCAAATAGCCAAAGTTGGAGAGAGTTACTTTGTTTAAGGGGTTTGACAAGCTCTATTAAGCACTTGAAGGAGAGGTTCTGGGTTGTGCATCTTGCACATGCCATCAATATAGGTCTTGGATGATGTGGTATGCACCAATCAGGACATCTGAGCTCAGGTTGGAGGATCTTGGCAGGTATGATAAGTTGGCTGCCAGAAAGATCAATAAGTTCATGTCGAGGAGGGGGTATGTGAATGCTACTAATTTGATCACTCGATACTATTCCGACAGATAACTTTTTAATGATAACAGTGGTGAGCCTTTGTGAGGGTAGGGGAGGTGCCTAGAAGTGAACTAAGGGTGCAAATTCCTTTAGAGAAGTCTTGAATTGTGGTAGTGACCATAGCAACTTTACTCCTCCATCTTTGACATATTCCTTAAAAGTCTCATTGTTTCTCTAGGTCATTTTGCCGAGGTCAGCCATTGAGGAATCTGCTTCTATGTTGAATTTGTATTGATTATAGAAGGCTTAAGCTAATTTTTTCCAAATATTAATCTCATTCATGTCTAGCTGAGCGTACCATAATAGGGCTATCCCTATGAGTTTGTCTTGAAAGGTTTGCACCATTAGTTAGCCATATTTAGCATTCTTTCCCATTTTACAAATGTATACGGGAGTACAAAGCATTGGATAGCCAATCCCACCGTGTTTCTCAAACTCTGGGACTTTGAATTTCTTAGGATATTCCCTTTCACTTTGGTCTTGTAAATTAGGAAGGCTCATTCTCCCAGGGTTAGTGTGAGGCTCAAACAGTTTCATCTGTAATGATATTGGATCCCTCTTCTAGCAATTCTAGCTCCTTGTTCAAACTATGTGTTTCAGCAGGGGTATTTGTTTGATTCAACATTGGTTCTCTTATTTGGATGACCTTAAAGTGAAGAGTCCAGTTTTTCTATGATTTTGTTGAGTGTTGATTCCAAGGCAGCCATTCTCTGTTCCATGAGCTCATAATTGTTCCTAAACATTTTGGATCTTGTCCTTATGATTATTGGACTAATAGCTCTAGCAACTTTTCTGGGCACAAATTTGGTGGAACTTTATGGCATTCAAAACAAATTTCATAAGTTAAGTGATTTTTGAATTTCTAAGAGTTTTTAATTTTTTATGGAAACTTTGTAACTCGACAAAATATTTACAAAAATGAAAGATCATATATCTTTTTTTAAAAAAAAAAAAATTGGAACCAATTGTTTGTAATAAGTCCATCCATAGCAAAACTAGACTACAAGGGGTCATTTCACACAGACTCGATTACCTGACTTGATGAATTAGAAAAACTGGACACTTTTTCTTTTATTATTTATTTATAAAACTGGCCTTCAAGGGCAAACATAAATTGCATGGACTCAAAATGGACTTAAAAGGACTCAAACCAGAGAAAAAAAAAAACCCAAATAGACTTCATTCAAACTTAGTTAGACAACTGCTTCATTCATTTGTTTTGCTTAGCCCTACCTCATTCCTCACGTTGCACTGACGAGTGAATTCCTTGACTAAAAAGTCCCCTCCTGGTCTAGAAAATACCAAAAAGGAAATGTTTCCTTCAAGTGTGGATATACCTTGATAGCTTTATTGCAATCATTTCCATCATCTTTGTCATCTTTACTATCTCAAGTTGTCTTCTTGCACTTTATCAGGTAGATTTCTGATAGAGTAGACTTATATCCTAGCCTAAAAGTACCTACTTGTTTAGCTATATTCAGGGTTTCATAAAATAAACCCTATTTTTCTACTCATAATATTCTACTTTCCTTCTCATCTCCTCCTCCTCGCCATCTTCTTCATGTGGGATAGGGTTTATCATAAAAGCTTTGACATTGTTCTTCAATCCAAACAATCTCTGGTATTACACAAGCAGATTCATTACCTCTTTAGCTTCAACTAATACATCTTCTTCAAGATTAGTGCCCTAGCTAATAGGCTCTATTTTAATGAAACAATTCACTCTAATGTTTCCACTTATCCTCATCCACTGGACATCGATATCCCTCTTATATCACTACTGAGGAATCACTCGAGTCATCATTGATATACCAATTGTCTTCTAAGGGTTCTTCTATTGCATCCTACTTCGATAGGGGGTCGAGCAGGTCAGTCACTTGGTTAACCTCTTTAGCAATATGATTGTTCCTTGGATTTGCCATGACCATCTATAGAAAAGAAACAAAATTACAACCATTTTCACAAGCTTAGTTACAAAGAAAGTAGGGAATGGTATCTATACTTTTTGATCTCCTTGAAGAAGTTTAAAAGTCAAATTAGAATTGTGAAAAAATTCTTTAGGTGAACAATGAGCACAAAACGAGCTCGCGTCTGGTCAAGAATATGTTTTAAATAAAAGAATACTAGTTCAATAACCCTTACGTCTTTTTCATTCATTTTTTATTAAAGTATATTACAATTCAATCATAAATTGGAGTTTAGGACTAATACAATGTTTATCTTGCTTAATAGTGTCTTACTTGTTCTTTTCCTTCATATCACAACAGTAGAAACTTGGCAACTTGAGGGTATGGCATGAGAAAGGTCAAGCCCTATTTTTTAATGTGAGTGAGAATAAAAATCCTATTCCATTCTTATCTCATTATTTTATAGAATGGTACTTAGTAATTAGTAATATTATAACCCCTTTAAATTTTATATTATTTGTTTACCTTATTGTTCATTTTGTAACAATAGTAGAGATGCATGTAGTTATGATAGAATGCAAAAATTAAATACAATGATAGACTAAAATTTAATATGTAAAAATATTATTGAATTCAACTATATGCATCAATAATGATTTAATTAAACAAGTTTATAAGCAAAAAGTATTAAAATACATAAAGAAAAGAATAAATATAAACTGTAGTACTACATCTTTAAATGTACTCATTAATTTAGACACAAAAATATGTTACCTGTATTGTTTTTGTTTCATTAAGAATGATGCCATGTGCATACCAAAAGGAAAAACAACAAGTTTCAATTATTAAATCTGTATACAGAAATGTGAAACTTTTTAGTATAACATGGTACTGCTTAGTAGACATGCACATGCATTGTATTGCACATACCAGGAAAAAAAAAGAAAAAAGAAAAAAAAAACCATTGTTAATAATATAGTATTTTAATTATATATTAATATAATCATATGAAATGTGACGAATAACATCAATGATTGATGCAATAATAGACAAATGTGGCAAATGTTGCAATGGCTTCAAGCCTTTTAAAAGCCTTTTCTTTTTAATACGCAATTGAGTTCCATAATTCATAATCTAATGTGAGACTAAACACAATCTTTAATAATTTGTAAGCTAAATAGTCCATTATGTACAATATAACCGTTAAATCATAAACAACATGTACCTAGATAGTTGTCACGCCCCAAAGGATACCATAAATATAACAGTCCGTCGCATGCTAAACGAGACTTAAGAATCACTACCACAATCATTCAAAAATCTTGCATTAGTATGCAAAGAGTTCCCTTACGACATAAGCAATTGGAGATAGATAGTTTAGCCTGATAGGATACGCATAAAAATATAAACCACAAATATCTCAGGATCAGTTACAAAGCATTAAGGGCCATTTCCCTGCTACACATAAGTCTAAGTATTATCTTTTTAGTAAAAGTTGATCGTTCTAGGTTCATTACTAAAAACTATACAAAACCAATCGTAAACTTCTAAGAAGATAATACCTGGTCTCCCATTACCTGATTTGGGCAGGTCCGGGGACGCAGCCATATGTACAGGAACTGCATTAGAAAGAAATTGTGGGGGTATAAGCTACGCTAACTTAGTGAGTTTCACTTCCAAAATTAAATGCTCAACAAGTAATATATCTCAAGCAAGTTATATTAACAACCATATGAGATACACAAGCACGTGAGTATAACAATACATAAGACTTTCCAGAAATCTTATGTTGAATGGATTTACGCTCTCCATTCGAGGTTAGGTGTTTCAGACCCATATGGCCATAGATTTCAATTTTTCTCATTTATATTGTGGTTTATACAAGTGCCCATCTACACACATTTTCAATTCCAGCCATTACGCCAACATTCGAGTTTATAGGCCCCTCGTTACCCTGCTATTATGGCTTCTTTACACAAAAGTATAATAGTCTATACAATGTGACTCACATATGCTATGCATGGCCAATTTGATTATAAGATCATGGCATATTAATTTAACAATTTATGGGCGATCATAGATATTATAGACACTTTAGTTCTATACTAAATCATACAAGTATTTACAACAAGCTTATTTTGATATTCTTATCACTGATTCACCTAAGTAGAACTCACATACACACAATCAAATTTTTATCTTGCCCTAATTATAATGCCACTAATGTTACATGCACAATCACAATCATATAATTTAAAGATAGTGAACTCACTCGGCTATGGTCTTCGGTCTCTAATGGTAGTGATCCAAAAACACAAATTTCCCCCGATTCTAAAATCACCTAAATGAAAAAAAAATACCACAATGAGTATTTCATACCATACCTAATTCTAAACTTTTCCAAAAAAAAAAAAAAACTCTTTGAATTTGTAATCTCCGTAGTAATTGGAAATTCCAACTTAAAATGGCCATAACTTGGCATTTTAACTCAGAATTTCATAAATAAGCTATCCATTTCTATCTACTTCAAAAGATCTATCTATTTATGAAGTTATTATTAAATTTTGAAAATGTTTAAGTCTCAGAATGTTCGGAACATACCTGATCAGTAGCTAGAATTTGAAATTTCAAAATTGTTTTGTCAAATTTGCATTATTTCTAACAAGTAGATTATATGTACGTGCAATATCTACAAGTTATGATCATGAATGTCATGATATGACCTATCGACATGTAATTCTTTAATGATTTTTGATAAAAATGAATTTTGCAAAAACTTTCACTTTACAATAATGTCATGAACACTTGTTTGATAAAACTTGTTTTATTCCTTTGAAAATCATACATATTTTTACTATGATAAAGCCTTGATAACCTATATACCTAATACCTTCATTATCTTAATAAATTTCCTCATTTAAAGGTTTGAAAATAGATGTTTTAAAGTAAGTTTTACCTAGTGACAAATTTTGCACAATTTTTGGAAAGGAAAATATTGTTTGATCTTAGTTGGAAAACTTTTCCTTTGTTTTAGGTTTCTACTTTGATAAAACACATTTACTCTTATAAAAATCAAGTCTTTATTATATCTATTTCCTAAAACTTATATTTTCCCATTAAAATACTCATTTTGACATTTGGAATTAGGTGTTTAAATGGGGATCATTTTTAGATCCGAATTTTGGGAAATTGTTTTTGAGATTGTTTTTTGTGAAAAACTCATTTAATCTTTCTAAAATTAAGTCATAATCAAACATACTCCCAAAAGCTTCCATTTTTTTTAATAAAACTCTTGTTTTAGGATTGAAAAATAAATACTTTCTTGGCATTTTACCCTAGTTATGAATATCTACATTTTTGTTGGAGTTGAATCATGGATCTAACTTAACTTTTGTAATCATTTTCTTGTTTTGAAAATTTCTCTTAGTAAAACCATGATAAACTCATACAAATCACTACTTAATGATATCTATTACCTAAGCACTTCATTTTACATATAAAACTTTTATTTTCAAGTTGGAAAATATGTTTTCTAAATGGTTCTTTCTTAGGATCTGAATTTTAAAAATCACTTTTTGATAGAAACAAAATGGATCTTGAGTTTTGATCAACACCTTCATTAAGACTTTCATGTAACAAGACTTTCATGCATATAAAACAAATAGCTATGTTATTTTAACTACTCTAAATAAGTAGATATACTATACTACTCATGTTATGAATGTAAATGAATCATGAAAAGATGAGAATAATAGTGAAAATATATGAACAAAATTTCTATAAGAACAATATATAACAATAATATATCAAAATACTAGTATATCAACTTTAATAGTAAGATCTATACATTGTGATGACAAGAATATCATGTCTTAGTGTTTCCACATCCCTAGCATAAAGCTCATGGGAATTTTTTGTGGTACCACACATGTATAACCTTGTCATTACATGTTTCTATAGTGGTAGGGTCAAGATCTATTACCTATTTAGTGTTTGGACAAGGAAACTTGAAGAAAACAAAAGTCTGTGTGTGTGTGGTGCTTGTGGGAGGGGGTCACGACAAAGGGTAGAGGGAGGGAGGCGAGAAATCTTTCCAAAAGTTTGATTTATAAGAAATAAGGAAAAGTGAAAAAGTGAAATGTGAAAAAGGAAAAGGAATTAGGATTTGTATGAATAATTAATTGAAGAATAATCAAACAAAAGAGAGAGTGAATGAGGGAGGGAGGTGCGCCCGTTCTAGCAAGGGAAGAGAAAGAGAGAGTTTTGGTTTTGTTTTGTGTAATAAAATTCAAACTTAATAAGTAGTTTGAGTACAAAATATATTGGAAAGGTAAATTTATAAGAAAGTGATGTAAAATTGTAAGAATATATTGTAAGAATGTAAGAATAGGGTATGGGTGGTTGTACTTGATGAATAGTGTGAAAGAAAGCAAAAAGTTGATTAGACAATTAAATTACTAGTAGTAATGAAAATACGATAAAAAGGTTATAACCGTAACTTTTATAACTCAAAAAATCATATAACTAATATATTTATAAATATTATGAAATTACGAATTTAACGATTCTAATATCATATATTTAATATCTCGAGCCTCAGAATGCACTTTTCAAGATCTATATCCGATTGGGCTCAAAATAGGTCGAAAATCTACTCATTTGATATTGTTAAGCATCCTAATATTAATACGAGCCAGTTTACACTTTCCACTCACATATCGACTCTTCGTTTGAGAATACGAGATTGTCGGATCTAAACTGCTAGGGTTTCCTAAGATTTTGTTGACTTAAGGTTTCCAATTAACTTTCTGATTTAGGGTTTTACTTCGAAGTTAACTCGTTTCTATTCTTCCGGGGTTTCATTCTTGGCATTACTGGATATAGGGTTTCTAAGTCCAATTGGTCCAGAGGTATTCTTTTAGGTTTTCGGTTTTAAGTTTTCTAAAATCGAACTCAGGTTTGCTAAAAAAACGATGGTTTACAATAGTAACTTAAGCTTCAAAAATATTACATTTTCAGTTATTACATATCACTTAATAGATGCCATATAGTTATTTGATTCCATCCAATGAATCATTTGCCTGGGAGTAAAATATAAAGAGATTGACTTGTAAATGATCATAGGCCAAGCTCAATAGTAATTAATTATGTTTAAGGTTAATTGTTTAAGCTAGGATTGAAAGAATTGGACTTATTTTATTAAAAAAACTTTTGAGATTTTTAGATTGGTGGACTTATAAACCTGAATTTTTCAGTACTCTTAGAAAATAATTTTAGAGCTAAATGCCAAAAACTAAAACCCTAAAAATCAACCCAAGTTAAAACCAAACTCTAAACAATACTAAATACAAAATTTCATAACCTTAAGAAAGAGAGAACCTTCAAAAGCAAAATATAAATTCAATAATTATTCCACTCGAAACGCAAACGTGAAACAATTCATTTATCCGATCCCTAACACATAAATCGAGATGGAGTATCAAAATAATATTCAACAACAAAATTTTAAAACCTTAAACCTTTCGATTAATTTTGGAATAAAAAATCTAAATCAATACCAAAAGTCAAACTAAGTCATCATGCAACCCTCAATGAAACAATCTAGAGAACGGTAAAATATTGAATAAATTAAAAAAAATAAAAGTAAAACTTAAATTTTGAACAAAAAATGTAACACGGTCATAAACCCCAAAATTTTATGATCTTACGAGTAAAACTTAAAGCCGAAATTAAAAACAGGATCTTTAAAGGTCAACTAGGTCAATAACAAGTCCTGATGAGACTAGATCTAGCAATCCTATACTTGAAACGCTAAGACAATAAAAATGAGGCAATCATGTATTGTAGTCCATAATAGTGTGATACAACCCCAAAAAGATCAAATTTATCGAAAATTCTTTTGTTTCGGACCCGAACGGGAATAGATTTAAAAAACAATGTCCTAGTTTGCACAATGGTAAAAATATTCCGATAACACCATTAGACTCATAATTATATAAAGATTCAAAGAATATTAGTTTTAGAGTTTTTCGGTAACTAAAAATATCATACATAGAGTATTTACGCATATTTTCTTTACTACCAGTAATTTATTTATCTTGTTTACTATTCATTGTGCAATTTTTACGATTCATTACTATTCACTTATCTCTATTTTTTCCTATTACCTATTCTTACAACCTATAGATCTACTTCTTACAATTTTCATTTCAAATACTATTTTATATCTTTCATATCTTACATGTTATTATTTTTCATTACAAAAAATTATAAATCAATCAACTCTCTCCCTCTCTTACATCCAAAACCGGCACCCCCTCTCTCCATCAACATCTATTTTTTTCTTTTTTATTTTATTTAATTACATCTAATTTCCCTCCGCATTTCTTTATAAATACCACATCTCCCTCCATTTCTTTCATACATCTCATTACACGCACCAAAACTCTACCAAATTTTTCTCTCAACTTTTCTCTCTAAAAATTCTCTCTCAAACACTCTCTATCATCCACTTCTCTCTAAAAAAAATATCAAATACACGACCCATTTGTTTCTTCTACTTTTAAATCCTTCATTAACCTTAGGTAAAAACTCATAAAATCATCTTCATGTTCATGTTGATATAACATGACCATATTGTGTGTTTTCTAAGTCCATAGGTATTATGGAAGTAATAATATGTTCATGTCTTATTTAACAATGTTCAAGTATTATTATTTTTGTTATTGTTATATTATGATGTTTTATTACTACTCCTAATCTAACTTTTATATGTTGCTAAGTGTGTGTGTGTGTTCTTAGAGCATATATGCTCACTAACATAACTTTATTTATTCGTGCTCTTATATTTCTTACAATTTATTTATTTTTTTATTTCATGCAATTTTGGGTCTATTTGGTTAGTGCTTTTTGGCATACATACACTTTTTTTAATTTTTTTTTGGTAACAAATTGTTTATCAAGAAATAGATAAAGATAAAGAAAGTTGGTAGTTCTCGTAAGAAGATCAAATTTAATATAAATAAAATATAGATACAAATCGGACATATATACACATATCGTTTTGATATAGATACAAATGAAAAATAAACCATCCAAACAGACCCTTTATTAAGACTAATCTTTTTAGTATTAGACTTGTCTGTATCAAGTTAAAACAATTTTCTTTTCTTTCTTCCTTTTTCTTTTACGGGACTTGTCTATGATCTAAGTCCGGGCAGCCTTGACATAAATCTAAGAATCCCACGATTTTTTATTTGTTTTTCTTAAAGGACTTGCATATGTCTAAGTCCGGGATGCCTTAATACAAGTTAAGACTTTCCAATACTTGAAATTTATTATATGCTTATTTTATTTCTATGTTTTTTATCTTTCGTATGCATTATTCTACTTAGCTATAAGTTTATATTCCTGCACGACCATATTGTTGTTGTCTTAATAAAATAAAAAGGAGTTCTTTCTTTAATAAAGAAAATAAGATTAAACTCTTTATAATAAGATGATTTTTATTACTTATGAAATATTTCCATTAAGACTTAGAATTATGTTTCAACAAAAATTCTTTTAAAAAATCTAGATAAGTTCATAATTGATTTTTAAGTGTTAATATTATATACTTCTTCAAGATTTAATTAAGTAGTTTCATCACACACTCTTTTCAAACTACTAAAATAAAATTTATCATTTACACCCTAATGTTGATAATCCTTTATTATACAAACTTTTCTTAAGAACTTATTTATGAGATTATTACTAACACTTTAATAAACACTAAGAATAAATCAAAATTTTCAATTCAAGTTAAGATCAACTCACCAGTTAAAATCGACTTATAAATAAAATCGGTATACAATTTAAGGAACTAAGTTTAAAAAAAATTAAATCCATTTTTTTTAAGAAGTTAAGAAAATATGAATAATAGTTATAATAAGTAGACACCCGTTTATAATAACTAAAATTTTTTGTTTTCTTCTAACAACCCTCTAGAAGTTCGCGTGTTGAAAAGTTAGAAATTAAAAAGGAAATATTATGACCATAAAAGTTTAGAACATGTTATTCACTTAATTTTTCTCATATGCTAAAATTTAAAACATTTTTTAACATATAATTTAGAATGATTTTTCCTCACAACCATATAAAGATTCATGTTTTGGAAAATAATTAGTTACAAGAAGATTGATATGAAAATAAATTATTCACGAAGTCAAAATAAATATAAAACCATAATTTTCTAAATTGAGTTTTATATTTACAAAACCTAAGGATTAAAGTTTTGTTTAGGAAATTCTTTAAAAGGGAAATACACTTGGGATTTATTTCACAAATAGATAAAACCATGTTTTATAAAATAAATTGTTAAATAAAAACTTGTGAACAAATATAAGAACTTTAAAGATTTTGAAATATATCGAAATATGATTTCTTGTTGCTAACTTACATATTTACAAAATAGCAATTTAATCACATGTCAAAAGATGACTTTTCAAAACTTTATATTTCACAAAGGCTATTTACAAATTTTATTTTTGAGACATCATTAGAATCATGCATATAATATTATTCTATGTATATATTAAATGGATTTTTCAATTATGTAAATATTTATGTGTTTGCTATGAAATTTGGATGAACTAGAATTTAGAAAAATTTCAACTCGAGGCTGGAATTTTCGTGTTAAAACTGTACGACTCGTTTTCGAACCCAGATGACTTCAAATATTCAAAATAACCTTAAAAATAGATAGATGTTTTCTTATAGGTAGAAAACGATATCTTATATGCGAAATTCCAAGTTGAAATGAGCAAATTATGGCTATTTTAAGTTGAGGTTTTATATAATATGAATTTTGACTAAAATAACAAGATAGAATTAGAAAGTTTGAGTAGAACTTCTATGAAATACTCATTCAAGATATTTTCTTTTGTCTAGGTGATGAGGAACACGAGACTCTCCTTCCTGAAGATTAGTACGAATAAGGAGATTGCGATATGGACGAGTGAGTTTTCCTCCATTATTTCGTTACATTGCTTGTGCTTATAGATAGTTGCACTAGATTTATAAGTACAAGATAAAATGAATATGAATGAGTTTATGGGTTTACATGTATATGCTTTTATGTATGTGTGACGATGGATGCTAAACACATCGAAATTAACAAAAGATTGTTTAAACATATCATTAATGTTACCTGTTGTTTATGTGTGTATGATGCTTGCTTGATCACCTTTAAGTATACCATAATTATACTCGACTTTGATATAAATTAAATGGACATGTATTACATCCGTTGAGTCACATATAGAAGGCTACTACTCCTACGTAAAGGATTGGGATGGTTAGAGGCTAGGAAGGCTTGTGGCTATGCTCATTCTTAGGGAACTAAGGTGTACCAGGGATACATCCTAAGAATGAGCCACGTCGATCGATTGCTGAAGGTAGGAAGCGCTTGGGGACTAATAATAGAAGATCGTGAAGACCATCAAATACCATTCCCTAACCCTTGACATGGAGGACGTAAATCTATTCAGCATATGGTTTCCGGATACCCATACATAATTGTCTATATCATGTGATTCTTGCATAGCATATACGTGAAAATTAATAAACTTGTTTGAACTTACGATGCAAATAACAGGTGATATCTCACTAAGCTCGTTGGAAGCTTACACCCCCATAGACTTTTTGTTGAAACATCTGTACCTAAGACTCTATTCAAGGATGGGACATCAAGAAAATCAATGGTGGATTATTGAGCTTCTACGGAGGAAGTAGAAGTATAGAAGGAATTTTCTTATTTGAGATTTCTTTATGAGTAATGTATGTTATGTTGAATTTTTGGAGATTACCAAGAAATGTATATATGTAATCTTTAGGACAATAGTGGAGGTATACCCCTAAGAGTTGTAATTGACCTTATTTATGTTTCACGTTAATTATTTCTCTTGCCTTATTACTTAATTGCTATCAATATAAATTGCGCTACTCTGATGCATTTCCTCTGATGTGTTGTACGCCTTGTGCATAATATGAAAGCCTTTGCATGACAAATGAAGTCATTCCTAGGTTTTAATATTGCGTACGGTGGATTGCCGAGTTTAAAGTAACCCTCCGGGCGTGACAGTATCATATTATGTTGGATACTTTTTTTCTTGATTAATCCATTATGACTATTAAACTCTAATAAATATTGTCTCTTGAGATTAAGATGATTGTTAAGTTCTCTAAATTATATCTTCTTGATAACAAAATGACCAAATGTTACTTAGCAAGTGTATTAATGAGTACAAGATAGATTTAATAAAAACTTCTTCAAATCTTATAAAATTACAAGTATAATGAAGCTACAAATATTTTGTTAGAAGTTATGTTTTTTAACAAATAAAGAAAATTTAGAATCTTTCAGAGCTTCATTTAGAATTTTATCTTTGGAAGATACTATATGAATTAGAAGTTATTTTATAAGTTTTAAAGAACAAAAGATGTTAATCTTTTTCAAGCTTATTCAGAAGTTTCAGATTGTCGATCTGAATTTTTCTAGATTCATGAACAACATAATTAAAGTAAGATTTTTGATGCATATGAAGGCCCATCTCCGCTTATCAAGAATATTTGGTTAATTTGTTTGATGCATTCCACACAAGTAGGATAAAATACCATGGGGATTCTTTTAATTTCATTTTATGGTTAATTTTGGATAATATCTTATTGCAATTTTTCTTCAATTTATTTTGAAATAATATCAAGATTTATTTACAAATATCATATAAGGACTCCCGAAGATATGGCGGTTATGGTAGATGGATTATGTTCCACGAAGATATGCCAGTTATGAATAAAAGTATGATTCTACAATTTTTAAGGATTTATGAAACAACTCTATCTTAAGAAGACTTATTTACAAGTATCAGTTATAAAAGAAATATCTCGCAGATGTTAATCCAAACAACAACATCCTCATCACGATTTGAAGATTACAACTATGACATATTTTATGCAAGATACAAGGTCTGATATTTCGAGATTTTTAAAGGTCATCAACAGGACTTTTAAATTCAAAAAGTTGTTCACATCAACAAGAAAAGATAATGTTAAGAAGATATGGTCGGATTTCTCTAATTAACCATTACAACTAAAGTTTATAAAAGAAAGCATTCTAAAAAAGTAAAAAACACACCGAACAATAAAGAAAGTGCGCTGATATCAGAAAAAGCTTTTACTTCCTTTTATACTTTATTGCTTCTGAAACTCTTATAGAACCTTTGTAGCGAGAGTGTTTACTTTACTTTTCTCATTCAGTTGTGTTTGTGAGAGAGAGTTGAGAGTGCGTTAGTATTTTAATGTTTTATTTTTGTAACTACATTATTATTTCTCTATTACATTACATACTTTCTACATGTACTTTTTAAGTGCATTATCACATTCTCTGTACAAATTCTTTAAATGCATTATCACATTCTCCCCTTTTCTTCTGATATAAATACAAATACTTCCTAATTATTTATATATTTATATATATTATTATTTTGACCAAAGTTATGCTAATAGTTTAATTAATTTAATAATTTGATATGTTATAAATTTTACCATGCATCTTTATTCAATTTTTACATACGCAATGTGGGTATGCATATTCTAATAATGACATTACAAATTACATAGAATAATACATATTATATATTTATATACCACTAGAGTATGTTTTATTATAAGAGTTTATGATTTTTACGTATTAATTTCAATGGAGCACTTTCTTTTAAAGGAAAATGACAAATTTGGAGAAAAAAAGTATTTGTATCAATGAATAACTCTTATACAATTTGTATCATATAGTCTTAAGTAATAGAATAATAGACATCCTTTATAGAATTATTAAAACACATTTTGAATATAACTAAACACCACAATAATTCTTATATAAGAATAAGAAAGGAATGAAATAATGTATTCCCTAATATTTTTCAATAGCTATAATTCAAATCCAAAAAAGATAGCTTTCTCAATCTTAAGAAAAATCTATATAATAGATATAAATGATATAAAAATATGAAAAAGTCATTATATATAAACATTGAGAAAATTATATGTTTAACGATTCATATAAAGAATTATACAAATACAAACTACAACAAATTAATCACATAAATACCAACACAGAATCACACCATTTAATGTGATTTACGTGGCAAAATATTCTCACATATGAAATGCATCTCTAAAAGGCAATTCATTTGTTTTCACATGAATTGCCCTTTAGGAATGCGATTCATTTGGAAACATATGAGTTGCCTTCCATAAATGTGTTTCATGTACTTACATTTCCACTTTCACTTTACTCATCATTTAGCCAAAAAATTTTCACAAACCTGTAATAATATATCTGCAGCAATTCAATCCAGTCAGTTTGTTTCATTCCTACAATCTAGCTAATCCCAATACTCAATCATCAACAAGTTTCAATTTCAAGTCCCAACTCAAATTAGAATAATAATCCATCATTTGTTTTATCAAGAAATGACTTTAAATATAAAAAGTGAAGATGACATATAAACAGAAATATATCCAAAAAATGCATTGTTCTAGTGTTTTCAATTACATATAATTCAACTACTTTTTGTCTTAATTACACTTGTATTTCTTGATCTTTTTCTCATTTCTCCTCCAAAGTATTATTAGCTTTGATTAGTATTTCATAAATTATCTAAATTGTTTAAACAAATATAATTTTTTGTTAATAGATACTTGTGTAATACTCTCTCCAACATTTGATGGTACTGGACGAGGAGATTTGATGGGAGCAAGTGGAGTACCAATAGTTGGTTGTGATGGCAATGAATCTGGTGTGGAGTATATCATCAAGTCAAAAGATGGAGCATCAATGGAAATGGTCGAGTCATGTGCACTATGCACTGAAATAGCAATTGCAGGAGGATCAATGGGATGATGTATCTATGTATTCAATATTGGATCTCTACGGTGGTCTACAAGAGCTATAAGAGGATCTCTAGTGGCCTTAGGAGCTATAGGAGGAGCTGCAGTATCCTGAGGAGCTACATGATGATCTATACGAATATTTGAAACAAGATTGAGAGATCTATCCAATGGTCCATGGACATCTTGAGCATGATCCAGTCCCTATCCCCGTCTTCGTCCTCATCCTTGTCTTAGTCCTCATCCTTGTCTTAGTCCCCATCTGTTAAGCTGGGAGAACCTCATGCTGTTGCTACTGCTACTATATATCAATCAATGTGATAACTCTATATCCATATAATCTTTGTCATCCTAAAGCAATAAGGTCATGCATGCATTGTTCATTTGTAGACTCATGTATCTAGGTAAATGTGTCTGACTACATAATGATATAAATCTATATCATTTATTATTAAAAAAATTTATATTTCAATAGTTATTATGTGATTCGGTATTAAAGACTTATCAATCCAGCCAAAAGTGCTCCTAAACGATCTATGTATCTCCGTGTGACTCTATAATACCAGTCATAATAATTGACAGAGACCATACTGGGCAAGGTGTCATTGTGCTCAATCTAAACAAGTCTGTGCCATCTATCCTCCCACTTTGCTATGTAGCTCATATGCTTCATTGCCCAATCCTTGTTTGGCTTTCCTTTCAGATTTATCTTGTGTATGTTATTTGGATCTATATCAAAGTTCGATCGTATTTACTGGGTCCCATTGAACTGTTGTGTAACCCTATCTGGAAGATGATACTCTACTACATGAAAACATATCATAGGTACACGAGCCATCCATAAACCATCCCCTTCCCTACATACATCTAGTAATGATTGTATGATCTCAAGAGTATATGGTGTCTAACAAATCTGTAGAAGATAAAAATATCTTAGTATACTATATAAAAGGATTATATTAAAGTAATTACAAGTTTATAGTACCTTTGTGGGCTTCTATCAATTGAGCATCTCTCTATATATGCGTAAAACATGCATGGGAGTCTGTTTGATGTCAAATACATCATCCTATCTACATGCTAATGGACCTTAAGGTGTAGTATGCATCTAAGTCCTAATGGATACTAGATGTGGGAATCTATTCCATGCCCATATCTATAGAAGAATAGTTACACCTCCTGTCTTTGATGTCTCTGGATGTGCTGCTTGGCACAAATACCTATATAACCATGCTAGACGGACAGATCCCTAGCTATAGCTACATATCATCCAGATGGTAGGAACATCAAATGAACTAACGATCCCGATGTATCAGAAAATATTACATGACCTATCAAAAATAGAATATAGGATCAAGCATTTGTATATTGACCTTTTAAAGTAAAACTATTTAAAGAGAAACAAGATGATTGTAATTACTATTAATAATAGCATATATGCTCTGGTATGTCTCTATGTCAATGTCTCATTAGCTCCCGATGGTGGACATGTTAGTAAAAGTGTCTTCAACTAAGTCCCCTTCAATCTTTTTCCCTTTATGCTATCATCATCTAGCCTAGCTCCCAATAGGCGCATGCATAAGTCTGGCCAATCATGTGATGCGTCGCCTGTGGCTGCTTTGCTACCTATAGGCAAACCAAACTACATCCATATATCTTGTACCATCAATCCAACCTCCCTATGTGTCATATGGAATATATGGGGCTCCAGTCTCCATCTCTCAATCAGTGCTGTAATTAGAGCCTAATCAAGCTGAATAACTGGGAAACGTGCTACTCCATCAAATCTAGACTACTGTAAGTATAGATATATCCTAAGATATTATACATCACACATGTCATCAACGCTCTTCAAGGATGCCTCTCGTCTATGACATAGAATCAAACTAGTTTCCTGCAAAAATTAATTATACTAGATTTGAACAAATAAGATTAGTAATATTAATATATCATATAGTGAACTTACATACCTCTCCCATCCATATAGACTTTAATCTATATGAATCCTGCTATGCCAAAATTGATTTGTTGCAGGTCCAAGGTCCATCTGCATACAATTTAAACAATAGTAATAATATGTGAGATTTTTATAGAATTGTTTAAAAGATATTAGATATATTATATATTAAAACACTTATATTCAAGCAAAACAATAAAAAAGTCTAGATTTTTTACCCTTACTCCTTTCTACTTCTTTGGACATGTTCTTATGTTGTGTCCTTTCTTTATACATTTGATGCAACAATTTTTTGTTGGTTTGTCTTTTAGATCCATCTCATTGTGATATCTCCTTGTTCTCGATCTTCCCTTTTCTCTTGCCTTACTGTATTATGGATGGATAATGGCATTCATTTGTATCTATCCATGTATGTCTATCCCCTAAAGGTTGTAAAGTACTCCCATAGCAAACAAGTTGGTTTTCCCATCGAAACAATTTATCAATTTTATGCATAGAATCCATTTTCATATGAGCCATGGCTGCAAAGGCATGTGAATATGGTATTTTGAAGGCTGCTATTTGTTACAGCTACATGTGTTCCTTAATATATTTGCTTGATAATAGTGACTACCTTTTCTCCCATAATCCATCATATATACTCTTGATTGCACCTCAAATATTCCATACATTCTATTAAATATAATTATTTATATCGTGTAGATGCTCCTCTCTACTTTTCTATTTTCACTATTACCCATTTAAGGTAAGCTTGACCTTTTTGTATTGCTTTATGTGCTTTATCTAGTCTTTTTTGAAAGTATCTTACACAATTGTAGAAGATTTTTAGAACAAGTGTCGGTAGTTGCAAAAATCTTGCACTTCGTATAACTACATTGTAACTTTCACTAAGATTTGCGGTCATTTGACTATGTCTATATCCCCCATCATATGCCCGTGTCCACTGACCATTGCTCAATGGGAATGTTTTCAAAATATCTAGAAGCATTTGCATTCCTTTTTCTTATCTCTTCCATATAGAAGATGAACTTCCTTTCTGGTGTCTGCAAACCTATTGCTATCACTAGTTTCTTCAGATAATGATTTTTAAATTTAGTGTTGAAGTTGCTGGCAACATGTCTTATACATAGCCTCTATTGTGCAAATGGTGGTTGTCATCCAACATTTTTATCTTTCAAGACTTGTGTTATACCCGTTTGACGGTCTGATATTAGACACAGTGTTTGGCCATCATCACACAATCCTTCACGACATCCTTTCAGTTTTTTCAAGAAGTAAGACCATGTAGCATCGGATTCCTTATCAACTATTCAAACATTAGGATGATTATATGATTCGAACCATCCATACAACATGCAATTAACAAGCTATGTAGATACTTGCCATATAAAAATGTTCCATTAATACTAATGACCGGTTTGCACTATTTAGATCCCTTTAAGCATGGCCCGAATGCCAAAATAATCTTCCAAGTATTGCGTCATTTCCCATGTTAGTTGGTTATATTTGCCAAGCTATGTACATGGATTGGTTCTCTTTATAGTGCTTATCAATTTAGGCAATTCACCATATGATTCATCTCAATTTCCATACACACTCTCAATCACTATTCATTCCCCACCCCCCCTCCCCCCCAAATTTTCCTTGTTGATATTACATACGCATAAGATTCCTCAGTTTGCTCTCTTAGGGTACTAATCTTCACATCTGGGTTATTTCTTACTTGACCTTGAAAAGATTGGCTCATGAAGGTCTGGTCGACCTGTGGATGGTCCATTCTAAGTTTTCTATTTGTGCACGTGTGTGGACCTACAGCAATTGTAATAACAAAGTTAATATCCCATCGCTTTTGACATGTGCGAATTCTTTATTTGCAATTGCATTTATTCTTCTCTTCACATACATCATTCCATAGTATCTTATCTAATTCAGTAACTATAAAGTTGTAGTGATTCTTGATGTACCACATTTTCATTATATATACCAAGTCTGCTTTTGTTTAGACTACATTCCTACTTTCAACTCATCACCAAAGTATACATCTTTAGAATGAAGAAAGTCTTCTTCATATGACAAGTAACTATCACCAACTTCCATGTTACTAAGAAATGGGATATGATCTTGGAATGACATTTCACTAATTGCTTGTTCTTTAGAGGACTAGTCACCAGAGTATTTGATTTGACAGTTTCTGGTGTCTTGTAGCTCGTTTTCATCATCTGATGTATCAACATTAAAGGGTATTTCTTGCTCATCTTTTGAGTCACCCTCGCTTATCAAATCACCATTAGAATCAGTGTCATTTAAGGCCTTGTCAATTTCTTTCTCTAAATCATCTCCAATATTTAGACTTTCCCCACTTTCCATGTTCGTTGGAGCAATTCTACTCTTGCACTTGTGGAATTTGAGGTGTAGTGATATGATGCAAGATAGTTTGCTCCTAAGGCAAGATGTTTTTCTCTTGAGGCATGTCACCATTGTCTTTTACTCTAACAGAAAGACGCCGAAGGCATGTCAAATCGAATGCATTAGTAATATCAATCAAAGCTTCCAGATCATCATCATTTCGTATATCTTTTAGTGTGAATTCTTTTGGTCCTGATGCATAAACTGCTATCTGTCTATGAAACATCTCTACGGTTTTTGTAGTAGGATCAATATCCAACAATGCACATATCATCCTAAGGAACTCTGAATAATTAGTACTAGCCTTTACTTTCATATTACTCACTAGCCCTCTATCATAACCCAACCCTTCTTGATCTTTTAAGATCTTTCCATTGGTGTAAACAAAAATTCTGACATAATCTATCAATTTATTTGTTCATTAACATCAGCTAGTTAGGTTTCATCATAAAAAAAATTGTGACTTAGTTAATATGCATTTACTCGTAATTGGATTGTCTATATTCTTTACTTAAGTTTCTTCTAACTTGCCTAACTCCATTAAAACTATTAATAGTAACTCAATTAAACACGTATAGTAGCATAGAACTAAAATGTAGGTTGATAAATCTAGTTGACTTTCTTCATTCAAGTTTTAATAGTCTAAAGTGATCAATTAATCATGTCATGAAAGAGTTTTGGAAGAACTACATGGAGTGGCCTGTTATCTTGTTAATTATAACTTGTCTATAATTGATCAGTCAATACTTATTATCCTAAATACCGTAGCAAACTAAATTGATTTGTCATACACTAGGCAGATCATCGATAGCTAAGTCTTGTCAGGAATGGGTGTTGAATTATCACATCAAAGTTTTGTGGAAATTCACATGGACCTAAAGGATCCAATTCCTGGAATTGATTAGGTAGAGTCTCCAATCAGAAGTAGCAATTATCAATGAAAAATTTAAATTGGGCCAAATTGCACCTTTCTTAACCAGTCATTTGTCAAAGACTAACTTAGCAACAACAATATAACAGCAACAATAACAATATATAATATGTACTAATTAAAAATAATGAACACAAACAAAGGAGATTTAAACCTACAATGTAGCTTGATAAATTCACCGAATAGTTGATGATGATGGCTTTCAAGCTAAATTTGACTAAAGAGAATCCCGAATCTGGTGCAATTTTCATTAAGTAATTTCGTCGAATAGATTATATGCAACATAATTTTACAATTAAATTGAACATAAAAGTTTGATTTTAGTTAAATTAACATACCTTGATAATTGACGAAGCCTTTTTGACTGATTTTCGTTAATCGAATTGAAATTTAAAACCTTAGAATTGAAATTTGCTTTTCGTAGCAAGAAGAACTTGAGAGTGTTTGTGAATGGAGTGTCTGAGTGCGTGAATGGAAGAAACAAGGATCGACTATATAAGTGAGCATGAATCGCATTTAAGACTAGCGATTCATCGAACTTAACACATCATTTTGTGGTATAGTATTAATGAAATGCATCTATAAAACACGTTTTACAATGAATCCCCTTTTAATATGTGTTTCCCTTTCATGAATTGTCCCTTTTATATGCGCTTCACTTTTGTGAATCGCTCCTTTTAAATGTGTTTCAATTCAACACCAAAGTTTGGATGCGTGTGTCGATGAATCCCCCTTTAATATGTGTTTCACTAGTGAATCGCCCCTTTTATATGCGTTTCACTTTTGTGAATCGCTCCTTTTACGTGCATTTTAGTTCAACACACCAAATTTTGGACATGTACATTGATGAATCGCTGGTTTAAAATGCATTTCACTTGGGAATGAAGGTGGAATGTCTGTCTAAGATGCGATTGATTTTCAAATAAATTGCACTTTCTATCGACGTTTCTTATTTGACCGAAATTTTGAATCTATATGTTGATGAATAGTCGGCTTAAAATATGTTTCACTTTAATTTAACCTAAGTCACCCTTCTCAGATGCAATTTGACGATGTAGACTTTCACTCAGTCGCATCTTTTAAAGGTGCTTATTTTGTTAAAATGTAAATTGTGTTTCTAACATGCAATTTTGTGATAGCAATTTGGTAGTTAATTTCATGTCTTTTTTATTTTTATAATTTTTTTAGAAAATGGGTAAATACATGTTTCACCTACCTAAACATCTCTTTTAAAAAAAATTAGATCATATATTTTCCAACCAACTTAGTTCATATATAAAATGACAGCGTCTTACTTAGTCTTGAAAAAAAAATCTATATTATATATATATAACTTAAAAACCTAAAAAATGGTAATTCATCTAAAATGATCATTTGAAAATGATTTAGATTATTGCTTTTCCTTCTTTGTTTCGTTACTATTTTCAATTTCTAAACCCCTTAGTTCGAGTTAATGATGTCTATTATTGATGTAAAAGAAAATTACTAAAATAAAGTTCAAATTAAAAAAATTACCAAAATCCATTACAAAATCTTATGTAATAAAAAAATATATAATTTTTCTATATAAATCACATGAAGAAGACAAGATATAATATTTGAATACCATTCCAATATCTCATTTAAATATAATGCGATACTCTATCCATAACTTTTTTTTTCAAACTTTCCTTAGATAAAATTGTGCCAAGTCTTTATTAGAGACTTCTAAGGAAGTCATGATCGGGTAATGTCACGCCCCGAGAGTACTCTAGTGGAAGTAGACAAGTCACACTTGAATACCATCACTAGATTACTTTCAGAGAGTGACATGTTTTCCAAAATAACAGGATCTTTTAGTTGCTTCGATAAGAAATGATAAATACATGTAAGAAATAAATTAGTAATTAACTGCTATCTTACTCATAATGTATCACAGATTATTACAAACTAAGTAGTCCTCTTGTAATTCATAATTGATAAAGTAGCACTAGCTAATCTATTTTAGGAAAATATAACCATTAATCCCAAGTAGAACCATAGGCTTCCAGTTCTTAAGGCCTTACCGGAGCCATGTTCCTGGAAGTGACTAACCAGGATCGAAGTGTAAACCTGAAAAGACTTTTGGAGTATGAGCAAAACCATGACTCAGTGAATAACCAGACATATTACACATCAAACAAGTTATTAACAAATCATATGTAATGCAATCACTCAATCATATGCTCAAATACAAGCTTAGATGATCTAGAACCCAAACAGGAAAAAGATTTACGCCCTTAGGGTTGAAGAACATTTACTTTATGACCCACCTACCCAGGAGAGACTAAGTTTACAGGAAAATCAACGATTTCTCGTTTTAGGGTCATTACTTTAAATTTAACAACAGTTTTAACTGACCATTTCCTGTATCTATCCTTAGAAACTCTCTAAGTATTAATCATTTCAAAGTGATACTACGGGCAGCGTTCTTCATTGCCACATAGTTCCATAGAACCAACGGAACAAAAAAAAATCTTGGAAGAACTAACACTTTAGAAAAACCAAGCGTCAATAGAGAACTGAAATATTAATACGTAGCAGGCTGTCACCCGTTTGTATATGCAATAATGCAGTACGTGCAGTGCATGACCAGATTATTTTAATAAGTTAATATCTCTTATTCAATTTCATGGTGATCATACATTACACACAATCATCATCATACTACTTCACATCATCATACCATTGTATTATCACTTTTGTAATGGTAGATTAGCAATCATACAATCAGATCACAACACATTTCCATCAAAACATTCATTCTATTATTACTGTCTTTGCATTATATATTCAGCTATTTACAAGCACAAACAGTATAATATGACTGAATTACTCACCCGCTCACGGTGACTTAATTGTAATAATCCGCCGGAATATCCTCTATAGTATCAAAGTCACCTATTGAGATGAATAAAGTATTCATCAATATAATATAGATTATATAACTAAACTCCTATACGTGTCTAGTGTCATAAATTGATATTTATCAAGTTTTGTAGTGATTAATACTAATTTTATGTTATTCTATACCTAACTCATTATAGTAAATCATATTCATTTATTATTACTTAATGTCGTCATGTTTCTTCTAATATATTTTGTATAATTATTTTTTCATTTTTAGAAGTCATATTATTCGTAAATTTAGCTTATTTCAATTTCCATTCTTACCTATTTTATCTACATAGAACAAATATTTGATTATTTATAGTTGTTATTAACACTTAATATTTTCCTATAATTCTAGGGTTTTAAAAAAATATCAAATATTAATCAAATTATTATTCTAAGTATTTGTATTTATTTTTCTATTTAGTAAGTTCTGTTTTATTATATAAGTATATATAATATAATTATAATTATTATATAATTCTTCGTTCGTGAAATATAGATTATATATAAGGAAAACATGTTTGTACGCTGGCTTTTATGCTACCGGTGTTGAAACCCAGGTACTGGCATTCTTATGTCTTACATAATATTTCGTATCAGCTGCATTGCCTTGTAAGCCGCCAGCTTTCCCATGTACGCCGGACTGTACGCTACCGGCGTATAACCCCAAATAGCCGGCATTCATTTATGTTACGTGAAAATAAGTTTTACGTAGCTCTGTTTCAGTGTAAATCGTCTCTACACCGCCGGCCTACCCTTGTAAGCCGCCGGCGTTGAACGTTTACACTGCCGGCTCATGGACAGTGATGACACTATTCATCATCTTCTCTGATGAAACAATTCATATTTCTTAAATTTTCTACGTTAAAAACATCCTTAAACCATTCCTAAGTGTTTTTATAGCATGTATATATACATACATCAACTCCTAACGCATCTACAAGTATGTAATCTTAAATTTTGAATCTAAAAAAGTATAACTAGGATTTTCGAATTTTACCTTGTTCAAGCTCGTTTGGCGGAATTTGAAGTTTGTTCTTGAGTTGATAATGATCATATGATCATCAGAAGTTAGTTTCAATCCTTGTTTTTAACAAATAACAAGTTTAGTTACATCAACTTAGCTTGTGATGGTTTTCAAGCGTTTTTCGTGCTAGTTTTTCTTCTAATTTGAACTAGAATGATTTGAGCGGTTTGATTTCTGTTTTTAGGTTGTTTTGGCTATTGATTAAGAGTAGTTTTAATCTGGAAATTTCGAGAAAAGGTTGTGATTGTTTGTTTGTTCATTAAGAGACTTAAACATATATATATATATATATATATATATATATAGAAGGAAGAAGAAGGAGCTTGTTGGTCCATTTCCTTCATTGCTTTGATCCGAATTTCCTCCAAGTTGGGCACTGCTTTGTCACTAGTTTTTCTGTCATTAACAAGGAAGACTTGTTGGCAATATTTAATTGGTTTAAGAGTTGATTTTGTTGACTTATTAAGCATTATTTGAGCACAAATACGGTTCTCACATTCCAAGGAGATCCAAGCCATTCATTCTAACAATTTACAGCCGAAAAATACAACAATTATTATATAATAATATTAGTTAGTTAATTATCTTAGTTTTAGGATAGTTTAATAAGTTGTACGGGTACAAATTAGCTAATATTTGAGAGTTTTTGTAAAAAAATATTTTTATAGAATTCTACAAAATGTTTAGTTTATCAAACAATACAACTTTAAGTTCTAAATTTACATGATTAGTTGTTTTTAGAATTTTATCTTCCGCGATTAGGGTTTCCTAAACCCATTGGGTCAATTTTTGTTTTAGGCTCTAATAGCTTAAGAAAACCCTAATTAGAACAATTGTGTGATTCAATTATTTATTTGAAGTCTAGATCTTTAGTTATACATCTGTTTATGTTTTTATTATGTATTTATAATTCTAATGGATTATCTATAGGTTATCGTTTCCTATCTATAACGTAGTTGGTTAATTACTCGGTATCACTTTTGATATATAAGCTAAATTATCTATATATCTTTGGTTTTAGATACCTACTAAGAAATCTTATTAGTAGAGTTTAATACTATCTAAAAATCTTTAATTTAGGGTTTAAATCCATGTATAGGTTCATTACTACCCATTGTTTTAGTCTCAAATCATTATTGAGTTCAAAAGTAGTCATTTAATCTGTATATTTATATTTTTCTATTTAATCTATTTGTATGACAAGTGTCGGGATTTGAAAATTTAGTTTTCCTTTAATCATATCTTGAATTATCAATTCAAGATACGAAATCTCGTTTTTTGTATCAATTAAGGTCAAATAAATTCTTTATTTGACTTTTAGATTCTAATCTAGCCAAATTCAAGTCATTGATCTATTTTTAGGTTTTTATTGGATTCTAAGTTTACTAACTAGTTCATAAATACTACTTTAAAGCCGTATACTAATGTAGAAAATTTCCGGGGTTTACAGGTAAACCAGTAAAAAAGTGACCTACGGCACCTACAACTTCCTTACTGGGCTATTAATTATAAATGTTGTAAGTCAGTAAGAAAGTTGCAGGTGTCGTAGGTCAATAGATTACAAACGTTGTAGGTCAAGTAACAAAGTTATAGGTATAGTATGTCATGTAATTTTTGATAAGTTGTAGATTAAGTGAAGAAGTCGTAGGCTTGGTAGATCATGTTATTTTTGAAAAGTTGTAGGTAAAGTAATAGAGTCGTAGGTGTGGTAGGTCATGTTATTTTCTATAAGTTGTAAGTCAAGTAAAAGAGTCGTAGGTGTCGTAGGTCATGTAATTTTTGATAAGTTGTAGGTCAAGTATAAAAGTCGCAGGTGTAGTAGGTCATGGCATTTTCGATAGGTTGTAGGCCAAATAACAAAGTCGTAGGTTTGGTAGGTCATATTATATTTGCAAGGTTGTAGTTTAAGTGAAATAGTCTTAAGTGTGGTAGGTCATGTTATTTTCTAAGAGTTGTAGGTCAAGTAAAAGTATCAGAGGTCATGTAATTTTTTATAAGTTGTAAGTCAAGTATAAGAGTCGTAGGTTGGTAGGTCATGTCATTTTCGATATATTGTAGGCCAAGTAACAAAGTTGTAGGTTTGGTGGGTTATGTTATATTCGTAGTGTTGTAGGTCAAGTGAAATAGTCGTAGGTATGATAGGTCATGTTATTTTCGATAAGTTGTAAGTAAAGTAATAGAGTCATAAGTGTGATAAGTAATGTTATTTTCTATGAGTTGCAGGTCAAGTAAAAGAGTTGTGGATATTGTAGGTCATGTAATTTTTTATAAGTTGTAGGTCAAGTACAAGAGTCGTAGGTTGGTAGGTCATGTCATTTTCGATAAGTTGTAGGCCATATAAAAAAGTTGTAGTTTTGATAGGTCATGTTATATTCGTAAGGTTGTAGGTCAAGTGATATAGTCATACGTATAGTAGGTTATGTTATTTTCGATAAGTTGTAGGTAAAGTAATAGAGTTATAGGTGTGGTAAGTCATATTAATTTCTATGAGTTATAGGTCAAGTAAAAGTTTCGTAGGTGTCGTAGGTCATGTAATTTTGATTAGTTGTAGGTTAAGTATAAGAGTCGTAGGTGTGGTAGGTCAAGTCATTTTTGATATGTTGTAGGCCAAGAAACAAAGTCGTAGGTTTGACAGGTCATGTTATATTTGTAGAGTTGTAGGTCAAGTGAAATAGTCGTAGGTATTGTAGGTCATGTTTTTATAGATAAGTTGTAGGTAAAGTAATAGATTCGTAGGTGTGGTAAGTCACGTTATTTTCTATGAGTTGTAAGTTAAGTAAAGGTGTCGTAAATGTCATAGGTCATGTAATTTTTTATAAGTTATAGGTCGAGGATAAGAGTAGTAGGTGTAGTAGGTCAAGTCATTTTCGATACGTTGTAGGCCAAGTAATAGAGTCGTAGATTTAGTAGGTTATGTTTTATATGTAGAGTTATAGGTCAAGTGAAATAGTGGTAGGTGTAGTAGGTCATGTTATTTTCCATAAGTTGTAGGTAAAGTAATAGAGTCGTAGGTTTAATAGGTCATGTTATTTTCTATGAATTGTATGTCAAGTAAAAGTTTCGTAGGTGTTGTAGGTCATGTAATTTTTGATAAGTTGTAGGTCAAGTATAACAGTTGTAGGTGTGGTAAATCAAGTCATTTTTGATACGTTGTAGGCCAAGTAACAAAGTCATAGGTCTAGTGGGTCATGTTATATTCGTAGTGTTGTAGGTCAAGTAAAATAGTCGTAGGTGTGATAGGTCATGTTATTTTCAATAAGTTGTAGGTAAAGTAATAGAGTCATAAGTGTGATAAATCATGTTATTTTCTATGAGTTGTAGGTTAAGTAAAAGAGTCGTAGATCATGTAATGTTTGATAAGTTGTAGGTCAAGTATAAGAGTCGTAGGTTAGTAAGTCATGTCATTTTCGATAAGTCGTAGGACATATAAAAAAGTCGTAGCTTTGGTAGTTCATATTATATTCATAAGGTTGTAGGTCAGGTGATATAGTCGTAGGTATAGTAGGTTATGTTATTTTCGATAAGTTGTAGGTAAAGTAATAGAGTCATAGGTGTGATAGGTCAGTTGTAGGTTAAGTAAAAGTTTCGTAGGTATCGTAGGTCATGTAATTTTTTATAAGTTGTAGGTCAAGTACAAGAGTTGTGGGTTGGTAAGTCATGTCATTTTTTATACGTTATATGCCATGTAAAAAAGTCGTAGGTTTGGTAGGTCATGTTATATTCGTAAGGTTGTAGGTAAAGTGATATCGTCGTAGGTATAGTAGGTTATGTTATTTTTAATAAGTTGTGGGTAAAGTAATAAAGTCATAGGTGTGGTAGGTCATGTTAATTTCTATGAGTTGTAGGTTAATTAAAAGTTTCGTAGGTGTTGTAGGTCATGTAATTTTTTATAAGTTGTAGGTCAAGTATATAAGTCATAGGTTTGGTAGGTCAAGTAATTTTCAATACGTATTGAAAATGAAATAGTGGTAGGTGTAGGTCAAGTGATTTAGTAGGTCATGTTATATACATAGACTTTTAGGTCAAGTGAAATAATGGTAAGTGTAGTAGGTCAAGTCATTTTCGATACGTATCGAAAATGAAATAGTGGTAGGTGTAGGTCAAGTGATTTAGTAGGTCATGTTATATACATAGACTTTTAGGTCAAGTGAAATAATGGTAAGTGTAGTAGGTCAAGTCATTTTCGATACGTATCGAAAATGAAATAGTGGTAGGTGTAGGTCAAGTGATTTAGTAGGTCATGTTATATACGTAGACTTTTAGGTCAAGTGAAATAGTGGTAGGTGTAGTAGATCATCTTATTTTCGATAAGTTGTAGGTAAAGTAATACAGTCATAGGTATGGTAGGTCATGTTATTTTCTATTAGTTATAGGTCAAGTAAAAGTTTCGTAGGTGTCGTAGGCCCATGTAATTTTGATAAGTTGTAGGGTAAGTATAAGAGTCGTAGGTGTGGTAGGTCAAGTCATTTCGATACGTTGTAGGCCAAGTAACAAAGTCGTTGGTTTGGCAGGTCATGTTATATTCGTAGAGTTGTAGGTCAAGTGAAATAGTTGTAGGTGTTGTAGGTCATGTTTTTATAGATAAGTTGTAGGTAAAGTAATAGAGTTGTAGGTGTGGTAGATCACGTTATTTTCTATGAGCTGTAAGTCAAGTAAAAGTGTCATAGATGTCGTAGGTCATGTAATTTTTGATAAGTTATAGGTCAAGTATAAGAGTCGTAGGTATAGTAGGTCAAGTCATTTTCGATACGTTGTAGGCTAAATAATAGTCTTAGATTTTGATAGGTTATGTTATATACGTAGAGCTATAGGTTAAGTGAAATAGTGGTAGAATAGTAGGTTATGTTATTTTCCATAAGTTGTAGGTAAAGTAATAAAGTCGTAGGTATAGTAGGTCATGTTATTTTTTATGAATTGTATGTCAAGTAAAAGTTTCGTAGGTGTCGTAGGTCATGTAATTTTTTATAAGTTATAGGTGAATTATAATAGTCATAGGTGTGGTAGGTCAAGTCTTGTAGGCCAAGTAACAAAGTCGTAGGTTTGGTAAGTCATGTTATATTCATAGAGTTGTAGGTCAAGTGAAATAGTCGTAGGTGTGGTAGGTCATGTTATTATCGATAAGTTGTAGGTAAAGTAATAGAGTCGTAGATATGGTAGGTCATTTTATTTTTTATGAATTGTAGGTCAAGTAAGAGTTTCGTAGGTGTCGTAGGTCATGTAATTTTTGATAAATTGTAAGTCAAGTATAAGAGTCGTAGACTTGACAGGTCAAGTCATTTTTGATACGTTGTAGGCCAAGTAATAGAGTCGTAGGTTTAGTAGGTCATGTTATATACGTAGAGTTGTAGGTCAAGTGAAAAAGTGGTAGGTGTAGTAGGTCATGTTATTTTCGATAAGTTATAGGTAAAGTAATAGAGTCGTAGGTATAGTAATAGAGTTGTAGGTGTGGTAGGTCATATTATTTTCTATGAGTTGTAGGTCAAGTAAAAGTTTCTTAGGTGTCATAGATCATGTACTTTTTGATAAGTTGTAGGTCAAGTATAAGAGTCGTAGGTATGATAAGTCAAGTCATTTTCGATATGTTGTAGGCCAAGTAACAGAGTCTAGGTTTGGTAGGTCATGTTATATATGTAGAGTTGTAAGTCAAGTGAAATAGTTGTAGATATGCTAGGTAATGCTATTTTCAATAAGTTGTAGGTAAAGAAAAGATTCGTCGGTGGTAGGTCATGTTTTTTTTTTATATGTTGTAGGTCAAGTATAAGAGCTATAGGCTTGGTAGGTCATGTTGTTTTCAATATTTGTAGGCCATGTAACAAAGTGGTAGGTCTTGTCATTTTATTTTCGTAGAGTTATAGGTCAAGTGAAAGAGTCATAGGTTGGTCGATAATTTTATTTTCGATAAGTTATAGGTAAAGTAATAGAGTCGTAGGTGATGTAGGTCATGTTATTTTCTATGTGTTGTAGGTCAAGTAAAAGAGTCGTAGGCGTCATAAGTTATGTAAGTTTTTATAAGTTATAGGTCATGTATGAAAGTCATAAGTGTGGTAGGTCATGTCATTTTCGATAAGTTTTAGGCCATGTAACAAAGTGGTAGGTGAAGTCATGTAATATTCGTGGAGTTGTAGGTCAGGTAACATAGTCGTAGGTGTTGTAGGTCATGTAATTTTCTATCAGTTGTAGGTTAAGTAACAGAGTTGTAGGTATGATAGGTCATTTTATTTTGGATAAGTTGTAGGTAATGTAAAAGAGTTGTAAGTTTGGTAGGTCATTTTATATTCTTAGAGTTATAGGTCAAGTGAAATAATCGTAGGTATGGTAGGTGATGTTATTTTCATTAAGTTGTAGGTCATGTAATAGAGTCATAAGTGTTAAGGTGATGTAATTTCGATATGTTGTAGCTCAACTAACAGAGTCGTAGGTTTTGGTAGGTTATGTTATTTTCTTAATCATGTAGGTCAAGTTATAAAGTTGTTGGTGTGCTAGGTCTTTCAATTTTCTGTATTTTGTAGGTCATGTAACATAGTTATAGGTTGGTTGGTCACGTTATTTTTCCTAAGTTGTAGGTCATTTATAAAAGTTATAGGTGTTTTAAGTCATGCATTGATTGAAATTTGCAGGTCACTAAAGATTGTTGTAGGTCATCTAAGTAAAGTCATAGGTGTTGCAGGTATTGCTACGTTTTATAAAGGGGTAGGATCCATTTAAATTTGTAAGAGTGGTGTGTGTTTTTATGTTTCTTATGTGGTAGCTCAACTTTCACCATTTGGTTTTTGTCTCTTATTTTTCAACTATCTTATTTTATGCCTGGTGGCCACGTGGTTTTTTTAATCGTAATCTCCTCGATTAGTCGTAATATCTTCGGTGGGGACTATTTCGTGTTATTTTATCGGTATAAAATTTCTGCATCGTCGGCTTTACTCTTTACAAAAGATTTGCTACTTACGCAGGCTTCAAGATAGTGTCTTCTTCGGCTAAAAAAAGGGAAAAACTGTGTCGTAGGTATCAAACCAAGAATGTTGTCGCCGAGAAATATATTCAAGGGAAAGAGCTTCGACAACGGTGGAAGTAGTTAAAGTCGGAATCTTATTATTAGTACAATGGAAAGTGCTATGCAAGAAATGATGTTCAATGATAGGGATGTCACCATGTATAAGTATTTAACGGTAGCAGATGTCACACCCCGAAGGGTACCCTAAACGTGGCAGTTCATTGTACATATATTAAAGCCTAAGAATGACCACCTCAGTCGTGCGAAGGCTTCCATACTATGTACAAGGCGTCTAACACATAAAGGAGACACATCGGAATGATACATTTTATATTGATACAGTTGAGTAATTTGTAAAGGAAATATAATCCACTAACTTTCGATACAAATAACTATACTTCATATATGAATCACTACACTTCAAAATACAAATCATTCAACTCCAATTACATTCATCCGCAGACTTCCCTACATAAACTATTACATGATAATCACAAACTAGCTGATAACTTCAAACATTCGTATTCTTTGCCCAAATCCCGGAGTCATTCCGGGCTCCAATCAATTTGGTCCCCACTTTGCATTCTTGAGATAACCTGTTTATTTAAACAACTATTGGGGTATAAGCTACACTAGTTTAGTGAGAATTTCCTTAATTTTGTACCATAACAAGCAAGTTATAATCAATTATATGCTATGCATGAGCAAACACGTGAGCAAGCAATTATGCATGGGTATCCGGAATCCACACACAGAACGGATTTACGCTCTCCGTATCTTGGGTTAGGAATGGTATTGAGTCTATACGACCGCATCTAGTCCTCAAGCCCTCGGCTCTTAGCACTCGACTCGGCTAGGCTCATCCAAGGAATGCATCCACATGCGCCTTAGTACCTCTGAATGAGCTCTGGCACTAGGCTTGTTATCCAAACGAGGCATCAACGGACCATACCGATCAACCTGCATAGGAGTAGCATGCTACCAAATGTAATATGTCCGATGCGATGCATGACCAATTTAATTTTTGCTTAGGTCAAAAATATTTATACATTCTTTAGAGTGACCAACCAATATCACACACATAACAGAAATAATATGAACAGTGCAGTTATCCAATCGAATTGTGGTTTCGATATGCTTTAGTATTCTTCAGCATACATTCATCACAGTCTCATCATATATCCCATCCCCATTCATATCGATTTTTATCTTGTACCTATAATTCTAATGCAACTAGCTACAAGCACAAACAAGATAACAAAATAAGGAGAAAACTTACTCGGCCATTGGATCACCGGTCTTCTAGTACAAGTAATTCGATGGTAGGGAATCGTCAATATCGGGTCACCTAAAAAGGAAGAAATACTCTAATAAGTATTTCAACTCTAACTAATTCAAACGATTTTATACTGACTATCAAATTCGTAATTCTCGTCCTAAGCAGGAATTCCAACTTAAAACGGCCATAACTTGGTCATTTTAACTCGAAATCTCGCAAATTATATATCGATTTCTATCTACTTTGAAAGATCTATATAATCCTAATATTATTTTCAAGTTTTGAAAAATTTAGGTCTCGGAACAGAGGGATCAGATCTGATCAATAACGGTTTCCGATTCCGAAAAATAGTTTTGTAAATGTTTGTAATGTTCCTACTATATAAATTAGCTATACATGCAATATGAGTGATTCCCTAACATGAGTGACATGAGATGAGCTTAATGTATGCATGATCTTGATGATTCTTGCTAAAAGAAAATTTTATAATGCCTTATATTACAAGACTTCAAGGATAACTACTTTTAAGAATACTAGTTTCCTAACTTTGATTATTTCCATTTGTTTTGGATTTATTACTTAGGAAAATATAATTATTTTTGTTAAAATTGAGTCTCCATTATATCCATTACTTATGACCTTTATTTCTACATAAAAATTTTCATTTTGCACTTTGTAAACATGTTTTCAAATGGGGTTGATTCCAAAATCCGAATTTGGCAAAAATTGGTTCTTGAGTGATTCCTTTAAGTAAAAAAAATCATTTGATATTTAGAAAATTAGGGTTCAATCATACATAACCACTAAGGACTTCATTTTTACACAAAAATTTACATTTTACACTTTACAAATATGTTTTACAATATGATTTACTCAAAAATCCAAATTTTAGAAAATCCACTTTTTGAATGATTCTTTTAGGAAAAACTTCTTTAAAGCATTAAAATTTAAGGCTTTACTATATCAATTATCTAAGGACTTCATTTAACACATAAAACTTGCAATTTGAGCTCAAATACTAAGTAATTACATATGCATCATCTCAAATTACGAATTTGACAATTTGATCACTAACTCAAAATTTTCCATTTTAATTCCATTAACTCAAAATTTTCCATTTTAATTCCATTACTTGTTTTACACATCACTCATGCCTAAACTCATTTTAACTTGTAAAAATAATTCCTTAAAGATACCTATTACTTATACTCTTCATTTTTCACATAAAACATGAGTTTTGGAGTTGATAAATGGGTTTTAAAAATTGGTCTTGGTTGGGATCCGAATTTACAAAATTTATTTTTGGTCATATCTTTAGATAAAATCTATCCAAGCTTATAAAAATCCATTCCTTACATATCATATCTTAAGAGCTTTTCATTTCTTAAATGAAAACTCAATTTTTGAGTTGGAAAACATATTTTTAAAATATGCCTTGGCCAAAATCCGAAAATAAAATTTTTATTTTGAAAATAACTTTTGAAAATCACCTTTGATTTTTGTAGAAAGAAGTCTTGATGATATACATATATTAAGCCTTCATTTTCTTAAGTAAAAATTACATTTTGACACTTGGAAAGTGGTTTTCAAATAGGGGTTTTGCCAAAATACGAATTTCACAATTTTTTTCTAAGTTTAAATCTAAGATCTACACATAATATGAACATACACCTAAATAAAACCCATGAAAATAAACTTTAAACTCATAGATCTAAACTTTGCTCATCAAAATTTTTCATTTATGTTATCTATACCCTAAGCCCTTCATTTTAAATGAAAAATACAAATTTTGAAGTTGAAAAACAACTTTTCTAATTATGATTCCATTTTCATCCGAATTTTCAAAAATGATTTTTGAGGAAAATAAAATAGATCTTGAGTTTTCTAAAACATCCCTACTATCATCATGCCACTACAAGTCATCCATAAACATAAAACAAAGTCTAATGCATGTATGGACCTAAAACAACTAGATCTAGTCTTCTAAACTAGTTATAAGTGCATGAATACATGTGGATGATGGATCTATGTACAAATCATAAGAAATAACAAAAACAACAACTTAAATAACAAGATCTATGGCATAAACGAAAATCAAAACTACAAAAAGTTAGATCTACAATATATATCAACTTTAAACAAAAAAATAATTGTAATACAAGATAATAAAAGTGGAGAAAAGGAGTGTTTCATTTTTGGCATCATCATCCTAAGCTTTTAAGCTTATGGAAGGTCATTTGATGCATGAAACCTTCATTACACTTTACCTATATCACCTATGGAGGCTTTGAGATGAAGATTTGCTTAGAAATCTTCAAGAAATATGGGTGGAAGCTAATGGAAGAGATAGGCGCAGCTTATGTTCTTGAAGAAACAAGAACAAAAAGAAGAAAGAAAGAGAGGAAAATGAGAGAGAAAAGGCTAAGGAATGAAAGAGGGAAAGTGAGTAAATGAAGGAGAGAGAGAAAATGAGTGTTGTAATTGAATAAAAGAAGAAAAAAATAAAACAAAGGCAGAAAATGTGGGGGGGGTGGCGTGAATTGGGAGGGAGAGAGAGAGAGTGTTTTGTTGAATTTTGACTTGGAATTAAATTGTGTAATAAATGTGTATGTGTAGCTTCTTTAAGAATGATTAAAAGAAGGTTATTTTAATTAATTTTTGGAGTAATTCAAGAGTCAAGGCAGCCATAAAGAGGGTCAAAATCTACCATGAAGTGTGGAATAATGTGTAGAAAGATTGAAGTGAAAAGGAAATGATATATGTAAGGTGTACTTGAAGGTATGGGTTATAAAAGTACTTTCTTAATAAAATAAATAAATAAAATAAAATTATAAAATTTATTCCAAATGTTTGTAGCAGATTTTCATAATTAAAATTAAATAATTATTTGAATTATTTTAGTATTTTAACAATTATGTTACCGGTATGGTCAAAATACGCGAATATGGGCTATAAATAATATTTTTACAACCCGAAAAATTCTAAAAAATTATTTTATGAAAAAAAATATTTTTAAAATATTTTTAATTATTAAATTAATTTTATTTTATTTTTAGTATGGTCTTAAACAGAATCTGATCCCGTAAAGACCCAAAACGAACTAAATTTTAGAAAAACAAAATTTTCTATAACATATAAAATATTTATCTAAAAATATAAGGCTTTATAAGAATAATAAAATTTTGTAATGAAATAAAAATGAATAGTGCAAAAGACTAATCAATTGTCGTTAATAATAGAAATATGATAAAAAGGTTATAACTGTAACTTTTATAACTCGAAAAATTCTATAACTGATATATTTGGAAATCTTATGAAATTACGAGTCTAATGGTACTATTGGTATATTTTTATATCTCGAGCCCCGGGACACGTTTTTCGAAGTCCGAATCCAAACAAGTTCGAATTAGGTCAAAA
Organism: Combretum micranthum; assembly: GCA_024138025.1. Lineage (NCBI taxonomy): Eukaryota > Viridiplantae > Streptophyta > Magnoliopsida > Myrtales > Combretaceae > Combretum > Combretum micranthum. The sequence goes on from JAMXBD010000297.1 coordinate 372,896, forward strand.
ATTTACCAACCTGGTATTTTTAAACAAACTTATATTACTACGAGCTATTCTACACATTTAAACTACATCTCGGCCTCTAGGGTTAAGAGCGCTAGGTCGCCGGACTTAGACTATTGTATTCCACTTAGGGTTTCCGGATGATTTTTCGGTTTAGATCTTTGCCAAATTGGAAACTGGTATTTTATGTTTATACAACGTATTTACGTTGAGAAATTTATTTCACATTTCATTTTTTGTAAGTATTTAATATCTTTTAACGTTTTCAGAATTTTTGAATTGAGTTTTATTTCCGAAGGTCAATCATTATTTACTTTTTAATAGTTTGTTTTTGGGCTTTATATTACCCGATTTTATAAGTCGGAGTTAAATATGGAATTTTTCATACGTCGTGGTTTTGAATTTGAAGACCACTGTGTTCTTATTTTATTTTTAAAGATTTTCATTTCCTCAAGATTAAGAAGTTTCTGAATTCGTTCGTGTTTTTGGACTAATTGAAATTCGGTTTTAATTTGGAGTGATTTTTAGGGTTTATTTTCAAAGTTCATCTTGAAATTATTTACTGAAATTTTCTGGAGCTTACAGCGGATATGAAGGCATTCGTGTTTTCTTCACTTGAGGAAGTGGAAGATTTTTATAAAATGTATGCAATGTCGATGGGTTTTGATATCAGGCTACAAGACCAATGAAAGGTGATGGACGGTTCAATTACAATGCAAAGATGGGTTTCTGTTCAAGCAGGAACTTCAAGGGATGGTAATACACATGATACACCAGCATATAGATGATTGGTGATGCGGATCGATTGTCGTGCAATATTCAGAGTCCTTTTGGAGGGTAATGGACTGTAGAAGGTCAAAGACATAGTGACATATCATAATCACAAGCTAGTGCTACCGAAACACTCATTCTACTTAAAGGAAATAGGAATATCTCATTAGCTAATGAAGCACATATTAACATCCTCCACGAGACTGGCATCGCACCAAAACAAATAATAGAGCACCTAGTTAATTTGTTCAGTGGGTACAACAGAGTCAGATTCACTCAAGTAGACTTGAATAACTACATTTGGAATCAACGGGAGATGAATGTTGATGGAGGTGATGTTAATTCGGTGATTGCATATATGTCTGCAATGACCAAAGAAGATCCTGCATTTTTCTATCGAACAGAATTGCTAGAAGGGCGATTGGCACGTTTGATGTGGATTGACTCAAAGAGATGTGTAGACTACCATTGTTTTGGTGACGTTATGGCCTTTGATTCAACCTATAAAACAAATGTTTATAATATGCCTTTTGTAGTAATTATTGGGGTTAATCACCACCATCAAACTTGCATATTTGCTGTTGCACTTTCAACATACTAGACGACAGAAGCCTACTCTTGGGTCCTTACCAACTTCAATGAGGCAATGGATGGGAAACATCCGAGGTCAGTTGTCATGGATGGTGCAAAAGCCATACATGTTGCTATAAATGAAGTTTGGACTCAATGAACACATAGGCTTTGCGCTTGGCATTTAGAACACAATTGTCAAACTGATTTGAAGAATTTGGAGTTCCTTGCAGCTTTTAAGGAATGTTTGTATTCCCTAATGTCTATTGAGGATTTTGAACAAATATGGGTAGATGATGTGGTCAACAATTGTCTTTGTGGTAGTGCCTGGGTAGAAGCAACATACGTAAATAGGCATTCATGGGCTGAGGCATATCTCCGTGGTAACTTTTGGGCATGCATGCGTACCACACAACAATGTGAATCTATCCATTCACAAGTTAAAAAATTTGTACAACATGGCTTTAGGCTTTACGAATTTATCGAGGGCTTGAATAAAGCTATTGTCGCTCTTCGTCATCAAGAAACCATAGCTGAGTACGAAAGTAAACACAAAGAACCTACGCTGGTGACAATTTTGAGGAGAATTGAGTCCTATGTTGCCAAGGTATTCACACGTGCCTCATTTAATAAGATCTAACAAGAAATTCGTGCAGAAGCTCTTTCGTATGTCATAGGTAGAACCAATGGCATTGGCTTCAAGCAGTACATTGTGAAGCAATATAGAGATGAAGGTAAGGTGGAGCATGTGACACTTAAGACACATGGCCCCTCCATTCAGTGTTCATTGGTGGGTGTCGAATCCAACAAAAATAAATTATCTACTCTAAGATTTGTGTATAGGATGAGCAGGATCGTCTCCACAGGGACTGGTAAAAATCCTAAGTTTCTATCGGGGGTTGAGAAGAGAAAAAGAAAATAAAATTGGGGGATTTTGAAATCAAGCAAATAAAATAAACCTATTTCTAATTAAGAAGATTTATATATTCAAAAGATTATCTAGCCTAGGTTTCATTACAACTCAATTCTCAGATTGATCATAGACTCAAATATTATTATTCCTACTTTGAATAGGTTAGTTATAAATTCCAATAAGCATTGAAATTCAATTTCTCCTTAGATATTAAATAACCAAGATAAGATCTTTAATTATTCCTAATCAAATAGATAACCCTAAATACGCTCTTAAGGTTTAATCCATCAATTGCATTAAGAAAAGAGAAACCTAACCCTAATCAACAATCTCATAGAGCATGGATCATTTAAATTAGATTATATTTCATCACAACATCAAATAACCATCTATTTTATGACTATCGTGTTGTTTCATCACCTATATTAGATTACTCATACAATTACGGATATGAGTTCTAATTGATTGATTATTGTTCAATCATCCTACAACCGGATCCAAAGTTATAAGAGATAATCAAGCAATAATAACAATAGAATCAGATGAAATACAAATATGCAAAGATGAGAATAATAGAAATCAAACCCAATTAGGTCTCACAATCCATCTTGAATTGAGTTGCAATAATCCCTTGGCTAGATTAAGAGATTAGTTGTTCATGATTCAAGAAAAGCAATCTTTAGGGTTCTTGAAAGTATAAAGAATGAATAATAATCTCTCTAATGGACTTCTCTCTCTATATATAGGAAAGAACAAGACTTTCTCCCGTATGAAAACTGGCTGGCTTGGAGTTAGAAATGGCTGGCTGCCATTTTTCATCGCACAGGACGCTGCAGCATTGATGGCCGGCTCCATGGCCGGCAGCCATTAACTCCCCAGTGCCGGCCATGAAAGATGGCCGGCGGCGATCACACCATGGCCGGCGGCCATGGCTCTTCTGGCCGATTTTCTTCATTTCACAGAGGCTCCATGGCTGGCGGCCATCTTCTCATGGCTGGCGGCCATCAGGCTTCTGGTCATTTTCTCCATGCTTTATTCATCTAAATCTTTCCTTTAGCTTTATAAACCTGAAACACAACATTAACTTGATTAAGTATCAATTCCTCATGATTTCTATAAGATTAATAACAAGTTTATCAAGTTTTATCCATTATAGATTGAGTAAATTATATCTCAACAAATTCCCCCACACTTAAACCATTGCTTGTCCTCAAGCAATACTTAGAACCACAATTGAAATCTATCATAGAGAGTGCTAACTTCACTTTTTGAATTCCAAGCATCTTTCTTTGATTTTCTTATGACATGCAATTTTAGTGCCTACCACTCTGACCAAATTGATCACATGTAATTAAAATACTTCAATCAAAATTCAAGCTAATCTAAACAGAACAAACTTTAATCCAAATGTTTAGCAAGAGATTCTTCTATTCAAAAGTAAATTCTCAGTTCAGTAAAGAAAAACACCCATTTGGACTTCATTGGATATTTAACAGATATATACTCCTCACAACATAAAGTAAAAGCATATGATATCAACTCTTTCCTTAGATTTTCTCCATATTTATTATAAGTCTTATTTCAGTGGTACTTTAGCATTCATATTCCTTTTGATTTATTCAAGCATATATTGAGCCTTCAGAGTGTGTTCTCTGGACGGGTTTTTGCCCGCTTCTTTTCAGCTCTTATTATATATATTTTCTTTTTCTTTCAAAGCTCATATAGTGAACTTTCGCCTTTCCTCCCTTATCGTTATAGTGAGTTCATTGAGTCGGTACATCCCGGGCTCATCACCCAAGTAACCAGGTTTAAAAGGGACCCCTAAGAACTCTCTCTCACTCTAACATTCAAGTTTGGATACTCATAACTCAATTGCTTAAGTTAGCGGAGTAGTGGCTATGCTTGTTTCTTTACTTTGAATGCAATACACATAAAAGACTTTTTTATCATGGTTCACTAAGTAAAAAGTGTCATTTATCTCTTTTACTAGATGTTGAAAAATTCTTTTAAAAAGAATTCAAGAGGAGTATATACATGTTAACTTATTCCTAGAAGTAAACCTGTTTATTTTTCACTTAAGAACTCGACCTACTCTTAAACTTCCAATTCTAAGGCTAAATACAAGATAAATTTGTTCCTCAAAGATTTTGCTACTCAATTTTGACCAAGTATTTAATCACAACAATGGATGAGTAAGACACTTTAGCAAGTCCATTTCCATATTTATGTAGATGCTATATAAATCATTTAGCACAATCTCCAGATTTCATAAAATTTTTGAAAAATTTAGGCAAAAATTTGGCCTAAAATTGCCATTAGGCATATAGTACTCAAGAACAAACAATTTAACAATTCAAGTGTGGGTACACAAATCAGATCAGATATCTCAAATATGCAAATATATTCAAATATTCCGACATCAACAGACAATAATACTCAAATCTCCTTATCATCTTATCCCTTCCCCCACACTTATTTTGAACAGTGTCCTCACTGTTCCTAATTCAGCCCATAATAGGTAAGGAAATAAAGATGAAGGATAAAGGAATAACGATACTTCCCCAGTTTAGTACTTGAAGCTCTTTTGAAGTTCTTGTCCTTTAAAGCTCTTGAGAGAATGTTTCCTTCAAAACCAAACTAACTGCAAAACAAAAACAAAAAGAAAAACAAAAGCACACAAAAGCAAAAACATTAGTAACTAATAAAACTATGGGTTGCCTCCCATGAAGCGCTTCTTTATAGTCCTTAGCTAGACTATTCCAACTCATCTCATGAAGGCTCAAAGATAAAAGTCTCCCCATTTTCAGCCATGGGGAAAATCTCCAATAAACTCCTTTCTTGATTCACCCTAGTGATTTCTCCATCAAACTCCATTGTCATGACTCCTTCATTCACATCAATTTTGGTGTTAGACGTTTTCATAAATGGTCTCCCAAGCAAAAGTGTAGGTGATTGTGAATATATCTCCTCACCCATATCAATTACATAAAAGTCAGCGGGAAACACTAATCCATTGACTTGTACCAAAACATCTTCCAAAATACCTGATGGATATATATTGGATCTATCTGCAAGTTGTAAGATTACTCTTGTTTCTTTCAAAGATCCAATATTCAGTTTCTTATAGATTGAAAGAGGCATAATGTTAACTGAAGCCCCTAGGTCACACATGCAATTTTCAATTCTAACATGACCTACTATACAAGGAATAGAAAACGTACCAGGGTCCTTGCACTTTGGTGGTAGCTTCTTTTGAAGGACAGCAGATATATTCTCTCCCATAAAAGCTGTCTCACTCCCTTTAAGCTTCTTCTTATTTGTACAAAGATCTTTCAGAAACTTCGCATATCGAGGTATTTGCTTAATCACATCCAATAATGGAATGTTTACCTCGACTTTTCTAAAAGTCTCCAAAATTTCCTTCTCATCATCCAATATCTTGGACTTATTCAACCTAGAAGGGAATGGGGGAACAGGATTATAGAACGGGGATGAAAATTTTTCTACTTGTTTTTCCTCCATGTGGGGGTTCTCTTTTTCAAAATCTTTGGAGGTGGTCTCAATTACCTTCCTACTAGAGTTTTGCAATTCTTTTCCAGATCTCAAGGAAATTGCACTCACATTTTCTTTATGATTAACAGTATTAGAAGGTAACTTACCTTGTTGCTCCAACTTTCCTACAGAGGTGGCAAGGTGACTCATTTGACTCTCCAAATTGTGAATACTTTTTCTTGTCTCATCCTGAAATTGCTTCGTGTTAATTGCAAGAGACTTGACAATATCTTCAAGTGATGAACTTGAAGACGAAGCTTGTTGTGGTGGTGGTTGAGGCCTTGGTTGATAGCTGAAGTTTGGATGGTCCCTCCAACCAGGATTGTATGTGTTGGAATAGGGATCATATCTTCTTTGAGGGGGATGTGTTTGTCCTGGAAATCCACCAATTGCATTTGCATGCGCATATGAGTCGTCTTGAAGGGTTGGACACATGTCTGTGGGGTGATTTGAAGCACAAATACCACAAGCTTTCGCTTGTTGGGTATTTCCAAGGATAACCTGCTGGACAAGAGAAGTTAAGTTAGATAATTGAGATTCTAAGTGTGAGACACTTACCTCGTTGACTCGTCTTGTTGAAGGATCTTGTCTGAAACCGAATTGTTGGGAATTTTCAGCCGTGAGTGAGATCAAATCCCTAGCCTGAGCAGGGGTTTTATCTACTATCGCTCCTCCACTCGCTGCATCCATCATCTTCCTCTCCAAAGGAAGCAATCCTTCATAGAAATATTGTATCAGGAGTTGTTCTGATATGCCATGTTGAGGACAACTGGCAACTAATTGTTTGAACCTTTCCCAATACTCATGCAGATTCTCAATTTCTCTTTGTTTAATCCCACAAATTTCCCTCCTTATGTTTGCGGCTCTAGTAGCAGGGAAAAATTTGTCCAAAAATGACTTCACCATGTCGGTCCAAGTGGTGATTGATCCAGGGGGTAGATAGAATAACCAATCTTTGGCTCTATCCTTTAATGAAAATGGGAAAGCCCTCAATTTAATTTGATCTTCAGATATCCCATGAGGTTTCATACCTGAACAGACAACGTGGAACTCCTTCAAATGTTTATGAGGGTCCTCGTTTTCCAAGCCATGAAAAGAAGGCAACAAATGAATCAACCCGGATTTCAACTCAAAATCCACATTCAATTCAGGGTATTGAATGCAGAGTGGTTGTTGAGTCACATCCGGAGTGGCTAGTTGTCTCAAAGTGCGATCTTGATTTGCCATCTCTTCTTCTTCTTTGGATTCAGAAGTTTCGGTTTCCTCTTTGTCGGTTTCACTGGATGATTCAGCCAATTCCAGTACTTGGTTTAATCCAGGAGATGAAAATGATGTAGAAGCGTCTTGTGCACGCAGTTTGGCTTGTTTACGCAATTTCCTCTCTGTCTTCTCTATATCTGGATCAATTTCTAGAATACCTTCGTAAGAAGCACGAGTCATACACAAAAAAGAAAACAAAAGAAAAAAAGGACAAAGCAATAAGAAAGGAAAAAAAAAATAAAAAGAAATAGAAACAGGGAAATTTTTAGACACCAATCCCCGGCAACGGCGCCAAAATTTGGTGGGTGTCGAATCCAACAAAAATAAATACCTACTCTAAGATTTGTGTATAGGATGAGCAGGATCGTCTCCACAGGGACTGGTAAAAATTCCTAAGTTTCTATCGGGGTTGAGAAGAGAAAAAGAAAATAAAATTGGGGGATTTTGAAATCAAGCAAATAAAATAAACCTATTTCTAATTAAGAAGATTTATATATATTCAAAAGATTATCTAGCCTAGGTTTCATTACAACTCAATTCTCAGATTGATCATAGACTCAAATATTATTATTCCTACTTTGAATAGGTTAGTTATAAATTCCAATAAGCATTGAAATTCAATTTCTCCTTAGATATTAAATAACCAAGATAAGATCTTTAATTATTCCTAATCAAATAGATAACCCTAAATACGCTCTTAAGGTTTAATCCATCAATTGCATTAAGAAAAGAGAAACCTAACCCTAATCAACAATCTCATAGAGCATGGATCATTTAAATTAGATTATATTTCATCACAACATCAAATAACCATCTATTTTATGACTATCGTGTTGTTTCATCACCTATATTAGATTACTCATACAATTACGGATATGAGTTCTAATTGATTGATTATTGTTCAATCATCCTACAACCGGATCCAAAGTTATAAGAGATAATCAAGCAATAATAACAATAGAATCAGATGAAATACAAATATGCAAAGATGAGAATAATAGAAATCAAACCCAATTAGGTCTCACAATCCATCTTGAATTGAGTTGCAATAATCCCTTGGCTAGATTAAGAGATTAGTTGTTCATGATTCAAGAAAAGTAATCTTTAGGGTTCTTGAAAGTATAAAGAATGAATAATAATCTAATGGACTTCTCTCTCTATATATAGGAAAGAACAAGACTTTTTCCCGTATGAAAACTGGCTGGCTTGGAGTTAGAAATGGCTGGCTGCCATTTTTCATCGCACAGGACGCTGCAGCATTGATGGCCGGCTCCATGGCCGGCAGCCATTAACTCCCCAGTGCCGGCCATGAAAGATGGCCGGCGGCGATCACACCATGGCCGGCAGCCATGGCTCTTCTGGCCGATTTTCTTCATTTCACAGAGGCTCCATGGCTGGCGGCCATCTTCTCATGGCTGGCGGTCATCAGGCTTCTGGTCATTTTCTCCATGCTTTATTCATCTAAATCTTTCCTTTAGCTTTATAAACCTGAAACACAACATTAACTTGATTAAGTATCAATTCCTCATGATTTCTATAAGATTAATAACAAGTTTATCAAGTTTTATCCATTATAGATTGAGTAAATTATATCTCAACATTCATGCATGGAATATGAGACAAATAGGCTACCTTGTTGTCATGATATACATGTGGCAAAGGTTAAGGAACTTGTGGAGATACCATTCAATCTCATCATGAATCGATGGACCAAAAGGGCTAGAGAGCTCCATTTTCATGAGGGTTCTACACCCCATGGGGGGGAGATAATCATGGACTGGAAAGCACGGTATCGAGCATTGTCAATTGCTTGTAACCAATTATGCTATTGGGCAAGCCAAACACGGGAAAGATATAACAAAGTCATGAAGGAAGTGGAACAACTAACAGTGAAGGTAGAAGGAGTCCATGTATCGAATGATGTTTCGAATGATAACAACAACGTTATTTGAAGAATAGGGACCCGATTAAGCCAAAGAGGCATGCCCAAGTGTCAAAGCGACATAAGCCTGTTAGTGGTCCCCGAAAGTGCAGTAATTATCGTGGAATGGGACACACTCGAAAGACATAGCCAAACATTTGCCCATACATACAAATTGCAAAGACCTTAACGAAGGCGGGTGAAGAGGCCATTGAGTACGGAAAGAGTTTATCAGTGATAAATGAGGAGGGCATTAAGTACAAAAATGATGACAATGAAGCTTTCATATCATAAGAGAACTTCTTATATTCAGGTGAGGGTAGCCAATGGATGAATGATGATAGTGGTTATGCTGACATGGGTGTGCCTAGTGCAACTGCCTATTGCAGGAATCCTCACGATGCCTCCAGCCACAACTGGTAGTAGGCAATTACATTCATATGGTATTACAAACATGTCCTGTACATATGGGTGTGTCTATATTTTGTTTGCCTGAATGTGGATTAATGTAGCAAACTTGATGGAGTATATTGCTGTACATTTTTTTTCCTTTGCGTGTATATGTTGTTCCCTACAACTTCATAACATGACATATAAGTTTGAGACCATGATGACCTACCACACCTACAACTTCATAGCATGACCTACCACTTTAAGTCAATGATGACCTAGCATACCTACAACTGCGTAACATGACCTTCTAATTTTGTAACATAACATGACCTATCATACCTACAACTTCATAGCATGACCAGCAACTTTGATGACCTACCAAACATACAGCTTCATAGCATAACCTCCAACTTGGATGACCTACCATACATACAACTTCATAGCATGACCTACAACTTGGATGACCTACCACACCTACAACTTCATAGAATGACCTACCATTTTAAGACAATGATGACCTAGCGTACATATAACTTCGTAACATAACTTACTAATTTTGTAACACATGACCTACCACACATACAACTTCATAGCATGACCAACAACTTAGATGACCTACCATACATATAACTTCATAACATGACCTACAACTTGGATGACCTACCACACCTTCAACTTCATAGCATGACCTACCACTTGGAGACAATGTTGACCTACCATACCTACAACTTCATAGAATGACCTACCATTTTAAGACAATGATGACCTAAAATACCTACAACTTCTTAACATGATCTATTACTTTTGTAACACATGAACTATCACACCCATAACTTCATAGCATGACTTGCCACACCTACAACTTCATAGCATGACTTACAACTTGGATGACCTACCACACCTACAACTTTATAGCACGACCTACCATACCTACAACTTCATAGAATGACCTACAATTTTACGACAATGATGACCTAGCATACCTATAACTTCGTAACATGACCTACTAATTTTGTAACACATGACCTACCACACCTACAACTTCATAGAATGATTGATGTGTTGGATCATTAAGTTTTAAATTTATAATCTCATTAATTCTAGACCCACACAAGGCAGTGCATCTATCGTGTAATATAAAAATGAACTTGGATATCGTCCTAGGGATCTATGTGCAGCTACTAGTAATAACCTGTTAACTATTATCTAGCTAAATCAAACGTGAAATAAATACTAAACTTTCTACTAATTCTAATTAAAAGCAAGTCCAAAAACCTTAGATGAAAGACATACAAAAATTTCTCAAGATAAATCAATTCACAAACAATGCCCTTAGTTTTGATCAACCTTAGCCCCCTTCATCTTAAAGATAGATTTAATTGAATGAAACTTGATCTTGAACTATCGGGTTTCTCAATTAGATTAATTACTCTCTTCAAGTTAATTAACCCCTAACCCTAATTGCAAAAGTGGGAATTTCTTCCTTCACAATTATCAAATTAGAATAGCATGAAGATTATGAACCCTAATCGATTGAAACCCATTAATTGAAATCTTCTTTTAAATTAACAAGAATCAAGTTTGTAATAATTTAGGCCTAAAATCATCACAAACAACAATATAAATCATGAAGCAAACTCAAAATCAAAAATCATTCAATTAATAAAAAAGTCAATACATGAAGGCTAGGGTTTCCCAAAACCTAGGGCATACACAAAATTAGTTCAATAATAATCCTTTTCTTCAATAAATCAATTAAATAGCATACGGAATATGCTCAATAATGCACCAATAATAAGGGTCTTAGGACATTTATCAAACTTCCTCACACTTACATATTTGCTTGTCCTCAAGCAAACAACTAACGACAATTAAGACCTATCATCAAATATACTAAAAAAATTTTCTACAAAAATGAGATTCACATAGCATTCATTAATTCTTTTAGATCATAGCAACTCACTTTGTACCTACCACTCCAACCCATCATATGAATGTGATTAGCACACTAGAATCAAAATTGCAAGGCTAATCTGGGTAAATTAAACTTTACCCTCACCATTTAACAGTAGAATCTTGAGTTACAAAGTAAACACAAATTCAAGCATTAGCAAAAGGAACTTAGTTACACTTCACCACCAAATAACAAGTATATAAGCTCTTCAACCACTTCCTTAAGCATAATAACCTAGAAAGAAAGTATATGCATCTATTAATCCCCTGGATTTTTTTACTTTGCTTGAAATCTCTATAGTCTTCAAAGGGAGAGGTTTAGCCTCCATCTTTTCAATTTCCTCTGGATGGGTTTTTGACCGCTTCTTTTCGACTCAAATATCTTTTATTCTTTTTTTTTATATATACATCAATTGTGTAAGATGCTTGCTTAGTCAGTAGCGAGGTCAGACTTCGCTCTTTTGAGGGACCAAAGCCCACCCATACTAACTAGCTTTTCATATTCGTTTAATACATCAATTGATTGAGTATTTTCAAAGAGATTATTGCAAAAGGATCACCAAGAGAAAAATTTCATTTGCCCCTTTCTCAAAAGGTTAGAAGGGCTCTCACAGTTTTTGAAAGGCTAATATACTAATTAAAAAGCTTAGAAGTAAAACCATTTAACTTTCAACCAAGGACTTTGGTTCACTTCTAAACTCTAGCTTTCATTATTAAATAACAAGTAAGATTATCCCACTTAGATTTCATCTTATAATTTCGCCTAAGTATACTAACCACAAGATAGGTGAGTAAGGAACTGTGTAAGTCGCTTTTTCTTAAATTGAATGCTAATTTAAAGAATTTTTTTTTTTTTTGTATATTTTCAAGATTCATCAATTAATATTAAACTTTAAAGCACAATAGCAAACATGTAAGTGGGGGACATTTGAACAAGTTCAAATTCAGAACAAAATGATATGCTCAACTGAATATATAAAGACCTGTATCATTCAAGACCTAAATATTCTTTTCAAAGCTACCCCTTCCCCACACTTAATCAAGACATTGTCCCCAACGTCTACCAATGCAATCACAACAAGGGGAAAAAAAGGTAAAAGAATAGAAAAGAAGAAAAGGAAATTAGAACTTCCCCATTGTGACATCAGATTCAGGGACAATTGTTACTGCACTGGGAGCATCAAACGATTGCGAACCATCAACCTAAAGAACGAAAGAAGCTAGAAAGAACATATAAACCAGCAACTAAACAATATAACCTATCCTAAACATCCATCATAAACATTAGAAGCAACAAGATTCTTCCCACTAGGGGGCTCCAAAAATTAGAAAACAAACCAGCAACATAGTCTTTAAAAAGAAACAAAAAGATAAACAGCAAAAAGATCCCAGATCAAGTAACATCAGGTAACATCAAGTGAAGATGAATCATTTATCCCCATCATCGTCCTCTAACTCCTCATAATCATCATCATCTCCATCTTTATTGTCATCATCATCTCCATCCTTGCTGTCATCATCATCTCCCTATCTAAGTACCTATGAGCTCCAAAGGGTTTTTGCTCAAAGCGTTGCATTTTTTCCTTGGCCCATGTGGTTTTAGAAAGCAATGGGGTAGGCCTTCCTTGTGGTTATGATTGGGAGACTTTTTGCTTGTTGGTTGGTGTAGCTGAAGATGAAGCATTTTGAGCTTGTGGTGTGCGCCGAGTTAAGCCAGGCCTTCTGACAAGTTGTTTAGGTCTTGCTATATCTGTATTAGTAGATCATAATATGATTGAGAACAATGGATAAAAAGGACCTAAAATGATAAAATGAACCACCAGAAGATCCAAAAATCATAAGAGATAATTATAGCACAATTGAGTTGCGTATGTGCAAGTTTTGAAGAATCTGTGTATACATTAGTAAGTGTACACGACTAGTGTAGGTGCAGTGTACAACCCGAACTTTGAAAAATTTGATTAACACGTATAAAAACTTATTTTGAACATCTTAAATACCATTTAAACCATGATTATGCGCCAATTGTCACAAATTCCCTCAATTTATCAAAAATCCCCAAATTTTCACATACTAAACCCTAGGATTGCGATTGACGTGCTTGACCATGAAATTCAACAAGAAAAGTAATGCAACATGTTTAAGGATCATCTAATTGCACAAAAGTCACAAAAGCCTCAATTTTTAAAACATTTAAAATTCTTGCATAAACCCTAGATTGGCTTTGATTCATGGAATGCATGTGGATCTAAGAAAATTGTAAGCTTAATCACAACTCAAGCATGGTATCACATGATAAGCAACAAAAATAAGCCACAACATCCATCACAACCCACTTCAACAACAAATTTGAACCCTACCCAAAGTTTCCAGCTCATGCGCGAATCAAGGATAGATGGAGAGGAGAACTAGAAAACCTTGTTGGTGTCATGAAGGGGGAGTTTTGGTGTCTTGGGAGAGCGTGTGAGTCATGAGGGAGAAGAAGAAATGGGAGGTGCACATGTGTGTGCGTGTTTTATATGTGTGCATTTTAATAAGTACACGACCCCTACACAGGTTGTGTACTCCAACTCGTGACACCATAGGATTGAGATAAAACGAACACTATACGAGTCATGTACTTGGACTAGTGACTCCACAAAATCGATGCAACACATACACTACCCCTACACGACTCGTGTAGAATGACTAGTGACTTCACATAATCTTGAAAAATTTTGCGCCACATTCACGACACATACACGAGTCGTATAAAAACTCAAGACTCCACAAATTGTTTGAAATTTTGTACACTACATTCACAACATGTACATGAGTTGTGTAGGGGTGGTGTACACTGGGAAAAATTTTTAAGCTCTAAAAACTCCTTTGAAAAATTATTTTCATGATAGTGCATGACAAAGTTGACTTACCTAGAACACTTTAAAAGTGTCTTCATCTTTCAAACCTTTCTTGGAGCTTTTTTTCCCCACACTTAGCTTGAAAACTCAATTTCTTACTTGATATTGCTTTAAAACTTGCAAATTTCTGCAATTTTTTTTTTATCAATAAGCAAGAACAGCAAAACAAAACAAAAGAAAGGAAAAAGAAAAGAAAAGAAAACTAAAAACCTATTTACAAATGGGTTCACCACAGCCAATTGTTTGGTGTTTAGAGTCGAAACTCCTCTTGACCTTCAAGTTCCAGACTATTACCCCTGTAAAGCTTCACTCTTTAGCCATTCACTTGAAAAGTTCCATGTTTCGGATGTTCTAACTCTACGGCCCCATGCGAAAAGACTTGCTTGACTAAATAAGGACCTGACCACCTGGACTTCAACCTGCCCGGAAGAGTTTCAACCGAGCATTGAACAAGAGAACTTGATCTCCTACTTGAAACTTCTTTGGGTGCTGGATATGTGCATCATGAAACTTCTTGGCTTTCTCCTTATAGAGTCTCATGTTCTCATAGGCTAGTAATCTCCATTCATCAAACTCATTAAGTTGAAGCCTTCTTCTTAGCTTGAGTTCCTTAAATCCTCTTTTAGGTAAGAATTCCTTAGTAACATCCAAATTTGCAACAATCTCCTTCACCTTAAGATCCATTGTTTCTTTCCCTTTATCAGAAATCAAGCTTAATTCTTCATTGTCTCATGATAGAATCTTCTCAACATGTTCAGCTACTGAAGAATCAATAATATCAATAGAATAACATGAATCATCAAATCCCATGGATTTCTTCAATGCTGCAGCCACAATAACCACAAATTCTCCATCTCTTACCCTGAGAGTAAGCTTCTGCTCTTCTACATCAATCATAGCTCTAGCGATTCCTAAGAAAGGTCTAACCAAGATTAAGGGAACATCTCCCTCTTCATCAATGTCAAGCACTACAAAGTCCACTGGATAAATAAAATTACCAACCTTTACTAGCACATCTTCAATGACTCCTCTAGGGATCTTTACAGAATGGTCCACTAATTGAAGGCTCATTCGAGTTGGTTTAGGATCTGCCAAGCCTAATTTTTGAAAAAATGAATAAGGCATCAAATTAATACTTGCTTCCCAAGTCAGCTAGGGCTTTCTCTACACATAACTCTCCGACTTTGCATGGTATGATGAAGCATCCAAGATCCTTCAGTTTAGGAGGCAGCTTGTTCAGAATAATTGAGGAACAATTTGCTCCATCTCCACAGTTGATACATCTTCTAGCTTCCGCTTTTTGGAGAGAAGTTCCTTGAGGAACTTGGCATATTTGGGCATTTGTGAGTGGGCTTCCACAAATGGAATGTTGATGTAGAGTTGCTTGAACAAATCTAAAAATTTTCTAAATTGCTCTTTATCCTTGCTTTGATTCAAACTGGTAGGATAAGGTATCTTTGGTGTGTATTCTTTCACAACTGGAGTGGTTTCTTGGCTGGTGTGGAGACTTCCTTTTCTGCAACTTGACTTTCTTCACATGTCTTCTTAGGCACTACTGTAGGATCCTCCCCACTTCTACCTGGTAACTCTTTACCACTTCTCAAGCTAATAGCTTTAGCTTGCTCCTTAGGATTGTTCTTAGTGTTGCTCGGGAGGGAGCCTGTTTGCCTTTCCGAAAGCATCTTGGCTAGCTGGCCAATTTGCTTTTCCAAATTGTGAATCGAGACTTCTTGATTCCTATGCCTTGCATCTGAACTTTGTATGAACTGGGTCAATAACTCCTCCAAATGTGATTTCTTTTCTGGCTGGGGTTGCTAGTTTGAAGATGATGGCATCTGCTGATATGGAGGCATCTGTGGCCTCTGAAATCCTGGTAGGAAATTTGGCCTCGGTGCACTTTGATTGCTCTAAGAAAAATTTGAATGATTTCTCCATCCTGGGTTGTAAGTGTTGCTGAATGGATTATTCTGCTGCTTGTTATGATTCATCAAATAATCCACTTGTTCAAGCTGCTCTGGATGATAACCACTATCAAATGTCCCTTCATGATAAAATTGTGGGTGTGGTGGTTGTTGATTCTTGATGCTCTTAACTTGGGTACTAAGGGCATCCATTTTAACAACTAAAGAAGTGAGCAAATCTACTTCATACACCCCAACGACTCTTTGCTTTCCATGGTTGTTGCCCATTGGTAGTTGTTTCTAGCTATATCTTCAAACAACTTGAGAGATTCTTCAGGAGTTTTTGAATTTAAAGTACCACCAGTAGATGCATCAACAAGCTAGCGAGTCATTTGATTCAAACCATTATAGAGTGTCTAAACTTGCAACCATGACGGAAGTTGGTGGTGGGGACATCTTCTAAGAAGCTCTTTCCATCATTGCCAAGCATCATAAAGTGTCTCAGTCTCATTTTGACAAAGAGATGAAATGTCATTCCAGAGCTTAGCGGTCTTGTAAAGTGGGAAATAGTTATCCAAGAACTGCTTCACTGTTTCATCCCATATAGTAAGTGCTCCTGGTCCCAATGATGTTAGCCAAATTTTTACTTTCCCTCTCAAGGAGAAAGGGAACAATCTAGTACGAATAACATCATCATCTACACCATTCATCTTACAAGTTTCACATATCTCTAGAAATGTTTGGATGTGAGAGTGGGGATCTTCATCTGGTAACCCATCAAACTGACAGTACTGCTATAGAAGCTAAAGCATTGTCCCTTTTATCTCAAAATTGTTTGCCCCAGTTGGAGACTTCATAATGGTAGGCCCGGTGCCTTGAAGAGAAGGTCTTGCATAATCCATATTTGTCATTGTCACATTTGGATTTGTCATATTGAACTCTCGCTCGTATCCTTCTTCTAGGTCTTCCGAACCCAACTGTTCTTCACTTCTCAAGTCCAATGTTCTTCCCTTAATATCTGCTTGCCCAAAAGTGTTGGCACTTGTATTCTTTCTAATCTTTGTGAGCGTTCTCTCAATCTTAGGATCCAAAGGAGTTGTAGATGAAGAAGAATTCCTGGTCATACACTACAAAAGAGACACAAAAGATTAGAATTCAAATGCAATTTCTTGAGAGAAAGAAACAAAGATAAAAGAAAAGAAAAAAAGGACAAGAAAAACAAGAAAAAGAATAACTAAAGTAATAGCTACTAAGGCTTTCCTAATATTGCAAGATCCTCGAAAACGGCTCCAAAAACTTTGATGTGTTGGATCATTAAGCTTTAAATTTATAATCTCATTAATTCTGGACCCACACAAGGCAGTGCACCTATCGTGTAATATAGAAATTAACTCTGATATCGTCCTAGGGATCTATGTGCAACTACTAGTAATAATCGTTGACTATTATCTAGCCAAATCAAATGTGAGATAAATACTAAACTTTCTATTAATTCTAATTAAAAGCAAGTCCAAAAACCTTATATGAAAGATATGCAAAAATTTCTCAAGATAAATCAATTCACAAACAATGCCCTTAGTTTTGATCAACCCTAGCCCCCTTCATCTTGAAGATAGATTCAATTGAACGAAACTTGATCTTGAACTATCAGATTTCTCAATTAGATTAATTACTCTCTTCAAGTTAATTAACCCCTAACCCTAATTGCAAAAGTAGGAATTTCTTCCTTCACAATTATCAAATTAGAATAGCATAAAGATTATGAACCATAATCAATTGAAAGTTGGAAAAACCCTATTTCTAGGTGGATTACTCAACTTCTTTGCGCATGAGAGATCAAACTCATTAATTGAAGTCTTCTTTTAAATTAACAAAAATCAAGTTTGTAATAACTTAGGCCTAAAATCATCACAAACAACAATATAAATCATGAAGCAAACTCAAAATCAAACTTCATTCAATTAATAAAAAAGTCAATACATGAAGGTTAGGGTTTCCTAAAACCTAAGGCATACACAATTCCTCTTCCATGAAGAGATTAACAACAACAATAAGTACAATGGAAGAAAGAGAAAAGGTCATGATAATAAAACCCTTTTGTGGAAGTGATTGTAGTGAATCTCCAAGTTGTAGCACAAATTCTTCTTCAAAAAGCTCTCCAAAATGCATTATAGGGATTTTTGATGGAAATACAAGTGAATGAACTCTTCCTCTTCAACTCAGGGTGCAGGTATATATATATTAGTATGTACACGATCCCTACACGACCTGTGTATGTCGGGGTTAACTTCGCGCGTTTTTCCTTTTCTGGCACATGTACATGCCCTATTGTACACAACTGGTGTATGTGGGTCGTGTATCCTGGAACTTTGCATTTTTCTTCAATTTTTCTCCTTCAAAAGTACACTAGTGGTATAAAAATACTAGTGTATGGTCAGCAACTCCACAAAAGGCTCCAAAGCTCTCCAAAATCTTGGCTTCTTTCATTAATAATCTTTTGAAAAGCCAAATTGTTCCATGATTGTCCCTGAAACACAAAATTAGTTCAATAATAATCTTTTTCTTCAATAAATCAATTAAATAGCATATGAAATATGCTCAATAATGCATCAATAATAAGGGTCTTAGGATATTTATCAATAACCTATCACTTTAAGACCATGATGACCTAAAACTCATACAACTTTGTAACATGACCTACTACTTTTTAACATAAAATGACCTAAGACTTTAAGATCTACATCACCTACAACTTCATAGCATGACCTATCACAGTGATGCAATGATGACCTACCACATCTACAACTTAATAGCATGACCTACCACACCAACAACTTCGTATCATGACCTACTACTTTGTAGCATAACTTTACCTAATACTTTGAGACCATGATCACCTACAACAGCTACAAGTCATAGCAAGACCTACCACAACTACAACTTCATTGAATGACCTACAACTTTGAGAACATAATGGCCTACAGCCCTACAACTTTGAGACCATGGTGACCTACCACGGATATAACTTCATAGCATGACCTACCACTTTAAGAACTTGATGACCTATCAAACCTACAACTTCGTAACATGACCTACTACTTTTGTAACATAACATGGCCTACCAACATGATTTAGTGAAGACCAATCACACCTATAACTTGATGGAATGACCAACCACTTTATGATGACCTACACCACCTACAACTTCGTAACATGATCTACCACTTTCATCTTTCAATCAACGCTCCATCATGGTTTAAAACAGAAGGCTATGGTGGCGTTAACTCTATTAACTTAGATATAAAAAATAGTCTCAAAAAGTTTAATTAAATACTGAAATTGAACTTTTCAAAGTTCAGATAGCTAATTCAATATTTTGCAAAGTTTAAGTACCAAATTCAACATTAACTCTCTTATTTCTTTCCTTTTCTTCAGAAAGTTTTTTTATTTATTTATTTTTTGTCTTACATTTAACAAAGCATAGATATTATACAGTGTAGAAAGAAAAAAAAAAAAACATAAAGATTGAAGGCTAATACTTCTTCAATATAGGAAAGGGGGATCAGTTTAAAACCATTTACCTCTCCCATGATACAAGTCGCATAAGAGTAGAATATGAAACACACGAATTCTGAACATTTAATAAACCTGTGGACATTATACAAATGGACATCTTTTCACCGGACAACCTACTAACACCGCTACAAATTGATTCCATTGTCTATAGAGTGCAAAGATTGAAAATTAGAGAGGTTGATTACAATTGTCTCAAACTTATAAGCAATTCCCTTATTCGGATATTTGATTTTCATCATCCCTAATTAAGATGTACATTTATTCCAACTGCATTGATGCTGAGATCACATAAGAAAGTCGCTTAAGTGAATTCACATAGCCCCTTCTAGTACTGTTGAAGAAATATTTCCATTTTCCATTATCAATGGAGAGGAGTTGAAAGCTTCAAGAAGTCTGCTACTTCATGCAAGTGCTCTCTTAGAAGTGCTACCATTGCAAGTACCATGGCTTCTCTCTAAATCATGCAACTGACAGAAGGACAAAAAGAGGTCACTAACATGTTCTCTGTGATAAGGCTGAGATAATTTTCTAAATGAATACACCCTCATTTTCACTATTTCTTCAAATTGTAATATGTGAATTAGAAATATTCCACCAAACCTGATTTCATGGAATAAGCCAAACAAGGACAAGTTCCACAAGTCATCTTAAACGGCAACAACTCTATTGAATTAAAAGAACCAGTGAGGCAACTGCTCACATCATCAGATGATCTATTATGTGTGCAACGGTCGCCATGCAAACGATGTCCAGTACCACTCCTACGAGAATATGCTCCAGCTGTACCTCATATTCTCTCACGAATTTCTTGTCCCACTAGAATAAACAGTTCATGAAGTAAGAGTTAGGAGCTTTCAGTTGTGTTACAAAACAAAAATAAAAAAGAAAAAGAATTCATCATTTCCGATTGAAGCGAAAGAACAAAGCAATAAAGCATAAGCATCTCGACACCTATAAAGCTTCCTCAAAAAAAAACTTCAGACCACTCAGTACCTTAAGAAGCAACTACTGAATCATGCACATATTCCCTTCGTGCATGAAGCAAGTCCATCAAATGGCTTATCTGATCAGACTCATGCACGTATTTCACTCTTTCAAAATCAAGTCAGTACTAGAGCGAACCCTCCCAACAGCCAAGGATATGTAATTTGAGTCAGAAGCCATCCTCTGCAAGTAATGAAATAGAAATAATAAAAGGGAATTGGGCATGGAAAGAACAAATATGTGGATAGAAGCCCTACATTATATTGGAAAAGCTGAAATTATTAACATAAGCAACATAGCAGGCTAATGGCACAACAGGTGTTCTATTCACACTATAATATAATCAGATTTGAACTTTTCCTTACTCCAACTGCTAGTCAATATCCAGTCATGAACTTGTAGCAAAAATCTATTGAAGACTAAGAAAAGTACCACATTATAGTTTTTTCCATCCTTTTAACTCTTTATTCCTGAAGATTATTGATAAAAGTAACTAGAGATAATAGCTTCAACCTTGTCAACTGATAGTAGCAGAACAAAATTGTAATAAATATCAATACCTATTATTGGTACAAGGAGAGAGATAATATAGGGCATATTTTGCAAAAAACAAGCGAAATATAATATATCTAAGTCATACCTATATTTCTTTTGGAAAGGTAACACAAATAGCGTTGTTTGTCTTACACCTGGTGGGGGCATTCCCATCTAATCCACAATGTTTTTGATTTAGTGTTGAAAACCCATACCAAACATGCGTTCTGCCTTATCAAGACCTAAATGCTTAATCATCTGCAATGACACCCTCGCTCTCTCAACCAAATCGATCAATCTGCCTGGAGTTGCCACAGCAATATCAACTCTCCTCTCCGGCTCCCGTAACTAGAAATAAATGATGAGATAAATGACATCACATGAAAATAAAAGTAATGGACAGTGGAAGAAATTCACTCCAAAAAGCAAAAGCAGCCTTCAAAAATAAGTGTCTTACCACTTTACATTGCAGAGAATGGAAATTGTATTGTTTCCTTGGTCGTACTATAACTGTTAAAGATCGCAGTCGACCAATGTTTGATCAACTCCCCCATTATATGGGCCACAAAGTTCCCCATCAATGTCAACGCAATCATCGCTTCAGTAGATGCTTCTTTGCTTCCAATATGATGTGTCCTTTCACCTTGTTCTCCTACCATAACACCAACCCTGCTAATATCTCCAGCGATGGTCAAAATCCGCTACCTGAATAAATTAGATAAAGTGGTTGGGAAGGAGAAAAATGTAAAAGGGACCCATTTTCTAGGATATACTGCAATAGAAACTTGAAATGAACGTACATACCAAGCCCCATATGTCCCTATCTAAATCATTTGCTTCCATGAACTTTATTACATAAATGCCACAATTATTGCTGCACATAGACAATAGATGAGTGTTAGGTTGATAACATTGGAAAAACAACCTTATGATACATGCATGTACATAGAACAAAGGGCTGTGGCTACCATACTAGTCATTGTGTTTTGTTTGGTCGGGAACATAGCATGAGTAAACAAACTCCGACTGATTCAATTGCTCAACCCACAGATCTCCTCGGGCAAGACTGCCACTAGAGGTCCATTATTGTAGGAGTTTGTTTATATTATCAAGCTACACGTAGTAGGAAGGGAACAACAACGTTACTACTGATCCCTCGATACTGGACCATATTTAAAAGTTACGCATAGTATGAAAAATAAGAATTACATACCAAAATCTTGTATGTATTTTCTCGTGCCTTTTTATGGCCATCTCTTGGGTGCATCATATCAAGGATAAGAACTTTACGGTCTCGCATGCGTACCACCAGCATTGTCCAATGATTTTGATACACATTTAGAGGAATGTATATCTACAAATTAAGATAGAACATATCGTTCATATGTAACCAGTATAGATAATTCAATACAACCTATGTCTTGGTAGGTGCTCGGGTTACCCATATACTTCTCAATCAGGCTAGTCATAGACATCGAATAGAAGCCACCTCCAAGTGCAATTTGCTACACAGTGTATAATCAAAATGTCAGTGTAGGCTAAGAGACATACATGAGAAGGGAGATTCGAACTCTTCCTATGACCATGTGGTTCTTACCGAGGCCATCTAGGGGAAGTACCACTTCGTATGAAGAGGATCTGTTGCAATGGTCTCACATGTCCTTTTATATGCGACCATATCAAGAGTTTGTAGATATTTAGTTCAAAAGAAAATAATCAAAATGTTGTATACACAGAAACAATTAACACAGAGGAAAGTGATAAGATTACTCATGGTCCCATCAATCCAACCATTAAGCCTTAAGGTATGCATGTTGGAGCACGTTAAGTGAAAGAAGTCTACATTGACGAGCACCTCCCTGACAAATGTTTCATGTCAAGTTAAATAAATACACTAAACATGTGAATATAGTGTAGTGTAGTGGACCTACAACTATAATACTTGACCTGCCACACCTATAACTTTTATGAATAACCTACAACACCTACCACTTTATAGCATAACCTACCACACATGCAATATTTGAATTAAACACTTACAATTGATTGAAAGTAGGATCTAGTGCGTAATTGACTATAGCTATCTCCAGTTCAGATAGCAATGGATAGGGCGGGTGCTTCGATCCTTTAGGAAAATTTTCTCTAACGTGCTATATGAAGACAACAATCCATTATAAATAATCGGCATGTTAAATTACAGAAGATGGATGTGAAAAAAGTGTGCACATGATTGCACATTCACCATTGGATAGAGTGCACCGGTCCAAGTGCTAGCTACGTCAACATCTGACTTTTTTGTCATGCAACGGCGGGGTGCCCTACGTCGCTTCGGACATGGGTTAGTGAACGGGGACTTGAGGTATCGGCTAATAGGACGTTGAGGTGTATACCTGGTTGTTTTATCGAGTTGGGATGATAAAACCTCCGAATCTTGGTCCTCATAAGCATCCTAAATTGCATAAAAAAATGAAGTTAATGACCTACCCATTGTTGATGATCAGTTGAGATGACATGTAAGAAGGTGTACCTCAACCTGGAGTGCTGGTGACTTAGGGCCACCACTTGTACCCTGAAAACTAGGTGCAAGGGATATGTGGAGAGATGTGGAGGCAACTTTCGGTTTGTCCATAGTGCTTTTACGCTTGATACGTTTGCACAATGATGCTGCTACCTCCAGTCGCCGAGCCAAGAATGCTGTAAGCTCATACGACGTTGACATCCGAACCCCCATCAATAGAGAATCATGGTATTTTTGTGCAATGTCTTGCATTATCCGTGTAATCTCTTTTATAGAGGAGCTGATTTCGTGGAAGGATTCCTCCAAAGCTTTACCAGAGTCTTGAAAAAAGATAGAGATATAAGTGTGATTTACGCAAATGTTAGAGTGTGTGATTGGGTTAAACGTAGTTGGTAGATGGTGAGGAATGGTTCAGACTCCCATTTCATATAAGACATACAGTAGATAATGCAGAAGTATGAAGGTGCTCTGAATAGTAGGGGTGATGGTGATCATAACCCTAATAATGACGTGACATGGACTTTTCAAACGGATGTTATTAGTCGATGCATTTCTCCAGTATTACACCAGCTAAAACCTTTCGTACAAGATTAGTACTCAATCCCCAGTATTACACCAGCTAAAACCTTTCGTACAAGATTAGTACTCAATCCCCTACACACACCAGGTCTTTAGGCCTATTTTTCGCAAAAGAAACACAAGATGACGTGGAAATGAACACAATGAATAGAAAGTGAAAAGGTAAGACTAAAGGGACGTACCTTCATGTTCATCGGCCGCGAATGATGGTCAGAGTGGAGTGGAACCAAAAAGTCTTATGGTCGAAGTCGTGTGTTTCCCTGTGTGTCGTGTGGAAATGAAAAGACGAAATTTGAAAGTGAAGAACAAGAATTTTGGCTTTCCCTCCACACCAAAGCATAAGACTATCGGGCGAATGGGCCCAACATGAATCAGATATTTAGCGGGCCCATCTTGAAAATTCGTCAATGCTGGGCTACAACAATACAAATGGGATAGGCTGAATTTGATTCTATTATTCCAATTCAATGAATTTATTTACTTTTGTCACAAAATTATTTATTCAAGCAGCACAATTACATTTTTTATGTGTTGATTTCTACATCATATTGGTAATTTTATTATGCTTTGTTATAGAATAATCTTTTCTATTTAATATATGTAATTATTTAAGACAAGATGCCTTTCCCCTTTAGATTTTGTAACTTCTTGGTTTGAAAATCATAGTTTAGAGGTGAATCGTGCAAATTCGAAACCTTAGTTTCTAAGGTACGAATGACCTAAGGTAATTTGACATAACCTTGTTCCATCATAACACGACCCTTTTCAGTATTACGAGAATTTCACAAAGAATGGATTTTTATATGTTTAAATGCCCAGCTTTATATGTTTAGTGTATTTAGGTGATATACTTTATGCGTTTCCAAAAAAATCAAATCAAATATTGTGAGAAATACACATATATATTTATACAAATGGTCATGTTATTGTTAGGTTTCCTCATTACATTTTCCACCTTAACTTCACATTTTTGCTTCAATCAGTTCATATATAGTCATTACATCAACTTAAAATCATAACATACACGGAAACTTCACATTTATTTCATCTCACACCATGTACAACTTCACCTTCAACATTGAAGCATTACTACTATCATTTGGCTCACCTGTCCAGAAGTGTTTAGTATATGAGAAAAGCATTCAAAAGTTTACCGTATGTAGTCTTCATCATTAAATGAGTTGAAATTGAAATTTTTGCCTTAAATTGATGGGAATATGGAGCTTTAGGTGGTGGTTTCAAGGGTATCTTTTTGAGAGTGTTTGACAATCAAGTTTTACTTGATAAAATACATAAAATCTATCATTTCACTTTTGTGCATTTAGAAATGATAGAAGGTTAATTTAAGGGTTGGGCTGGGTCTGGCTACCACACTTGGGTTTTCATTCAAGGAAAAATTAGGCTTGTCAATAATTTGGGCTTTGATTTGGCCGCTAACATAAACAATTCAATTCAATATATTTGCTCCAAATTGAAAATTTTATGTCAATAAAATCATCAAAAATAATTCATGACATTAATAATCAATACACATATGCTATCTTATGTACTCATTTACTATAGAATATTTAATTTTTTCAAAAGATTCATAGTTTAATAATTACAATACATTATAATAAATAGACTTGAGAGATTAGAGATTAGAGATTAATAGTCTTCAATGGGATACTACTCTACTATATGAATCCTATGGATTAATTGGATATGACTGATCATTACCATTATCTTTTCAAATATATTGTTGCTAAGATGAGTTTCACTAATTTTCAACAATTTCATATCTTGCTATCGTATTGTCTTGTTGCAAAAAAAAAAAAAAAAGAATAAAAGGTTAATCATAGTTACATTGATAATAGATAATAGAGGAAGAAGTCATTACTTGTAATTAATCGCTCATTGTGGGACAATGTTGTTCTTATCATCAATACTATCGATGACAGGTATACTTGCCTGTAAAGTGATTGCAAATAACGAATAAGAACAGTATATGATTGCTAAAAGATCGACCATCTAAGGACCTACCGCTTTTGAATATCTACCACTTTATTTCGAGGTCCTCTCCTATCACTCTTTTGAAAAGTGGTCCACAACCCATCACTTCCTTCCATGACCTACCACTTTCAACACCTGGCACACCTAACTTTCCTCATTGACCTACCACATTTGAAGATCTACCACATAATTTTAGTATACGAGGTGAGATTGCGTAAAGTAATATTTGAAAGAATGAATTCAAACATGTTGTTATGTTGATCTAAAATATGTTCGGTGCCCTATTGTTTCATTATGAATGAATGACTACACATGTTATTACATTTGAAAAGCTAATCAGTTCAATCGTTGTCAACTCGGTGCGTTTATGTAGTTATTTGAAGTGAAGGGTAAATGTAATTGCTATGAAATGTAGGTAAGTTTATGATCGTGATTTCAATGTCATCGGCAAGGATCTATAGTTGTGCATTAAATATTAAAATGTGAAGGACGAAAGTAATTGCTTGGCTTGAGGAAATAGGTGTTAGTATGTGGAACACTGTTTTAAATGCCATTGTCATACCTCAGCACTAATCTTAAAGGGCACGATGCATAGGATCGTTGGCCGTATACATAACTTGCAATGCGTAGGTAATTTACCATTAGATCCATGAAATTTCCCATTCAAGTTCATTTTAACCATAATCCACTTCTGAATATGATAACATAGGACTCCTAAACACAGATCCACATCCTACACAGAGGTAATGTTTAGTTCGAGAGACTATAAAGGACATGAGAAACTAGAGTTGGGCATATGGATCGTATCCCATAGGATGACTAATTTACTTGCTTAGAAAAGCGGGGCATGATCACATTTTTTATATAAATGTGACAAGATATCTAACAAATCATTTAAAAAACTTGTTTTTATATGTAAGTAATCAAATTAGCAACAAACTTAGTCTTTACTGTATATAAAATAGTAACTAAATAAGGATTTTTGTCATGTCCAATGTTTGGTATATATAAGTACAAGACATGACATTATATACATATGTATGTGTGTATTATGGAAAGTTGGTGACCATTGATGAATACCAACATACATAAATTAGACA
This sequence comes from Combretum micranthum, assembly GCA_024138025.1. Classification (NCBI taxonomy): domain Eukaryota; kingdom Viridiplantae; phylum Streptophyta; class Magnoliopsida; order Myrtales; family Combretaceae; genus Combretum; species Combretum micranthum. Next base: position 400,310 of record JAMXBD010000297.1, read on the forward strand.
AGGAAGGTCAATTAGGGGCTATTTAGTTGCACATACTGTTGGTATGTTTAGGTGCAGTAGATTGGAGTGTGACACCAAAGGAAAAATAACAATTCTTGAACTGACTAAACCGAACCAATTAAATATGATATGAATTGAATTATACCAATAAAAATCTAAACAATCTAATAGTAATAGATAAGTTTTAGCTTCAAATGGTAGGTAGAAAGTGACCACAGCACAATAGTAATTAAGAAATGAAATATAAGGTATTCATGGCTTCAAGTTCAAGCCTTCCCACGAAACTCTACAATAAGTTTACCCATCAAAAAATAAATGTACACCAATGATCCATGCCAATAGAATGGTGCCACAAATTTAAAATTTTCCTCTTTAAAATTCCTCTCTTCTCTACAACAAATGCAGCTACAACTTGAAATGCAAATTTATTCCCTACAGCAAGAATGTGATGTACAATCTCTGCAGAAGCATCAGGCTTTGCAGCTTTTAGAGCTCTTTCTAAGAAGAAGACATTTGAATCGTGTCCCCTGTCAAGAAGAAGAATATGGACTCATGAAGAAGTAGACTTTGAATAAGACTTCAACTTCTAGGATGGATTGCAAATGATGAGATGCAAAAGATATACAAAGATGATAAAACCAACGCACGATGGCACACTACTAATAGAAATGCAAAAGTAAACAGTTCACATGTATATATCTTATGAACCAATTAGTTGGGCTAAAAACCCATATGCAAACCGTCATGCAATGTCTATTGTGCAACTGTGGGTACCCATTACACCAGCTTCATTTAATGCACACCACAACCACATTCTTTTGCTAATGTTGCAATGAAAGGCAAAAGTAGGATGCATACATTGTTCACTATACCTAATATATCTTCAATTGCAAGTCTGAATGTGATAGAGTAAAGCTTATCCTCTGTTATAGTCCTTAAACCAGCAAAATCTGCCATCAAAGAAGCCACTGAACAAAGTTATTCTCCTTTAGACACAAAGTAATTAGCACCAGTATTTCAAACATGATATACTTCAAGAAGACACTGAAACATGTATCGACTTCACAACACATAGGACAAGTAAAGCATATTTTTAAAAGGATATCATGATTTGAATTTTGCTTCCTAGGCTTTCTTATGTTATATGATTGCTTACCCATCAACTTAATTATGCTTAGCAGAATCATCTTCATCACATCTCAACAGTTGACCTGAGATGCTTTGAAGAGAAGGTGGTTGCACTGTGTACGTCTTTCCTCTTCCTACAAGTAGGAAATTCAATTATAGTGGACAATTAGTACAATCCACACAATTAGTGGATATCCTATCAACAACTATTTTCTAAACTACTATAATTTTCAGAGTCTATTCAGAAAGCTTCTATTTTGACATGGTTTAACATTTGAATGTTTAATCTGCAAGTTTATTCAAAAAAGCATGTACGAGAGTACATATAACATAAGTATTAAGAATTATACTTCTCATGTCAACACACATAGATCATTATAGCCTTTCCACCCCATCAACAAACCAGAAATAGGGAATTAGAGAAATGAACGAAAAGTCCAATTATAGAAAATGAGAGAATTGTATTATTAAGTACCATTATGGATAAGGAACAATTGCAACAACAACAATAGCCATAAAATACCATAAGTTATGTTTCTATAAAGAAATATCTCTGTCAATTAAAATAGTGTATCTTTAGATCCAATAGCCATAAAATACCAACAACCTTCCGAAGGAGCACATGTAATATTAAATTAAAGAGCCAACTAGCAAAGAACAAACAATGATATAACAAACCAATGAGTTATGTTTTTGTAAAAAAATCACTCAATTGGAGAGAATGACTCTTTGCTTATCGATTACAAAATCAAGTCCATCAACCCCTTTATAAAACTAGAGAAACTTGAGCTCCTCAACAAAATACCCAGTTTTGGAGCTAAAGCATAAACAATGTATGAAGAAGTCTACCAATTATTGAACTACAATAAATACAAATCAAAGAAACCGTGACATCCATCCAATAATAAAATACAATACACTTTTCTATTCACAAGAAAAACCGAGTGAGTGAGAGAGTCACCTGAGCTAGGGTATCAAACAAAGTGGAGCTCAAATGAACTAACAAGAAAAGATAAAAAAGGAGAATAGGAAAGAAGAAAAGAAACACGCGTTAGCAGTAGGATATTTTTGTAGTTTTGAACATAGAGGTTACTTCTCATGTGCTTTCAATTTTTGTAAGGTCGGATATATGGAAGAGTAATTATAAAACTTATCCTGTTCCTTTTGGCCTTTTTTTTTTTTTTGGGTCTTGTCCTTATGTTCATGAGAAAAACCCCTGAAATATAATGAACCAAACACAACCAGAAGGTCATCAAATTATCACCAAATGCATTTATATAAAACCAACCACTTACTACTATCACATGGTCGTGAAAGATAAATGTATACATATCATTCAACAAATCATGTATAATTTCATACAAGGATTATATCTTCAATAGTTTATGTACACCTAATCTATGCAATCGCCTAAGAACAGGAAGCGCAGGGTCGCGCCTGTCACTCCACAAATGCTCCTTTGCGCCTTTAATGAAGTCATCCCACAATCGATTCTCGGACCAATCTACTAATGAAGCAAGGATTTGAAACCTTTTGAAGAAATGGTGTCACTTTAAAAAAGAAAAAGAAAAAAAAAACAGAGAAACAATAACAAAAACATGCATATATATGAAAAGGTCCACATTCCACATAGCACTTAATGACAACATGATAAACAGGGCACATAGATTTCACTTACAATCTCTAGAACATCTTTCTCCAGGTCTTGGCATTGCATGGACAAAATAACAAACACACCGCATCCTTCCAACCTGTACATGATAAAATAGAGCAACACGATTACCCAGTGTATGTGACACAGTAGGAAGGATGGTGTGAGAAGCTAATCAATCCTCTCCAAAATCATATCTCAGTAGTCTATTACGGAAAGTAAGGGGCTACATAGGCAAATCCAACACATTTACGTCATTTCCATCTCTATGCAAGGTCGGATGAGCAAACATAGAGGCCAAGCATTGAATCTGATGATTAAAATGTCAAAAGGGTGCATAATTAATATAGAGATGTGTTGTAGAACTTACTATTCGACGTGTTAGAATATCGTACCACTTCTATAAATTCAGACTGCTTGCGCCAACGGTTCCAAAATAGCTCAGGGTCAAGGACTACCAACCTCCTCTCATGAAATCTGACCACACACAAACAAGGCTCCTATTTCCCAAGAGGAAATATGGGCGTGTAGATCTGAGAATCAAGGCAAAATGTAAATGATTCCAAACTTGATTGAAAGGGTTTCTTTACCACTAAACTAGATTAGCTGTATGTTTACCTCTTCGCAATGGGAAAGTTGACCAAGAAATTTTCGACTATTGTATAAGTCCCATACAGCATCACTTATGTTCAATTGACCTTCAAGAGCTTTGCACTACATGGATATTTGAGAGGATACATTGGTGAAGAAATGTATACATAAAAGAAATATTTTACGACATTAGCATGTTTGTGCAAATTCTCACGGAAAAGTCTTTCAGGAGGAACCATCGACGCCACTGTCTATCTATCTTCCTTGTCTCTATGTTCAATTTGTAGGAAACTATATCAATAACCTGCATTAAAACCATTACCACTAATAAGATAAATGCATAGCAATAAAATGCACATACAGTAAGATCTAGATCATAAGTTATAAGTGAGTAAATATTTCCAATACATCTAATGAATAACAAAGGGAGACAAATGAGGTGAAACGGGCGAGATGAACAAGCGAACCTGGCTGTCAACGCGACACATGCCCCTAAGTGAACTCGCATGCTTTCGTCGCAGCACCTAATGTGATGTCGAAACAGTGACCTCACTACATATCTCACTTGCATTAGTAACATTCCTATTCAATGATTCAAAGTAGACACAAAAAAGAAAACCCATCGAACATCCTTGGATGGGTCAAACACACAATTGCAAATAGAAATATGGTCAACAGTAAGTGGGCAAAATGCAACTTCCTTCACCGTCGATGGAATCCACAATTTTACATACTATTCACATACATTTTAGTTTCATAGTAGGCATAAGAATTTAATGCACATATAACAACAAAGATAAGGGAAGCATTACCATTGGAAATCTAGGAAGTTTTGGCTGCTCTAACCTTTTTTTTTTTTTTCACTCTTCTTGGTCAATCGTTTCCTTTTATCCTGCTTGGGGCGCGTGGATTGCCTAGGCAATTCTATCTGCTTGGCCAGTTTATCCTCAACATTCTCCAACCTTGTATAGGCACGAATGTTGGGTAAGGATGTTGAAGATGATGGATTTCCTATTTTGTGTGCATCTGCGCCCTACATAAATGTTAAATATATATTAACATGCAAATAAGTAAATGATATTTATCCACGAAAATAGATTGAAAGTCTTCGATTACCCCATCAAATTCTACTAGCAACTCTCATGCGGTCGCAGGATTTTCATGACCTTGTACACTATCCCCTACATTAACATTTTCTTGATGGATTTGTTGAGCTTCATGATCGGTGTTCAAGGCATTGAACTGTTCATTCTCACCATAAGCTTTGTAAAGCTTTTGGAATGACTTCGTAATAATTTTCTTTACTTCATCCATTGCATTCTCCCCCACATGGGATAACGTTTCATCAATGCAGGATGTAACTTGTTTAACTCCTTTTCTTAAGATCTCAAGCTTTTTACTATAATCCTACAATAAAATTAAACATAAACAAGCAACTTCTAAACACTTACGATTTTTTGCTAATAAAGCAAAATAGCAAGTCATACATCTACTCACACACCTCTCTTAGCATGTCCAACTTCTTAATGTAATCCTACAATGCATTTCAACATTAGTCATCAGCTTACAAATAAATACGATTTTTTGCTTTTTAAGCGTAATAATAAGCGATACAGCTATTGAAATGCCTCTCTCACATCCGTTAATTGCTTGTCGTATTCCTATTAAAAAGCCTATTAGTATCAAATTTGAAAAAAGCAAAGAAGATCTAAGAAAGTAATCATACGTCAAATCGTTTCATCAAAGAAGCAACCTCTTCCCGTACAGTAATCACTTCTTTTGAAATAGCCTGCATGAGATATGACAATATCATAAGTTCTACTTTATATTGGTTAGGAATAGATATAGGTACAAGTATCACAATTCTTCATGAAAAATAAAATGTCCTTTGAAACCAATTGCAATTCTTGAGAACAAGAGAAAGTTACAAATCGAGTCACAACAACCTTAACCAAAAAACAACAATACTTTTGGCAGTTAAAGACCAGCAAGGGAAACCAAGAAAGGACACAATTCAGAGAAGTAAAACTACCTCCATGCAACTATTTGCAATGAAAAAAGTGCATGTTCATAAATAGATGAAACACTCCACTTTTGCATATTTGACACGGCAAAGAAGAACCAGATTAATTAAGCAAATGTTTATGTTTCTCTTCTAAAATCTATTGAACAGGCCTATAGCTATCTTGCAGCAGCAGACATGGTGTATTATATAATAAAAGTGGCAGGGCTCAGCGATGTGGGGAGGGTACAGGTGATCTATATTTCTTGATATGATTGAAGGAGCGTTGAATCTGTTTGTTTTAAATAATGCACAATATAGGCCAAAGAATGCAGACCCTTGCCATTATGTCCTACAATCTATATACAAAGAATCTTTTCATAAAGAGTCATAAGATATATACACTTAGCAGTAATATAGGCATTAAGAAAACATTAATAATTCATTTATGCATCCATTATTGGGACCAATTAGGTCAAGTCACTTACAACTTACGACCTACAACTTTTATACATAACCTACCACACTTATAATTTTTTAAACAAACATACAACTTTATTGCAAGTCTCTTACAACTTACAACCCACAACTTTTATACATAACCTACCACACCTATAACCTACCATATCTATAACTTTTTAAACAAACCTATAACTTTATTGGAAGTCACTTCCAACTTACAACCTACAACTTTTATACATAATTTACCATACCTATAACTTTTTAAACAAACCTATAACTTTATTGCAAGTTACTTACAACCTACAACCTACAACCTACAACTTCTATACATAACCTACTATACCTATAACCTAACACACCTACAACTTTATAAACAAACCTACAACTTTATTGCAAGATCCAATGGTGGATCTCTATAAGTGACTTGACCGAAGGCTATTTTCCATGTTCCATGCATGCATATATTGACAATTACAAGTTCTTTATTATTTAATAGAATAATTATAGGTCTTTCAAGCATCATTGAAGTGTGATTCTCTAATTCTCAAGGTCTGGAAAATTGGCCACTAGTGCTATAAAAAGGAACATACAGACCTATTTAATATCTTTAAGCTGTAAATTAACATGTGATTAGTTTATTTCAATACTCATCTTAATATAGATAGGCATTGATTAAAGATCATCAAATGGAAGTAATTAAATGGGAAATTCATAGATAATGTCCTTTGAGCATTCTGATGGTTCCTCCAACAATACCATTGTTAGCAAAAAAGATAACACATTAGAAAACCTTAACCAAGGAAAAAATGAACAAAAGCAAAGAGCCCACACAGGCGCCTCTTTTCTTAAGTGTCCTACCACCCCTACCACTTACTAACCTACTATGTTAGACAATCTACCACTCCTACCACTTCCTCAATTACTAGTTTAGACAAGACGACGTACCGCCTTCTACAACATAGCACTTCTACGACATTACATTGGTTTTGCAAAGGTCATGAAATTGAGACTTGTACCTCTTTGCCTTCCTCATCCAATGCCACTTGTCCAACTGGAACGCGATGATGCTAGACTTTATTGTACGATGCCTACATGCATTCATCATGTAACTTGATTGTGTTAGCAAAATCTTATTCCCTGGCATTGCATAATGAGCAAATATAGAAGATAAAGTTCATATGCAAAGCATAATGCCTACCGTTTCACCTTCATAGGAGCTAATAGCTTTAGCTTTCTTCATTATTTTATTCTTCATCTTTTGATCCCACACTCTACAGCTTGGAACTTGATATTTAACAACCTAGTGGGCCTGTTGTATTTTATCATAATATAATAGCTGCAAATGAAATTAGATTCGATGATTAATGGACTAACAATTACTTGATAATTGTATAAATATAAGGCAGAGTAAGAAAGAGTATTCAAAGCATACCTCCAATAACGCAATGCAACCACTCACATACCTATACCCTAGTCCTCCATTGATGAATTCCATCATAAAGTCCATCAAGGAGATGGTTTGCCCAATTCATATTACATATATCATCCACGTCATTAGCCATGCTCAAATAGTTTCTCTGGACTTCAACATTTGATGTAGGACATATGAAATGCCTACCAGATAAAGCATTGCAGCAGCCTTAAATTGTTCGGTTGACTTTAAGTTCCCACTACTAAGCATTTCCCATAACCTTTGCTGCTTCATCCCCCCTTCAGGTAGAAATATTTGCAAATGCTCCTCCACTTGACCTTCAATATTGTAGCATTCAACATCTTATCTTGCTGACCTTAACCTAAGAACTTTTGTTACATCTTCCAGAGTTATGATCACATCACTTTCTCCGATGTGCAAAGTGTGTGTGTCTTCATTAAAATCAGATAACAAAACCTTCGAAAGCTTCCTATTTATACAAGCTTCATGGTTAGCAAACCACCAAAACCAAGTTTCTCAACCATTCTCCTTTGCTCACTTCTTGGGCCAAACGACTTTGCCATCAACAGTACTTTCTTTATAGCACATCTGTACCTAAATACCTGACAAATGTCAATAAAAATTAGTAAATAAAAACCTTACCTTCAACAAAACATAATAAATAAAAATAACAAATAAAAAACATCGAACAGATGCTTACGGCCTCATCGGCACCTTCATTTGTCCCGCTAGCGTGAGCATCAATCGTAGACTTTCGTTTTGACTTGTTACGAGATGCTACAACTTGTTCGTCCATTTTCGAAGGTTCACTGCAAGACAAAATATGAAATCACACACATGATTTTCAATTTTAGACCAAATAAACAGTGTTTCGAAAACGTTAAATCCCTTCCAATTTCCAATTCCTCGATCTAGTTCACCACAACAGAAAACACTAAAGCAAAAGGAGTTTTTCATAGTTCTAACAAAAACTTACGAAACCCTAACACAACTTACCAGTAAAATAGCAAATTAAAGCTTTAGGCTCTAACAATAACACTCAAAATCAACTGCTTCTGAACAAAATGTAGCTTTTAATCTCCAATTTCATTTTAAGGAGATGTAACCGATTTATTCTTCCACGGGTGAGAGAGGACGGTTTCTCCTTTAAAACAAGGAAGGGGATGAAAAAATTATTGACAAGAGGAGAGAGGGAGACGTAGCTAGTGTTTCGTCTGGGAGGTAGAGAGGAAAGAGATATCAAGTAGGGTTTCGACGGTAGGGGAGAGAAGGAAAAAGATAAAAATGTTGACGATGATATGCTTTTATACCAGTAGGAAAATATTAACCTTGCATCGGACGTTCTAACATTTTTTAATAGATCCATCGATTTTAAATACGACTTCCTTAGAAATCTTTAATAAAGACTTGATCGAAGTAACTCCCAACTTTTCTTATGGGCATATTCACTTCTCTCTCTCTTCTCCACTCATTGTTTATAAGCACAAAATCCAATACACTATTTCTCTCTCCTCCCCTCTTCATTGGCAGAACGAAACCCAACTACCTAACCTAACTTTTTCCCTCTTCTTCTCTCCTCTACCATCAACTTCATAGAAAACTCTCCCTCCCTCTCTATGTCCTTTTATCATCTATCTCTTCTTCTTCTTCGTCTTCTTTTTTTGTTGTTTTTTTTGTGATTATAAGAAGCTTCATTTATAAATCACGATTTTAATACTGTATTAATAATTATTTTTAATTTAAACTTTTTTAAGTAATTATTTTTAACAGGTACTTACATTAAAAATTATTTGCTTTAGTTCAAATCTAGAAAGACATCATCTTTCAGAAAAATCTATATCATTATATAGATATGTGGTATCTACAGATATTAAAAAAGCAATTCATCTCAACTTCCGTTTGTGATGAACTAAAAAAATAAAAAAGGTAATTTATAAAAAACTATCTTTTTAGAAAAGATTTAGATGAGGTTTAAAGGAAAATCTATATTATAGATATAGATGATCTATGTTATCTATATATATCCTATTAAACCCTGGAGTACGAATACAACTCTCTCCTTAAACCCTACCCCCTACCAAAGCGTCGAAATCCCATAAAACCCTATGTCAGCTATGGTTGAATCAAACCGAGACAGGCTTTACACGATCCGCAACAATGCGGTGGCGAAACTGGCCCGCCCGGCACGCGTCCTGAGCAAGACGTTTGCTCCTATTCAAATAACAGCGGAGCAAATCCTCCGCGAAGGGCGTGAACGCCGGCAGTCAGAAATCCAGCCACCAAATATCGTCAACGTAGAACGAAGGAGTTTGAAGACCTTTTTCGTCGGAGGAGAAAGAATATCTCCTTATGGGTGAAATAAGCACGGTGGGAAGAGTCGCAGAAGGACTTTGATCGCGCGCTTTCCATGTGGAAACGATCGCTGGAGGTGGATTACCGCAACCACACGTTATGGTTGCGATACGTGAAAATGGAAATGCAAAATAGGTTTATAGACCGTGCGAGGAATGTTTTTGACCGCGTAGTGTCCACTTTGCCTAGGGTTGATCAGCTCTGGTACAAGTAAATCCCTATGGAAGAGATGCTGCGGAATGTAGCAGGTGCACGACTTGGATGCCTGATTAGCAAGCTTACTTGTCTTACATCGAGTTCGTGCTCCGTCATGATGAATTCGATCGTGCCAGAACACTTTATGAGAGGTTTATCCAATGTTGTCCTGAGATTGTTGTGGCATTACCGGAGTTTGAGGAGGGATGTAAGAAGATTGTTGCGTTTGAGAAGCGGTATGTTGATGGTGATAAAGAAGCAATAGAGGATGCGGTTGTTGAGAAGAGAAGGTTTGAATACGAAGATGAAGTGAGGAAGAATCCATTGAATTATGATTCGTGGTTTGATTACATTCGATTGGAAGAGAGTGTTGGTGATGAGGAAAGGATTAGGGAGGTCTACGAGAGAGCAATCGCCACCAGCTCAAGAGAAGCGATATTGGCAGCGGTATATCTATTTGTATATTCACTATGCACCCTACGAGGAGCTTGAAACAGGGGATGGGAAGTGCGCGCGAGATGTGTATAGAAAGTGTCTTAAGTTGATCCCTGATGAGAAGTTTTCATTTGGAAAAATATGGATTCTAGCTGCACAGTTTGAAATACGGCAGTTAAATCTAAAGGGTGCGAGGCAAATGTTGAAATTTTCCGTGTTTATCGTAAGATGTTATGCTCTGTTTTGGATTAGGATGTCAATTGAGATCCTTTGCTATTTCATTGAGAAACTTGGCTCCAAATGTGATCCATTTTCAGAACACAATAAAACCCACTATCCACACGCGAGAAAATCTCGCGTTCACGCCCCTATCACATTCAACAAACTCTGTGATGGACAGAGTTATATAAAGGGGCGTGTTTGTTCTGTAAAAGGTCCCTAAGCCTACTCTCTCAAAAGAAATTACACCATCGTTTAGAGTGAGTTGGGTTTAGAAGTGCCAGGTAGAAATTAAAAAGAAAATCATGAACAAAACTAGGTTAAATCGTGTCTTACGTTTGTTTCGCAATGGCTGGAGGTATGTGCTCGATCTATTTCGCTTTCGCTTCTGTTTAACATTTGGTATCAGAGCTTTGTATCAACGTCTCTGCCTTGCTCTCCTTTTGATTGGTTCAAATCTGATGTTTCAAAATTTTGAATCTAATATGGAGACTAGAAATTAGATGACAAGACTTCTATTTTTCTAGGTTTTGTGTTCCTGTTTTGGATGTAATTAAAAAAAAATAAGGTCGAAATGACCTTACTAAGGTTGAAGACAATACATATAATATGCATATATATGTGTTTTAACTTTTCAGGATGTTGTCTACTTGGTTTTAAAGTTAAAAGTATTTTATATTAGTTTCTCAGACACTGTCCTCCTATTCTCCCTTTATTATCATTATTATAATGAATGTCGGTCTGCAAGCGAGGGGCCCTTTTCTTTTGTCTTTGGGTGATTCAAATGTCAAATGCTTTTATAAATTTAATATTGCAACTTCCGCACCAACGTGTACTGTATCTCTGACTCTTTTTGCCATCCTTTTTATTGAATTTTTCTCTTGGAAAAATCAAAAGAATCCAACATATATTTGGTTTCTCGAGTTACGTTATATATATATATATATATATATAGATTACGGTCATCTTCCACGATAATTGAGTGAGGATATATATATGTATAGTCCGTATTGTTGAAAGTTGGAAAAGAAATTGTGAGCTGCCTCATTGATTTAACACTATATATATATAATAATCAATGTGTAAAGTTGGAAAGTGGAATGTTTCTCCTAGGTTGTCTTTTATTATTTGATTATTGTGCCATTGGTTTTGGGACAAAGGGCTATGAGTCACACACGGATACGTAAATAAGATGTATCAGAACAAGTTGTACGATCAGTATGGTTCTGTTCAATCTGGCATTTAATTTCCGCGATTCGATTCATTTGTTTTCTTATAAGATGGACATACACGCTTGAATGTTTTTCTCCCTTTATTTTGTGTTTGTTTTATATAATAATTTATAATTTTAATATGTCTATATTATTGTCACTTATGATTATGATATTTAGATAAATAATTTTGCACATTAAAATTAGTTTGTATTGGTTATTAAAGTAAATTAATTCTTGTTGGCTCTTATGAATTTAATTATGTGCTTATATTATTTAGCTATGTGTATAATTTATGGTTTATCATTATACATGAAATATTAATTAGATAATATAAGTGTGTTAGAATTGAATTCATAAAATATTGCTTATAGTTTTATGCAATAATCGAGCCTAAGAATTTAGTTAATGTTTAAGTGATCTATATAATTTCGATTAATTAGAGAGTAGCCACAGTGTCTTTAATTAATTAAAATTATATATTAAGGATAATTAAAATCACATATGGAAATTAAACTTTAGTTGCAGTTAATTATATGCAATGTAATAGATCTTATCCTACATGAATTTTTATTATATTGTGTATGATTAATTAGAATAAAATATCAAATTATATTTTCTAATTTACCCACAGGGATTAGGAAAATGAACATAATTTGATAGTTTTATTGTAAAACTTAAGATGAATCTAATAGAATTAAAACTTTAGCCCACAAGCAAGTTTTATGTCACTAGGTTCATATTCTTGCATGATTTTACATTGGTAAAAACATGTCATATGTTGATTAGCTTCAAATTTTATAACATGAGCATGTATGTTTAATTATTGCAGCAATTCAACCTGTCAATTTATCTTATATGCGATGTGATGTTCCCGAGCTTAAAGGGGATAACTATAGGGTTTGGAAGGAGAGAGTTCTCCTTCATTTGGGATGGATGGACATTGATTATGCCATAAGGAAAGAGGAGCCCCCTATAGTAACTGAAACCAGTACTCTAAATAAAATAAGTCTTTATGAAAAATGGGAGCGATCTAATCGGTTGTCGGTTATGTTCGTAAAGACTAAAATTTATGCTGGCATAACGGGCTCTGTTGAGCAATATGATAAGGTCCAAGATTTGTTGAAGGCCATTGATGAGCAATTTTCTACTTCAGACAAGGCAATGGCCAGCACCCTAATTATAGAGCTTTCGACTCTGAGGCTCACTGGTGTTAAGGGTATGCATGATCATATCATGTGCATGAGGGACATTGCGACTCAATTGAAGGCATTGGAATTTGAGTTGTCAGAATCCTTCTTAGTTCACTACATTCTTTGCACTTTACCTTAGTAGTGCAAAGAATTTTTGACCATGTGTGTTTGGGAAGAAGGCAGATTGCTTATGGAGGAAAAAGAAAAGGAAAGGGTGAGTTTGACTTCTCATGAGAAGTACAAGAAGAAGGATCAGGCTAAAGACAAAGGGAAAGGGAAAATTCCTCCCCTAAAGGACATTAAGAAAGAGGTTGTGTGCTTCTTCTATAAAAGGAAGGGGCACATGAAGAAACAATGCTCCAAGTTCATGCAGGGGCTTGATAAGAAAGGTACTCAACTTTCACTTATATGTTATGAATCCAATATGATTGATATTAATCATAACACATGGTGGATTGATTCTGGTTCTACAATCCATGTGACCAATTCATTGCAGGATTTAAGAGACCTGCGGAAGCCAATGGGAAGTGAGTGTAGCATCTATTCAGGCAATAAGATGTCCTCACATGTGGAAGCTGTTGGGACGTGCAGCTTAGTCTTAAGTAGTGGTTATATCTTGCAATTGAAAAAGACATTTTATATTCTTGGGTATTCTAGGAATTTAATTTCAATTTCCAAACTTGTATCATATGGTTGTTCCTTTAACTTTTCAGATTCAAGATTTAATTTGTTTTATAAATCTGATGTTATTGGATATGGTACTTTTTCTGATGGTCTTTTTCTTCTTAGTTTACAAAATGATGATAACTATACTATTATGTACGTTCATGAAAAGATTGGCACTAAACGATGTGTTGTGAATGAAGAATCCTCTATGTTATGGCATCGGAGATTATGTCATATCTCCAATGATAGAATTAAAAGGTTGGTGAATGATGGGGTACTTAGTACTTTAGATTTTACCGACTTTGAGACTTGTATAAGCTGTATTAAGGGAAAACAGACTAACAAATCAAAGAAGGGTACCAAGAGGAGCTCTGAATTATTGGGAATCATACATACAAACATTTGTAGTCCAGACATGGATGCATACCGTAATAAGTACTTTGTCTCTTTCATAGATGATTATTCACGATATATGTATCTCTACTTGCTTAATAAAGAGAATGAAGCACTAGATGCTTTTAAGAAGTTTAAAGCTGAAGTAGAAAAACAATGTGGAAAACAAATTAAAATCGTGAGATCTGATAGAGGTGGAGAATACTATGGTAGATACACAGAGTATGGACAAGCGAATGGTCCATTTGCGAGGTTTCTTCAAGAGAATGGGATTGTTGTCTAATACAGTTTACCTGGTTCTCCAGATCAAAATGGAATAGCTGAAAGGAGAAACTGAACATTATTGGACATGGTACGGAGCATGCTTGCAAGCTGCAAGCTTCCTAACTCATTGTGGGCTGAAGCTCTTAAAACGGCTGTGTACATATTGAACCGGGTTCCAACCAAGGCTGTCTAAAGGACGCCATTTGAGTTATTCAAGGGGTAGAAACCGAGTTTGCAACATGTATGTGTTTGGGGATGTCCGTCTGAAGTAAGAGTCTACAATCCACATGAGAAGAAGTTAGGCTCGAGGACTATTAGTGGATATTTCATTGGATATGTTGAAAAGTCTAAGGGATATAGATTTTATTGTCCATCTCATAGCATTAGGTTTGTGGAATCAAGAAATGCAAAATTTCTTGAGAATGACTTGATTAGTAGGAGAGATCAATCTTAGAGCGTTAGCTCTGAGAAAGATCATACAGATACTCAATGTACCACTTCAAGTAGCGGACTAATCATTGTTGTTAATAACATGCCTCCAGTACAAATGCGTGTTAGAGAGCCAGTCCTAGAGGTACCATAAACTGCTGATCCTGATCCAATAGATACTAAAGTTCAACAGATGCCCGAAGCTATTGAACAAACTACTGATCAACATGATTTTATTCCACAAGAGAATGTTGATGCAGCATTAAGAAGATCTACTAGAGTAAGGAAATCAGCCATTCCTAATGACTATGTTGTGTATCTGCAAAAGTCTGACTACAATGTTGGAGCCAAAAATGATCCTGAGACGTTTTCACAGGCCATGAGTTCTGAGGATTCAAACTTATGGCATAATGCCATGAAAGAAGAGATGGATTCAATGGCATCAAATAGAGTCTGGAATCTTGTCGAGTTGCTTAATGGTGTAAAAGCCATTGGATGCAAATGGGTCTTCAAAACAAAGAAAGACTCACAAGGCAACATTGAGAGACATAAAGCAAGACTCGTTGCTAAAGGATTCACTCAAAGGGAAGGAATCAACTACACGGAGACATTTTCTCCTGTATCTAAGAAAGATTCCCTTTGTATAATTATGGCATTGGTTGCACATTTTGATTTGGAGTTACACCAAATGGATGTGAAAACAGCTTTCCTTAATGGTGATCTAGAGGAAGAGGTTTACATGAAACAACCTGAAGGATTCCCCACTAGCAAAGGTGAGCATTTGGTTTGCAAGCTTAATAAATCCATATATCGATTAAAACAAGCCTCTCGTCAGTGGTATTTGAAATTCCATAATGTTGTCATTTCATTTGGTTTTTAAGAAAACATTATGGATCGATGTCTATACCAAAAGGTCAGTGGGAGTAAAATTTGTTTTCTTGTGCTATATGTGGATGATATTTTGCTTGCAACCAATGATAAGGGTTTGATATATGAGGTGAAACAATTCCTCTCAAAGAACTTTGATATGAAAGATACAGGTAAGGCATCTTATGTCATTGGAATTAAGATCCATAGGGATAGATTTCGAGGCATTTTAGGTTTGTCTCAAGAAACCTATATCAACAAAGTTTTAGAGAGATTTCGAATGAAGGATTGTTCACCAAGTATAGCACCTATTGTGAACGATGATAAATTCAGCATAAGCCAATACCCCAAAAATGAGCTCGAGCAAGAACGAATGAAAAACATCCCATATGCTTCAGCTGTTGGAAGCCTAATGTATGCTTAAGTCTGTACCAGACCTAACATTGCATTTGTTGTTGGGATACTAGGGAGATATCAGAGTAACCTAGGTATTGACCACTGGAGAGCTACAAAGAAGGTAATGAGATACCTTTAAGGTACAAAGGATTACATGCTTATATATAGATGGACCGACAATCTAGAGGTTATTAGATACTCTAATGTGGACTTTGCTGGCTGTGTTGCTTCACGAAAATCAACATCTGGTTACATTTTTATGCTTGCAGTGGGGCTATATCTTGGAAGAGTGCGAAGCAGACCTTGACTGCTACTTCCACTATGGAGGTCGAGTTCATATCTTGTTTTGAGGCTGCCTCGCATGGTGTATGGTTAAAGAGTTTCATGTCAAGGCTTAGTATCATCGACTCTGTTTCTAGGCCATTAAGATTATATTGTGATAACTCAGCTACTGTGTTTATGGCTAAGAACAATAAGAGTGGTAGTCGAAGTAAGCATATCGACATCAAATACCTAGCCATAAGACAACGTGTTAAGGAAAAGAAAGTGGTCATCGAGCACATTAGTACTGAGTTAATGATAGCTGATCCTTTAACTAAAGGCATGCCACCGAAGAATTTTAAGGATCATGTAGTGAGAATGGGACTTGGTTCTATGATGTAGTCTTTCATTGCATATACATTTGATGTTTTAATGGAAACTCTTATTCAATTGATGTTTTCTCGTTTGGTTTTGTGTACACATTTCATTTATTCATTTATTTTGAGAAATATCATTAAGTTTGGACCTTGAATAAACATTGGGTTTATTCCTTAAGTTGTATGGGGTAGAGAAACATAATGTATTGTAATACATGGAAGATAATACTTGTCATTAGAGGACCTATCGCCATGATTCATATATTTTGTTTCTTGTTATGTATGACACTAGGGTTAAATGGATCAAGTGGGAGAATGTTGAAATTTCCCGTGTTTATCGTGAGATGTTATGCTCTGTTTTGGATTAGGATGTCATTTGAGATCCTTTGCTATTTCATCGGGAAACTTGGCTCCGAACATGATCCATTTTCAGGACACAATCAAACCCATTATCCATACGTGAGGAAATCTCGCGTCCACGCCCTTATCACGTTCAACAAACTCTGTGATGGATAGAGTTATATAAAGCAGCGTGTTTGTTCTATAAAAGGTCCCTAAGCCTACTCTCTCAAAAAAAATTACACCATCATTTAGAGTGAGTTAGGGTTTAGAAGTGCCAGGCAGAAATTAAAAAGAAAATCAGGAACAAAACTTGGTTAAATCGTGT